>JARQOD010000003.1:494405507-494428961 GCA_033576555.1 Oophaga sylvatica | reverse complement strand
GGAGTATCCAGGAATACATCAGAAGAATGGCGCCAAAAGATGAGATGCTGAGAGAAAGCCTAAGGCAGCAACAACAGATCTGGAAGGAAGAACAGGAACATGAAGCGCCATGGCAAGACAAGTCTCTGCATGGGATGCACCAATCACTCAATTCTGAGGGAAAAAATTATGGAATCATGAAAAACAAACATACAAAAAAAACACTCCAACACATCACTAGTATTTTGTTGCACCACACTTGCTTTTTACAACAAGCTTGCAGTCTCTGAGGCGTGGACTTAATGAGTGTCACACAGTACTCTTCATCAATCTGGCTCCAAACTTTCTCTGATTGCTGTTGCCAGATCAGCTTTGCAGGTTGGAGCCTTGTCATGGACCATTTTCTTCAACTTCCACTAAAGATTTTCAATTGGATTGAGATCCGAATATTTGCAGGCCATGACATTGACCTTATGTGTCTTTTTTCAAGGAATGTTTCACAATTTTTGCTCTATGGTAGGATGCATTATCATCTTGAAAAATTATTTCATCATCCCCCAAACATCCTTTCAAATTGATGGGATAAGAAAAGTGTCAAAATATCAATATGCAAATTGCCTCTTCAAACAAAGAGGACTTGTACTCTATAGCGCCACCTATTGGAAGTAGCGATCCTACAAGTCACAATCAACCCTTTAACGAGTCTTGTAATATGACGGATAAAAACCAAATCAGAATCTCCATTTGCAGACACGGTGTTTCGGACTATTGGTCCTTGTCAGTGCAAAGTAGGAGAGATCTGATTTGGCTAGCATAAACTTGTGCATTTTTTGACGATGTAATGACAGCCGTCTCCCCAGTGCCTTTACCTGACATGCAGCCCATATCATCAATGACTGTGGAAATTTGAATGTTCCCTTCAGGCAGTCATCTTTATAAATCTCATTGGAAAGGCACCAAACAAAAGTTTCAGCATCATCACCTTGCCCAATGCAGATTTGCGATTCATCACTGAATATAACTTTCGTACAGTCATCCACTGTCCACGATTGCTTTTCCTTAGCCCATTGTAACCTTGTTTTTTTCTGTTTAGGTGTTAATGATGGCTTTCGTTTAGCTTTTCTGTATGTAAATCCCATTTCATTTAGGCGGTTTCTTACAGTTCGGTCACAGATGTTGACTCCAGTTTCCACCCGTTCGTTCCTCATTTGTTTTGTTGTGCATTTCCTGTTTTGGGGACATATTGCTTTAAGTTTCCGGTCTTGGCGCTTTGATGTCTTCCTTGGTCTACTAGCATGTTTGCCTTTAACAACCTACCCATGTTGTATGTATTTGGTCCAGATTTTGGACACAGCTGACTGTGAACAACCAACATCTTTTGCAACATTGCATGATGATTTACCCTCTTTTAAGAGTTTGATAATCCTCTCCTTTGTTTCAATTGACATATCTCATGTTGGAGCCATGATTCATGTCAGTCCACTTGGTGCAACAGCTCTCCAAGGTGTGATCACTCCTCTTTAGATGCTGACTAACGAGCAGATCTAATTTGATGCAGGTGTTAGTCTTGGGAATGAAAATTTACAGGGTGATTCCATAAATTTTTTCCCTCAGAATTGAGTGATTCCATAATTTTTCCCTATGTTTGGTTAAAAAAAATAACCATTACTGACTACCACATTATTTGTTCTTGATTTCTTTTAGTGTTTCTGAAAACCAGAAAGTTGCCATTTGAAATTACTTCAGTTTTGTGCCATGTCTGTGATCTGTTTTTTGTCAACAAAATAAAACAACTGAATGAACATCCTCCAAGGCCGGTGATTCCATAATTTTTGCCAGGGGTTGTATACAGGAACATCTGCACAGCATATGGGCTAAGTCCTCCTAAGTCCAGGTGGGAGACCCTAGAAAAAGTGGTAGAGAATGAAAGGGCTAAAATCCTGTGGGACTTAAAAATCCAGACGGATAAGCAGGTGTTGGCTAACCAACCAGACATTGTCATAGTAGACAAGGATCAGAAGACAGCAATGATCATACATGTGGCAGTGCCAAGTGACAGCAACATCAGAAAGAAGGAATATGAGAAGCTGGAGAAATACCAGGGCCTCAAAGGAGAACTGGAGAAGATGTGGAAGGTGAAGGCAACAGTGATTCCAGTGGTGATAGGAGCACTTGGAGCAGTGACCCCTAAGTTGGAAGAATGGCTACAACAGATCCCAGGAGCAACATCTGAGCTCTCTGTCCAGAAAAGCGCAATGCTGGGAACAGCTAAGATCCTGTGCAGAACCCTCAAACTCCCAGGCCTCTGGTAGAGGACCCGAGAATAAGAAAGGACAACAAAAGACCACCCCAAGTGGGGGTGAGAAGGAAGTTTTGCTTTTTTTTATATCTATATCTCTATATACCTACCTATCTTCTATATAAACACTGCTCAAAAAAATAAAGGGAACACTCAAATAACATATCCTAGATCTGAATGAATGAAATATTCTCATTGAATACTTTATTCTGTACAAAGTTGAATGTGCTGACAACAAAATCACAAAAATCATCAATGGAAATCAAATTTATTAACCAATGGAGGCCTGGATTTGGAGTCACACACAAAATTAAAGTGGAATGTAATGTCCTTAAAACAAGTCAAAATGATGCTCAGTAGTGTGTGTGTGGCCTCCACGTGCCTTTATGACCTCCCTACAACGCCTGGGCAAGTTCCTGATGAGGCGGTGGATGGTCTCCTGAGGGATCTCCTCACAGACCTGGACTAAAGCATCCGCCAACTCCTGGACAGTCTGTGGTGCAACATGACGTTGGTGGATGGAGCGAGACATGATGTCCCAGATGTGCTCAATCAGACTCAGGTCTGGGGAACGGGCAGGCCACTCCATAGCTTCAATGCCTTCAACTTGCAGGAACTGCTGACACACTCCAGCCACATGAGGTCTGGCATTGTCATGCATTAGGAGGAACCCAGGGCCAACCGCACCAGCATATGGTCTCACAAGGGGTCTGAGGATCTCATCTCGGTACCTAATGGCAGTCAGGCTACCTCTGGCGAGCACATGGAGGGCTGTGCGGCCCTCCAAAGAATTGCCACCCCACACCATTTCTTTGGCAAATGACGTTGACGTTGGTGGATGGAGCGAGATATGATGTCCCATATGTGCTCAATAGGATTCAGGTCTGGGTAACGGACAGGCCAGTCCATAGCTTCAATGCCTTCATCTTGCAGGAACTGGTGACACACTCCAGCCAAACTGATCTTGATTGTAGCGAATAGGGGGTACACCTGCGGTGGAACGTTCGGAGCGCCGTAAAGCAGAAGGAGTGGTAGATTCCATTGGCCCGACTGCATCAGGTTGTCCTCAGAGAC
Source organism: Oophaga sylvatica (assembly GCA_033576555.1). NCBI lineage: Eukaryota > Metazoa > Chordata > Amphibia > Anura > Dendrobatidae > Oophaga > Oophaga sylvatica. The sequence continues at coordinate 494,425,609 of JARQOD010000003.1, read as the reverse complement.
TGGTAGACACGTTTCCCCTGGTCGGATGGTCGATGTCAGATTCCTCCTCTTCATCTGTTACAGGGACGGCTGGAACTTCACTTGTGGTGTCCAACAACTCTTGCTCTGGGTTGGAATCTCTTGATAAACAGGGGCGTAACATGTTCTGGTGAACAATGCGAGTGGGAACATCTTCTGTCCTTCAGGCTGGATCTCAAACTGGTCCCCTAGCATCAACTCTTCGTTTTATATACTATACACACATTTACATATATATACACACACTCACATATATATACATAATACATATCATACATATGCACACACACACACACATACGTACGTACATACATACATACAGAGATAGATTCATATATAATCTATCAGGGAAATGCAATGACCCCTTACAAAATTACCTATTGTTTAAATCAGTATTTTGTTTTAAAAGCATTTTTTATAAATTGTTGTTGTTTATTTTCTTTAACAATTAAAATAATGAGCTATATTAAAAATATTCAAAAGACTTTTCACCATGGCCACTTGGTCTAATACCAAGCTCATTTTCCCGGTTGTCAGCAACCACGTGAGCAGCAATAGACTGCTTCTGACCATATTTACATGAGTATAAGTTTTATGATTTTTTCTGCTCATGCTCCGAGCTGAGCCAGTGTCATTGTGTAGGCAGAAGGCGCGGTGGTGAGCTCTGAGGTCATCTTTTGTGAATGAGAGTCCGGCGTTGTCTATTTTATATAGAGGTGCTACCTTTCATTGTAATTCTGCCTCTAACGATGAATGATGAAAAGTCTTCTGAAAAGAACAGAAAGTGTGAATCTAGTATTAGAGCAAGTGGCCAGAGTGAAAATTACAATATTTCTGAAATTTTTCCATTTTTTAAGTTTTGAATAAGACATCATCAACAATGCTTAAAACCACATTTATCATAAAATACCTGATGTAAACAATATAACATTTTCAGATGATACATTCCATTTAAAGACGCACTCCTCCTCCCATCAAATCTTTATCCCCTTAATATATTGAAATTATATACAGCACTGTGTATTTACAATTGCTCATTTTACCTTTCTACCCGGCTAATTCTTCAGTTTTGTATGCTTTATATAGAAACAGGAAGTCTTTTGACCCAGCAGAAATCATTCCTCTTCACCACGACCCAGCTGTTTTGCTCCTCATCCCCCACCATTGACTTCAGTAGTGACTCATGAGTCATGCAGGAAAAATTGACCTCCTGTTCCTACAAGGGGCTTAGAATGATTCAGCTAGTCAGTTTTTAATCACATGATGTCATATACCTAATGGAAAAAAAAATTTATCTGTGTAGAAAGGCAAAATGAGCAATTGTAAGTACACAGTGTTATATAATATGATGACTGAAATATATTGATAATCATTTTGAGGGGAAGAGTGTTTCTTTAAAGATCCAGATGAGTAACATTATATGCAATAATGGCATGTCTCATGAACGATCTGCTGCACCAAAATCAGCTTAAATATTGTAGAAGGACAATCCTCTATGTGAAGGAGTCAGGAAATATGGAGACTGTTTCAAGTAATTACACTGACATACAGAACCCAAGACAAAGGCGTGTGTTTTACTCCAGAATGTGAATTAAGCTGTCAATTGCACAGAGTATTAATGTGACATCGTAATAACTGTTTTGACAGCGCAGTGCAAAAAATATGTAGGTATCATTCTGATAGCTGTCTGAGCCAATCAACATGCTCCACGTATGCAGACGAGTAAAATAAAAAGGTTTCCTTAGTAATGATGGCAATCCCTGGCATGTTCAATATTACAATTAACGAACACAGTGCTATTTAAAGGGAACCCAAGTGATACCAGTACCTGTAATGGTGATTACTTTAATACCCTTTAATACCCTTATATTACAAGTCCATGTCTCCTTGGTCTTGTAATCCACAGGAGAATTCTTATGTAATTGAGCCTGCAATTGCAGGGTCTTGGTCTACACTTGGACCTCTCCAGCTTTTTTCGCCTCCTGCCCGTGATTGACAGGTTACTCTTCCTTGTGACCTGCTCCCCCAGCTTACATCTCGCGAGGTCATTCCCGGGGCAGTGCATGTGCAGTATCATCCTGATGGTGTTGCAGAGAGCCAGACTATCATTTGCATATGCAACGACCCCAGGAATTATGCAGCCTGCACAAGATCTCAGGCAGGGAAGCAGGCTGCAGAGACTGACATCTCGTGCAGGCGCCATCATTTCCGGGGCTGCGCATGAGCAGATGTATAGTCTTTACCTCGCAATGTCATGAGGACGTTTCTGCGCATGTGCCACCCCCAGAATGACATTGCTTGCAAGAGATGTTGGCCAGAAAAACAGGTTACAGGGAAGAGTGATCTGTCAATCACTGTTAGGCAGGTGCTGGGAAGAGAAGCTGGAGAGCTGTAAGTGCAGACCAAACCCCTCACTTGTGAGCTCGCACATATAAGAATTCACCATTGGACTGCAAGACAAAGAAGACATGGACTTCTAAGATAAAGGTATGGAAGCAATCATTCTTACAAGTACTTTACTGAGAAGATGTTACTTTGGGGTCTAAAAAAAATCTGCTCAGAGGTTTCCTTTAAATGTGTTGCAAGTATCACATCTGATTGAGTGTAAGCAGTACGCAGTTAATTAAGAAGCTTCCACAAGCCTCTATTGTGTTAAAATTATTAAATATTCCTCCATTTCTTAGTTATATTGGTTTCTAAGAAAGCTGGTTGACAATTATAGTTACCATTAAAGCAAGTTTGCCGATAAAGCAAGTTGGAAAACTACTCTTGTGGGAGCTGTAGTGGATGCCATATTTGCTTTCAATTTCCCTCCTCCCTGCTCGCCGACACCGAATTGCACAAATCGGGTTTACATCCAGAGTTTGCAAACATGTCCAGATAATCAGGGAAAAAAATGAAATCAGTAACCACATGAAATTAGGGCTTAAATAAGCATTGATAGCTATTCATAGAGTTAAAAAGAGGACAAAAAAGCATATATGTCCTTATATAAAATGTGCCTTTTGAATAATCCCTAAGAAGGACATCACGTGATCGTATCACGTGTCGGCGTCCGGATACTGCCGACGCTCCCCGGAGAACAGCCGCACCGCAGCGCTGTTAGGAAGGAGAGCTGTGTTGGCGTCTGAAAACTGCCGGCGCTCTCCGGAGAACAGCTGAGCTGCAGCGCTAGTGAGAAGGAGAGCTTGCTGCCGGCCGGGGCAGCTCTCCAGGACTCTTTCTTTTTACAAATACCGGATCGTCCTGAATCATTCATCTCAAGCTAAGTATCACACTACCGTTCAGGATACTGGGTATATTTGCACAAGGTACCGCTTGTGAAATAATATAATAGCACCGTTTATACCTCCATCGAGCACATAGGATTACCAGGACCCTCTTTTTTCCACTTCACGTATTTATATAAGAAAATGGGTATTATATAAACCCGAACTCTTTTAAGAAATCTTGCATTCCAATATTGAACAGTTGGCACTTTATTTTTGGTTATATCCATACTATACTAAACGCACTTTATCCTTGCTTAAATTGCACATTGTATATGCATATTTTGCACATAATTTGCACATCCAGAGATTTACTACCAGCACTTTAGGATTTTTCCTTCTTAGGGATTATTCAAAAGGCACATTTTATATAAGGACATATATGCTTTTTTGTCCTCTTTTTAACTCTATGAACAGCTATCAATGCTTATTTAAGCCCTAATTTCATGTGGTTACTGATTTCATTTTTTTCCCTTATTATTATTATTATTATTATTATTATTAATATTTATTTCTATAGCACCATTGATTCCATGGTGCTGTACATGAGAAGGGGTTACATACAAATTACAGGTATCACTTACAGTAAACAAACTAACAATGACAGACTGATACAGAGGGGAGAGGACCCTGCCCTTTCGGGCTTACATTCTACAGGTATTCAGTGGTTCAGTTCACAAACTGGTTATCTAAGTGCCCATTATCACACAAGCTTCACCCGCTGATTCATCATCTCAATATCCGTGTACAATCCTTTGGGAAGAATTCAGGTACGTGTTGCGATCAGTATTGTTAGGTTTGTGTTTGATTCAGAGCGCGAGTACTGTTTTAGTATTATTTATTATCCTTCTTTCTCCTTGTGGTAGGAGTTTTTGTACTTGCAGCGGATCCAGCACATATATACTTGCGCCGCTACACCCTATTTTTAATTTTTTAGTTTGATGTCCAGATAATCGTCTAGAGACAAGAGCATGGCTTCTTATAAGAGCTCTGACACATGCATGGCAGTCATACCATTAACTCACCAATGTGCACTTGTTTGCAAAAAGATTTTTTTCTAAAATAACAAACATCCAGTGCAGACGATCCAGCCATCATCCAGCAATATTTGTTTTTTACTTTCCAGCCATGATATAACGTACCAGCGACTTCTGCACCCAATCAGTGACCTCAGCACTGACATATTATACTAATGGCAGGTGCAGACCACTGTATTTTCACTTTCCCCATGACGGCACCACGGAGAGCGGGGATCCGCCCCCAGGGACAGGAAACCTAAAGATAAAAAGGCGGTACCTCTCTCCCGCATCAGTTGGTTTCCTGTCCCTGATGGAGAACCTACAGCAACAACGTACCTGTAGATCTTCGTGGAATGCCGGGGTCCGACCCAGGCAGCGGGGGTTCCCTGCCTCGGCAGTGAAGGGAAGCCAAAGTCTGCCTTTCCCAAATCGGTCTAATCAGTGACTGGAGGTGATCACGATTTCTGTGTTTTTGTGGCTTGACCACAGGTTCTCAATGCGATTAAGATCTGGAAAGTTTGCTGGCCAAGGACTCAAAATGTACGTAAATAATTTGTTCACCGAGCCACTTGGTTATTACTTTTGCTTAATGACATGGTCTCCATCATGCTGAAAAAAAAGCATTGTTCACCACCAAATTGGTCCTGGATGTTTCAGAGAAATTGCTCTCGAAGACGTTTAAATTAGACTAGATTTTAGACTACAAAAAAGATCTAAAAATACTGAAACAGCAAACTTTGTAAAAACAAAAATTGGTGTCAGTCTCAAAACTTTTGGTCATGACTGTAGTAGGAAAACCATCCATGAGTTAGCATGCAAGAATTTCTATAACATTTGAAATGCTAAACACTTTGGTTCTTCCCTTGTTCATGGCCTCATCCAAGTGCAAGGCTCAAAGGGCAGCCTTTTAAGTCAGGAACATGAAGAAGGAGGCTGTGAAACATGTCCCAGAACGACAGAAACCAGAAAATGGGAGCATCATATGTAATCAAAGAGCATCAGAGGTCAGATCAGCTATGATCAATTGATGGGAAACTTTTTTCTTAAGAAGTTGCCCAAACCTTTTAAAGAGACCTAACCTGTCGTTACATTCATGCTGCTTTAAACACGGGCAGCATGACTCTGAGCCTGGCTGCACTTTTTCCAGGTATGTGTTTCTCTGAAATGCAAACTTGGACGATCCAGCCTGGGACCATAAGGAGAGACCAGACCAATCTGCTGCAGCCCCAGGCGGGTGTCTTCCCATCCCACTGTAGTTGATTGACCGGTATCTCCCATGTCTTTACTTTGATCGATCTCTCCCTAGGTACATACAGAATACTCCTGAGTCTCCCTGTAGTCCCTGGCTGGCTTCTCAAACTATATTTTCTCTAAAACACCACAGCAATTGAGAGACAAACATAACTGGCTGCAATCGCAGGCTCGGATTCATGTTCTTCTCACTCACGAGACTTCTATTCCAATCCTCCAGATCACACTGGGGTCTGTGTGTCAGTCGAAAGTCTCTTTCACAATGTAAGTCTATGGAGTTCTGACAAGCCAAAGACTAGTATTTAAGAGCGACACAGAGCGTGATGTGATCTGGAAGGTCAGCATAGAAGTATGTGTGTCAGTAGAGCACCAGAGCTGCGCTTGAAACGGGAGAAAAGAGCGGTAGCTGAGTATATAAACATACTTACACTACATTACACACACATTTACACAAGTTTAGGAGTGCTTATTTAAATACATATAGCATAGTTATCCAGTAAAAGCTTCTGCGCACATCTGGTTATGAATTAAAGACATGCTTCCTGGGCTGGATTATTTCCAAGCACAATTCCTGGCTTTTTATACTTACATATTATGTAGTGTCCCTTAAAATTACATTTAATTTTAAATCTACCATGAAGCCCAGGACAACTTGTTCCATCCAGCCAACTATTCTTCCCATTCATCTCCCTACACTAACCAATAAAACTCGTGGTGCACTAAATAAATGGAACTTGAAGGGCCCCGTCTTCCTGTGAAACCAACTCTGCGTCATCCCTAAAGGGATTAAAAGCATTCTGAGAGTGTTGCCAACGCTCAGCAAGATAAACTCGTAATATAACAGCATCTTGTCTCGTCTCAGTCTGCGATCCAAGCAATCAGCATGAAAGCCAGTAGAAAACATTTTGGCAGAAAGCATTAGTATCCCACAAATATTACCCACCCTTCGTGGACAGGATTGAAAACTGTCATGCCAAAGCTAGCATACCACATGCCTTCTGTCCCTACCAGATGATCCATATTTCATAGCCTAATGTGCAAACAAATTCAGGCCATTTCAAGCCTTAGCTCGTGCTTTGCCAGTGAGCAGAGTGCGCTTCCCCACCGGAGCAGCCATCCGTACAGATAAGGCTGGAGCTCCCACTGGTGCAGTATGTATTCTGCCATTATACAACGCTGTCTCTGTGCTTACCACTAGTACAGGAATATTAGTTCTGTTACAGAACATCCCCCACCTCCAACAGGAAAATTACACCTTCTGCCAAACTGTAAGACGTCTTTTCAGTTATATTTGTTCCTGGGAATACAGAGCGACAACCTAGATAAACATCAGTACAGCCCCAAGAGGGGGCCCTGCTTTCCCACCATCCGAAAAGGCAAATCTACATGGTTACGCAAGCATATATGCTTCAGTCCAATATCGCCACACAACTATGGTGTGACTATGTTTTCCTAAAATCTGCCAAAAAATTAAGCCATCAACAGCTAAAGGTGACAACGTGAAATTCTTCTATTGAGACTGTGTTCACATCTGTGGCGGAGCCTAGGATTGGAGCGTAAGCGATGATTTTCTGCCATAAGGACAATCATCTGGTCGCAACCCAGCAGACCCCAAAATAAGACAGCCGAGACAGTCAGAGAACTGTGGCTACTGTTGAAAGAGAATCTGTCAGCAGATTTTTGCTATTTAAATCTGAGAGCAGCATAATATAAGGCAAGAGAGCCTGATTACAGGGATGTGTCATTTACTGGGCTCTGTGTTGTAGCCTTAATGCAATCAGTGTTTTATCAGCAGGAGATTATGACTAGAGGACTAGGTCTCAAGTGCACAGCAGTCCAACTAATCTGCATAACCCCACCTCCACCACCACTGATTGGTAGTTTGCTGTATGTACAGTGCACTGTACAGGAACCTGCCAATGAGGAGTGTGGGCGGGGTTATACACAGCTGAGAATTCTAACTTCTGCTACATCTACAGCAGAAAAAACAGGGATTCCATGAAAACTGCACCAAACAGTCCAGAAAGAGATACAGCACTCGAATCAGGCTCTCTGCCCTTACATCATGCTGCTCTCCTATTTCATTACAAAAACTTGCTGACAGATTCCCTTTACAAGAAAGTCACAACCTAAATGTGAACAGAGCAGACAAGTGATTTTTCTTAAAAAAAAAACAAACTGTCCCCCAATTTAGTGAGAAGCACCTAATCTGATGTAACTTCATATACAGAGATTCAGGCAATTCTTAATTTTTATTCCTGGTATATAACGCATACTAGATCTTATAACAGCAATGGGAGATGCTGTAGTTACAGAGTAATATGTCATATCCCCCTTTGACAGGAATCTCTGGTGCATAAATTACACAACTTCTGCGTTTTTACTATCCCATACATTTAATTAAAAATCTATTATGGTTTTCAGAAAAGCTCTGGCTGCATTCCAAGCTGGCAAATCAACATGACAGCTGATGGGATACATTCAATTTATTAGAATATCAGTCCTCTTCATCAGACGTCACACGCTTGTCAACCAGTAGCACGACTCGTCATCCACATTACCCACGGCTGGTTTGCAGTGATGGAAGAAATAAATGCATGCAGAAAGATGATAAAAGATAGCGATTCTTTACTGTAAGAGCAATGAGACTACGGAAGTTCCTGCCACATGATGCTGTAATGGTTGATTCACTGAAAACCTGCAAGGAAGGCCTTGATGTCTTTCTTGACATATAATATTACAAATTATGGGTATTAGGTTTTGTGATGACATGCCGATCAAGGGAAATTGTCTGACTGCCAAATATGAAGTCGAGATGAAATTTTTCCACTAGTACGGGGCAAGTAGCATCTAACTCATAGGGGTTTTAGGGGTTTTGCCTTCCTCTGAATCAACATCTTGGGTATAGATTGTACTTTATGGACTTGTACGTTTTTTCAAACTGACAAAAAATTAAAAGATAACTTACCAATATTGGGATGTTTTAGAAGTCGGCAAATACGGGCCTCACGTTCCAGCTTCTGGTGGTCTAAACAAAAAAGGAAACATAGGTTTGGTGACTCATTGATGCCAAAATAACACTTTTAATATTTTATTATTTCTTATGTATTTATTTAAAATATAAAATAATCTGGTAGCAAGTTTATCAGGGTATTCACAACTTGGGGATATTTATCCAATATCCACTGGATAACTCCCAAAATGTCTTTTAGTGCGAGCTAATCAGATTTATCTGTGGTACTGTGTGCAGAGTCTCTAATATACACAATAAGATGCAGCGTCAGCTTGCTTTCTGCTTCATCCTGCTTTTAAGATCGGACAGGGAGAAACCTATTACAAGCGGAGGAGATTGGATGAAGCGGCATATGACAGTACATGATACACTGGAAAATCTGAAGCATCATGAGATTTGGCTCCCAGAAGAACTGGAAATATATTGTGCATGAAGCGAGCCATTTCTGAGGGGAAGACGAAGCCAAGGTGGCACATAACCTTGACATGGCACATCAACTGAAAGAGCCTATAAATTATTATTAATAGCCTATGCTGCACTATGTAGGCAAAATAAAACTATTTCTAGAGCACTGCTTTAACAATTTATATTCTTAAGGCACTGTCACACTTAGCGATCGCACTAGCGATCACGACAACGACACGACCTGGCGAGATCGCTATGTGATCGCTAGTTAGATTCCAAACACATCTCATCAGCGATCTGTATAACGACCTCTGCGGTCGTTGGGAAAACCTAGTCCTACCTGCGATGCTGGTAAAGTCGTTCATAAAGGGTGTCACACTCAGCGATTCAGGCTCACCAGCGGGACACCAATGACCAAAAAACCGGCTCAGAACGTTCATAAGCGATCAGCGACATCTCAGCAGGGGCCACATCGCTGCTACATGTCACACACAGCTGCGTCGCTAACGAGATCGCTACTGCGTCATAAATGGCGACGCAGTAGCGATCTCGCTTAGTGTGGCATACCCTTTAGTGTAGCACAGAACCAGCAACTATAAAGGACAAGCAACTACATCTAAAAGAACGCCAAACACGAAAAAGAAATTGTGTAATTTGTATTCATGCCACTGCTCAAAAGTATAGGTTTGTTAAGTGTAAGAGTTTAGTTAACATAGAAAATTACTAGGAATAATCTTTTCAATCCCAGCAAACTACAAGCTACAATTAAGTACCAGGCAGCTTAGAGAAAGGGGACAATGAGCCTACTGCTGTTCTAACTGCGCCATCCAGAATGAAATGTGATTTACCGCTGAAGTGTAGGATAAATACGTTTATACATAACAAAAGTCTTCATTACTGTGTTACAAAGGAAATTACTGATCTGATGAAAGGTTACGCTCCGCTGAATCATGTATATGAAGCCATGTTCAGAGAGTTACCTGTGTTTCGCTCTATGGTACAGCGGTTTACAAGCCATTCATCTGAGTAATGATTAACGTCGGTATAAACTGATAATGCTTTATGGGCTCAAATGGGGCATGACAAACTGAGCTCGGAGAAAAGAAGGCTAAAAAGCATAATTAGCAATGCATTCACCGTCCAACATCTACCACTTACTAACCGAGCCGTCAATCATCCGGCCAACATCGGCCCATCCGACAAACCAAACCAGATACCAGCAGTAGATGCTATAAGCTGAAAACAGTCACCAGATGGGAGCACAGATACATTTTGCTTTTCTATTGTGCTTTTTTTCATAAATAAAGCAGATGGTGATATTTTTGTTCATTTTGGAAAATATGTTCACAATACACAAAGCCAACAAAGTATAACTTCTCAAAGACAGTTCATTACTATTAACTGCTGTGGAGAATGGATTCCAATACCGCAATCAGCAGGATCTGTACATAAGCCATGTATGGGGGCACCCCGGTTGTTCCCAGAGACCAAAAAATAAAAATTGTATGGCCTAACCCCATGTATTGCCCAAAATAAGAGGTTTTTGACAGCTGCTTATCATACCATAGAAACAAACATGCAGTATGTTGGGTGGGTGACAAAGCTGTCGGATGAATGAACATTTGGCCTACTGCAACGGTAGGGTATTTTCACTTGTTTTATTTAAATTTTTTATTTTTTTTTGCTGTAATTTTTTTTCCACACAGTGCTTTTTTGGGATCTTTGGCATTTTCTCTAGAAACACAGCTATCTAGGTGTGGTGTTTTTTTTTCATGAGGTTTTTCATAAGTTTATTAAAAAATAAAATAAACGCAATAAACCCATGTGTATCCATTTATATAATTGCCTTTTAATGTTTTAATTTCCTGTTCTGTCCAGATGTCACTGGATCCCAGAATTCCAAGCGGAGGAAGTTCACCGACCGCCATATTGGGACACCCAAGTGATGGGTGTCTCAATATGGAAACTGCTGCTGGTACCAACCTATTGCGCGGTACCACCAACAGAACACCGTCGCACCACGCACACTCACACACTTTATACGCCGTACGCACCACACACAAACACACACAGCCTATTGCGCGGTACCACCAATGGAAAACCATGCACCACACACACACGCAGCCTATTGCGCGGTACCACCAGCGGAACACTGTCTTGAACACGCTGCCACCAGGATCAGCCGAATGATTCACTGACTGGCGCCATATTCGTACAGGAGGAGTGCATGCGCAATTTTAATGTGACCGCCACTATCTGTCTGCACAAAGATGGCGGCGGTCTGATTTACTGCGCCAATTACACGCAGGTGCAGTGAATCATTTGGCTGATCCCGGCGGCAGATGCTCGATGTGTCTACAGGCACAGGAAGCCGGTCACGTTAAAAGGGTTTTCCCACGAATGAAAGTTCTTTTTAAAAATTGTCTGTGTCTGACCGTGTACGGAGCACACTGACATTACAGCAAGGGATCACAGAGGATTCATTTTGTGAGGTAAAATATTTTACTGACTGTTTTTAAACAATATTTTACCTCACAAAATGTATCCTCTGCAATCTACTGATGTAATGTTAGTATTGTCTTTTGCTTCCTCCCCTGCCCAGGAGCTGTGGTATGTTCTGTACATGGTTAGAAACAGGGGTGAGTGTGTCTGTGTATGGAGCATACCCATACCTCCCAACCGTCCCGGATTGAGCGGGATAGTCCCAATTCTAACACTCCCACCCGCTGTCCCGCTCGGGACGCTATGTTTCCCGCAGTGAGAGAAGCGGCCACGCCCCTCCATGCACCCCATCCTCGCCCTCCCTGTCTCTTCACCTCAGCCGTTCACATTCAGCAATGGCGTCGCTGAACTGTCCTCATCTGTGTGCAAAGGACCTGTGATGAGGTAACAGGAGGGGAGGAGTCAGGGTCAGGGCCGGATTAACGTAGGGGCTGATGGAGCTGCAGCTCCAGGCCCCTTGTTAGAGATAGGCCCATCCGCGGCCCAGCCGGCCGCGCCGATGTCTCGGCTGCCGGGCCGTGCTAGTGGTGATGACTCATGCTGCCGCCCGCTGCCCCAGCCGCTCAGCGCGCTGCTGTGTAAAATTAAAAAAATAAATAAATACTCACCTGCCTCCCTGATTGGCTGCGGCGGTAGCGCGGAGCTCCTCTGACGTCACCGCGCGCGTCCCGATGCCGGCGTCACGGCGTGGGATTTCCTCTGGTCTGGAGCGGCCTGAACGTCACTGTTACAGCGATCATGTGACACTGTGTCACATGATCTCTGTAAGAGGAAAGTGACACGCCCCGGCCGGCGCAACGGAAGTGAGCTGGACGTGAGGACTGGAGGAGGAGTCGTTACAGCGTGCGGAGTTGCAGTGGCCAGTGCAGTTGCAGTGGCCAGTAAATATTAGGATGAAAAAACAACGTAGTGGTTGGGAGAAGGTAAAAGCTAAGAAAGAAGAAGAAAAGCAAATACAAAAAATCTTGTCTAAAACAAGAAGAATTACTGATTTTTGTGGAAAAGGCACATCTGGAACAAGCAGTTCAAGTGATGTACATGCATCCACAAGTGCTCCAAGCTTACCCAGTGCAGCAGATGTCCCTACTTCCAGTTTGGTAGCTGCTTCACATGGGTCTACTGCAAGTGAAGCAACTGCAGGAACAAGAGGATCCACTGAGCTGGACTCGGAAAATGTTACAGAACAGCACTTTATTTATATTTGGCATGTATCATATATTTATATTTACTTTGTTCTATAGCTTTATTTACAATAAAACACAGTTTTGCGTTCAGTGAATAACCCTGCTTATTTGCCTCATAAGTTACTATCAGCGCGATAACCATAACAGACTTTCTATATCCACTGTATTTATATTAGGCATGTATCATATATTTACTTTGTTTATATCTTTTACGTTACATTTTTGGCCTTTGTGAATTGCCGTGTTTGGCCCCACCCCTTCAGCTCCAGGCCCATCATGTTCTTAATCCGACCCTGGTCAGGGTCACATGATCAGGCTCCTGGTGTGTGCAGGACTCTGCTGTGCTGGTTGTCATGGTGCTGGATGAGGGTAAGTTTATGTGTGGGGTCAGGAGGGGCTTACAGTGTGAATGTAGCAGTGCCGCGCGTGTACAAGGTGCACGGAGCTGAGCCGTGCATGTACGAGGTGCACGGAGCCGAGCGTGTACGAGGTGGATGCAGCAGTGCTGTGTGTGTACGAAACGGAGCCCTGTGTGTATGAAGCGTACGAAGCTGAGCCGCTCAGCTCCGTACACACAGGGCTCCATGCTTGAGTCGTGTGTGTACGGAGTGGAGCCTTGAGTGTATGTATCGGAGCCGCGTGTGTACGAGGTGTACGGAGCAGAACCGCGTGTGTACGAGGTGTATGCTGCAAAGCCGCATGTGTACAAGGTTTACGGAGTGGAGTCGTGTGTGTACAAGGTGTACAAAGCGTGGCTGCGTGTGTACAAGATGTACTGAGTGGAGCCATGTGTACACTGAGTGGAGCCTTGTGTGTGCGATGTGGATGGAGTGAGCCGTGTGTGTACGAGGCATACAAAACGGAACCGTGTGTATGAGGTGTGCAGAGCCGTGCGTGTACAAGGTGTATGGTGGGGAGCATTCATACCTCCAAACCGTCCCAAATTCAGCGGGACACTCCCGATTTTGAGAGTCTGCCCCGCTGACCCGGTCGGGAGCTTTTTCCGTGGACACAGGAGTACACGGCGGAGCCCTGAGGAGCACTTTAAAACTCGCACGTGATGTTCCACCAGAAGTGACGTGCTGGAAGATGACCGGAAATTAGGTAATTTCAGGAGGAGATTGTGACGGAACCATGGAGGCACTTCAGGGAATGCTTCAGATGCATCACCGTGTCCTCCTCCGACAGCGCGGACAGCGGGATCGCCTTGGAATCGGGGATGTCAGCCATGTGAGCAGATCATGATATGTCCTGCACCGGGAGGCTCAGGTGGGCACTACAATGGGAGCCGGGCTGCTATAGTATCTTTATAGAATCTTTATTTCTTTATCTCTCTGTTTCTTTCTCTCTCTCTCTGTTCTCTTTCCCATCTTTCTTACCCTCTGTTCTTTTTTTCCCTCTTTCTTTCTCTCTGTTCTTTCTTTCTTTGCCTTCTCTTTCGTTCTTTCTTTCCCATCTTTCTTTCCCATCTCTCTTTCTGTTCTTTTCTTCTCTCTCTGTTCTTCTTCTCTCTTCCTTTCTTTCTCTTTTCTTTCTCCATTTTCTTTCTCTTCTCTTTTTTATTCTCTTCTATCACCTTTTTTCTACTCTCTGTCTTTTTTCTCTTTTCTCTTCTTTCTTCCCTCTTGTCTTTCTTTCCCTTTCTTGTTCTTTCTCTCTCTTCTTTCTTTCTTTCTTTTCTTTCTCTCTATGTTCTTTCTTTCCCTTCTTTTTTCTTCTCTCCTCTCTTGTTTCTTCTTCTACCCTCTTTTTTTTTTCTCTGTCTTTTTTTCTGTCCCTTCTTTCTCTGTTCTTTCTTTCTCTGTGTCTTTCTTTCTTCTTCTCTCTGTTCTTCTTTCTTCTCTCTCTCTGTTCTTTCTTTCTTTCTCCTCTGTTCTTTCTTCCCTCTTTCTTTCTTCTCTCTTCTTTTTCCCTTTTCTCACTCTGTTCTTTCTTTTCCCTCTCTTTCTTTCTTTCTCTCTGTTTTCTTTCTTTCTCCTCTGTTCTTTCTTTTCTCTCTCTTTCTTTCTTTCCCCTCTTTCTTTCTTTTGCATTCTTCTCTCTCTCTGTTCTTTCTTTCTCTGTTCTTTCTTTACTCCTCTTTCTTTCTTCCTTTCTTCTTTCTCTCTGTTCTTCTTCCTCTTTCTTTCTTTCCCCTCTTTCTTTTCTTTCTTCTCTCTGTTCTTCTTCCTTTTCTTTCTCTCTGTTCTTTCTTTCTCTCTTCTTTTCTTTTTTCCCTCTTTCTTTCTCCTCTGTCTTTCTTTCTCTTTTTCTTTTCTTTCTTTCTCTTTCTTTCTCTCTTGTTCTTTCTTTCCCCTCTTTCTTTTTTTCTGTCCCCTCTTTCTTTCTGTTTTCTTTCTTTTCTCTCTGTTCTTTCTTTCCCATCTTTCTTTTTCTCTCTGTTCTTTCCCCTCTTTCTTTTTCTCTCTGTTCTTTCCCCTTTCTTTCTCCCACCCTCTGTTCTTTCTTTCTTTCCCATCTTTCTTTCTCTCTCTGTTCTTTCTTTTCTGTCTTTCTTTTCTTTTTTTCTTTCCTGTCTTTCTTTCTCTCTCTGTTCTTTTGCTTCCTCCACTGCCCAGGAGCTGTGGTATAGCACATGGGGTACACAGGTCAAAGAAGAGATCACATGAGAGGAGAAGACAGCAGATGGGGGAGAGAGAAAGCGCACAGGGGTGAGAGACAGAGCACAGTGGGGAGACAGCTCAAACGGGACAGCACATGAGGGGAGAACACAGCACAGGAAGGAGAGAGACAGCAGACAAGGGGGATAGCACATGGGGTAGACAGGTCAAAGAAGAGAGCACAGACGGGAGAAGTCAGCACATGGGGAAAGAGAGAGTGGATAGGTGGGTGAGCACATGGGGGGAGAGATTCTCAATGCTGCAAAGCCTGCCCCATCGTGACATTACTGCCCTCCCGATGACATAGCATCGGGCCTCCATCTAGTTAGACATAACAAAATAGTATACATGGGATCAAGTGAAAAGTTTCAAAACAAAAGCAAAGTAAAAGAACAGCATGAAGCGGCTGACATAATGCTGCAAATAAGGGTAAGTTCACACTAGGCATTTTTGCTGCAGCAAAACCGGATCTCTTGGCAGAAAAGAAGCAGGTTTTCCATAGTCTTTCTTTCATTTTTGATGCGTTTTTTTGTTGCAGTTTTCACATGCTAGATGTGTCTCTTGTGCATGCTGATAAAGTTTAGTGATGCAAAAAAAAAAAAAAAATTCCTATTCCATAAAAACAGGTTTTGGCACAAAAAGAATGCAGCAAAACCTTGGTATGGTTTTTTTCACCACCCATTTAAGTCAATGGGTGAAAAACACTGAAAAAAGTGACATGCTCTATGTCCAAAAAAACCATTGCAAAGCACAAAATACTGATGACAAAAACAACCAATGTGTATGCATGATATTTCTGGAATCTAATAGGATTTGCTAGTACTGTAAAACACAGCTGATAATTTGCATTTAAAAAAAATGCCCAGTGTGAACTAAGCTTAATAATACACGTTCAATTGTAACAACATCAAGGCAGATACAATCTTCGTGCTACAAGACAGAGGAATTGGGAACACAAATAAGTCTCTCCCTTTGCCATCCTTGTTTGGAAACTATTGGGCACCACGTAAGGGACAAAGCAGGCGCTCTGTCACACACTAAGTGTAAAAGGAGCTGTACTGACGACTAGCCAAGGTCAGAACAGCAGGGCTAACACTACTGTGTCACCATGGCAACCAAACAGGCTGCCCCATGCAACACACCAGCCCGCGCCTAAAAGGTTGTCCACACATTTTCTGAGCAGGGCGTGAAACGACATTTAAGAGTCATATAACGCTGGTGTCATGTCTCAGTCTCATGTCCAGCAATCTCCCCTGTGTGCTGCCATGGCAAATTCCTGGAGGAACAGATATGCTATTCTATCACTTGTTACCAACAATTATGTGTGAAGATCAGCTAAACTGGAAGACATTAGAGAAACGTCACCTACACGGCCACACTGGCACGAGGACAGGACACTGACAGCTTGGGTAAAGATGATGACATGGCTCAGGGGCATCCAATAATTGGATAAATAGCTCCACCGAGAGCGTGCTCTTGTAGGACCCAGGCCAAAGATGGCAGCTTCCCATCATTTCTGAAGGAACTTGGTGAGGACCTGTTAGCCCTCACGACATGCCTGTCTTAGGAAATACTCACTCCCCATAGTATAGCACGTCTGGAGCACATACTTTTTTACACTCTACACGGCGCGCTCCTTCACTAGTCCACCTTAATTAAAAAGTATAATTTGACAAATGGGTGTTACTATCCCGCTTGTCAAACGGTTGTGCCCCTAAAGAGTCTGCCTTGGTCAGCTCTAATTGGACAGTGTCAGACTGTGGCGGGACACACCCCCAACTGGTGACGCCCACATGTCACATATACGGCCTGTGGTTGTGCTGCACGCTTGGTGCTAGCTTCACCAACAGACCACAAGTGAAAATTGCAGGGGTCTAAACAGCAATAAAACCTGTGTCAGGGACCCTTCTACCAAAAATGGGCAGGCCAAAGAGGAAATCCTATTTAACTATAGTTTTACAATACTGTAACCACAAGGGAAGCAGCATAAGACGTCATATTTCACAGCATTTTAGCATTAACTTTCTGCAGATTACAATATAAAATACAGTTATAGAAAATTTATATAAAATGCATGTAAAATATAACCACTACATGGCGGCTGTATCTCCGTAGCACAAGGTGAGCATGACTACTATGCATACCGATGAAACAAAAGAATGTTATATATGCATACATGAAAAAAAAATGCAGTAGTTTGGAAATTACATCTTGTAGTAAAGACACTTATGTCAAGTGACGATCCGCTCGGCATTATACCGTGCATGGGCCTTCGTCTGAGACCATCATGACGTGACGTTTCATAGTTTGCAATACTTTTTTCTATAGAACTGTACTAGGTGTTGTGAGTTCTAACAAATTCAGAAGCTGGAAACCTACAAGAAATGTCCAAGAGCCATATTAAGCATTATTTTCATTTACATCAGAATATCGGGGTAGCCGCGGTCGACGGGAGGGTGCAGTGTGTCTGAAAATGACAGATATTTAGAAACAGAGAGAAAACAGAATATGAAGGTATTGGATTTCCCAGGAAGCCCAGAGCACTGCGTCAGCACATATTCTGGCTGCAGGCTCTCAGGATCCAAGAGGATATTGATTTACAGTGATTTCATCGCTTACAGCTTCATTTATCACCACTTGATTGAGAATGAGAGAAAGTAGGGCTGGCCCTGGCAACCATGTACTGGAGTGATATCATGAAACATAGAAAAGTACAGTAAAACAAACGTATAAAAATACTCTGTTGTTAGAAAGTAACAGTAAACGGCAAGTGCTAGTAAAAAGAGGATAAAACACAAGGTATTTGGTTGATACATTTTTTGCAAAAAATGTATACTACGCAGCTCTACCAAATGTCAAGGTATACCCATATCAGAGCAGTCCCTGACTAATGTATTTAATCCCTAACTGATGTATTTAAAAACCTGGTCATGTGTATAGTATCTATATGAGCAGGATTTAGAAAGGTAATGTCCAATGTGGACACGCTGCAGAGAACGGCCTTTATATGCATGGCTCACAAAGGAGGGGTGGAAAACCTCCCTAGTCTTGCAAAAACAAGAAACCAATTGAATACAAACACATGAGCCATGCACACAGTGAACAAGCCTGTAGGGACATTGTATTCAATTGGAGTGATATCATACAGAAAACGCGGACCTCGGCTATTTCATTATATTATCCGATGCAGTATTCAAATTTACCAATGTGGTGCTAAACATATGGGGCCCATTCATCAAGACCGGCGCGAACAGTGACATTCTTCATGAGGGGTTGTGCTGGAGTAAGGCTACTTTCACACATCAGGTTTTTCCAATCAGGCACAATCCGTTAAAGTTGAAAAAAGACGGATCCAGCGCAGATTGTGAAAAACTGCTGCGACGGATCAGGTTTTTAGACGGATCCGTCATGAACTTTTAAACCTTGAGAAATGCACTGTGAGCATGCCTGGAATGAGGAGAGAGAGCGCGAGGAGAGAGCGAGAGAGAGTATGAATAGTTCCAGGCATGCTCAGAGTGGAAAAACGGAATCCAGTGACCGGATCCGTCTTTTTCCTGATCCGGCACCCATACACGTCCACTGTAGCACGGCGCTGTCCGTTTTTTTGCCGCAAACAAAAAACGTTCCTAGAGACGTTTTTTCCAGACGCCGGAATGTAAATTTTTGCCGGATCTGGAAAAAAACGGAAGAAACGGGAGGCCATGCGGCGCGATCCGGTGCTAATATAAGTCAATGAGAAAAAAACGGATCCGGCGGTAAAAAAAACGGATCAGTTTTTCAAAAAATAGCCGGATCACGCCTGATGGAAAAAAAACTGATGTGTGAAAGTAGCCTCAGACATCCTGATTCAGCAGTCAGGTCACAGAGTGACTGAAGGCTATGAAGGGATTGTCCCATCAAAGAAGCAAAGTCCTTGATACTGAAAGTCGGCAATCAAAAATCTAGGCTTATTTTTACTTAAAGCACCACTCCAAGCGGGGTTTTTTTTTACTGCAGCACTAGAGTGGTGCTACTAACATAGGATCCCTGCACCTAATCGTATACTCACCACCCTGAGTATTACTCTCTTCCCGACACCATCCTCAGGTCCCATGCCATCTTGTGACTGCAACTTCAGACTGGCTTGAAGTCAGAAGTAACGGTCACGAGCCCTCAATGTAGGTCTATGAGAGCTGTCATAAGCTTGCACTGAAAAGTGACCTCCGGCTAGCTCCAGCAAACACTGCAGCGATCCGGAGGTCACAAATGCTGGAGACCGACGGAAGCAGCGGCGATAAGAGCAGAAGCTGGTGGATGAGAAGTATAAGACCAAGCATAAAGGCAGGGAACGGACATTAGCACCACTCCAGAAAAACAAGAAACAAAAAAATGCTGAAGTGGTGCTTTAGCTTGGAAATTATACGATTTGTGGATTTGCATTCTGCAATAAATACGAGGTTGTTACAGTTTTCAAAAAATGCTGAAGAGTCAGAATACGGTTTATTGTTGCAGAATGCAGTCAAAATAAATGCCACTGCAGGTTGATCAGAGATGAAAAAGGGTTTTTTCTCAGAACAAGAAGGAAAAAAAAAAAGGAAATTATTTCAATAGTCCATAATTTGAAAAACAGAAACACCGTCCAATGCCTCAATGAAAGTGAGAAATTATTTATGCTTGTGTAAAATGACAGCACTGGCTCCGCACAGATCATGGTACAACCAGAGGCTTCTTATTTACTGTTAAATGAGCCACAAGCAATGGCACGCACAGGTAGGAGCAGGACAATAGCCCAGGTGACAAGACCTTGCCCCGGAAACATTCATTCTCTCAGAGAGAAAAACTATAAGCTCGTGTCTATTTAC
>JARQOD010000003.1:494385861-494405407 GCA_033576555.1 Oophaga sylvatica | reverse complement strand
TTTTTGGCCTTTGTGAATTGCCGTGTTTGGCCCCCCCCCTTCAGCTCCAGGCCCATCATGTTCTTAATCCGACCCTGGTCGGGGTCACATGATCAGCTCCTGGTGTGTGCAGGACTCTGCTGTGCTGGTTGTCAGGGGTGCTGGATGAGGTAAGTTTATGTGTGGGGTCAGGAGGGGTTACAGTGTGAATGTAGCAAGTGCCGCGCGTGTACAAGGTCACGGAGCTGAGCCGTGCATGTACGAGGTGCACGGACCCCGAGCGTGACGAGGTGGATCAGCAGTGCTGTGTGTGTACGAAACGGAGCCCTGTGTGAAATGAAGCGTACGAAGCTGAGCCGCTCAGCTCCGTACACACAGGCTCCATGCTTGAGTCGTGTGTGTACGGAGTGGACCCTTTTGAGTGTATGTATCGAGCCGCGTGTGTACGAGGTGTACGGAGCAGAACCGCGTTGTACGAGGTGTATGCTGCAAAGCCGCATGTGTACAAGGTTTATGAGTGGAGTCGTGTGTGTACAAGGTGTACAAAGCGTGGCTGCGTGTGTACAAGATGTACTGAGTGGAGCCATGTGTACACTGAGTGGACCTTGTGTGTGCGATGTGGATGGAGCGACCCGTGTTGTACGAGGCATACAAAACGGAACCGTGTGTAAAGGGTGTGCAGAGCCGTGCGTGTACAGGTGTATGGTGGGAGCATTCATACCTCCAAACCGTCCAAATTCAGCGGGACACCCCGATTTTGAGAGTCTGCCCCGCTGACCCGTCGGGAGCTTTTCCCGTGGACACAGGAGTACACGCGGAGCCCTGAGGAGCACTTTAAAACTCGCACGTGATGTTCCACCAGAAGTGACGTGCAGGAAGATGACCGGAAATTAGGTAATTTCGGAGGAGATTGTGACAGAACCATGGAGGCACTTCAGGGAATGCTCAGATGCATCACCGTGTCCTCCTCCGACAGCGCGGACAGGGGGATCGCCTTGGAATCGGGATGTCGCCATGTGAGCAGATCATGATATGTCCTGCCCCGGGGAGGCTCAGGTGGGCACTACAATGGAGCCGGGCTGCTATAGAAATCTTTATAGAATCTTTATTTCTTTCTCTCTCTGTTTCTTCTCTCTCTCTGTTCTCTTTCCCTCTTTCTTACCCTCTGTTCTTTCTTTCCCCTCTTTCTTTCTCTCTGTTCTTTCTTTCTTTGCCTTCTCTTTCGTTCTTTCTTCCCATCTTTCTTTCCCATCTCTCTTTCTCTCTGTTCTTTTTCTTTCTCTCTCTGTTCTTTCTTTCTCTTTCTTTCCCCTTTCTTTCTTCTCTGTTCTTTCTTTTCCATCTTTCTTTCTCTCTCCGTTCTTTTTCTTTATTTCTCTCTGTTCTATCCACTCTTTTTTTCTATCTCTCTGTTCTTTCTTTCTCTTTCTTTCTCTGTTCTTTCTTTCCCCTCTTTCTCTTTGTTCTTTCTTTCCCCTTTCTTTGTTCTTTCTCTCTCTCTCTGTTCTTTCTTTCTTTTTCTTTCTCTCTATGTTCTTTCTTTCCCTTCTTTCGTTCTCTCTCTCCCTCTCTATTGTTTCTTTCTCTACCCTCTTTCTTTTTTTCTCTGTGCTTTTTTTTCTGTCCCCTTTCTTTCTCTGTTCTTTCTCTCTATCTCTCTGTTCTTTCTTTTTCTCTCTCTCTGTTCTTTCTTTCTTTCCCCTTTCTTTCTCTTTGTTCTTTCTTTCCCCTTTCTCTCTCTGTTCTTTCTTTCCCCTCTTTCTTTCTTTCTCTCTGTTCTTTCTTTCCCTCTTTCTTTCTCTCTGTTCTTTCTTTCCCCTCTTTCTTTCTTGCATTCTTTCTCTCTCGTTCTTTCTTTCTGCATTCTTTTCTCTGTTCTTTCTTTCCCCTCTTTCTTTCTCTCTCTTCATTCTTTCCCCTCTTTCTTTCTCTCTCTCTATTCTTTTTTTCTTTCTCTCTCTGTCTTTCTTTCTCTGTTCTTTCTTTTCCCTCTTTCTTTCTCTCCCTTTTTTTCTTTCTCTCTCTGTTTCTTTCTTTCCCCTCTTTCTTTTTTTCTGTCCCCTCTTTCTTTGTTTTCTTTCTTTCTCTCTTTCTTTCTTTCCCATCTTTCTTTTTCTCTCTGTTCTTTCCCCTTTCTTTCTCCCACCCTCTGTTCTTTCTTTCTTTCCCATCTTTCTTTCTCTCTCTGTTCTTTCTTTTCTGTCTTTCTTTCTGTTTTTTTCTTTCCTGTCTTTTTTTCTCTCTCTGTTCTTTCTTTCCCCTCTTTCTTTTTTCTCTCTCTGTTCTTTTTTTTCTGTCCCCTCTTTCTCTGTTCTTTCTTTCTCTCTGTTCTTTCTTTCCCGTCTTTCTTTTTCTCTTTTGTTCTTTCTTTCCCCTCTTTCTTTCTCCCTCCCTCTCTGTTCTTTCTTTCCCCTCTTTCTTTCTCCATCTCTATTCTTTCTTTCCCTTTTTTTTTCTTTCTACTCTCTTCTGTTCTTTCTTTCTCTCCTTTCTTTTTCTGTTTCTTTTTTCTCTCTGTTCTTTCTTTCTTTCTTTCTTTCACTCAGTACCAGTGTGCCCACAGTACCAGTCAGTGTGATCACCAGTGCTAAATGGGTGTGGTTGGGGCGGGGACATGGGTGTGACTAGTTGTGAAATGGTTGTGGTCGGGGCGAGGCCTAAAGTTTGCCGCCTTTTGGGAGGTATGCATACCATATCTCCTGGGCAGGTGAGGAAGTAAAAGTCAATACTGACATTGCAGCAGGGGATCACAGTGGATTCATTTTGTGAGGTAAAATATTTCACTGACGTTTTTTAAAAAGCTATTTTACCTCACAAAATGTATCCTCTGCGATCTGCTGCTGTGATGTCAGTTTTGTCTTTTGCTTCCTCCACTGCCCAGGAGCTGTGGTATAGCACATGGGGTACACAGGTCAAAGAAGAGATCACATGAGAGGAGAAGACAGCAGATGGGGAGAGAGAAAGCGCACAGGGGGGAGAGACAGAGCACAGTGGGGAGACAGCTCAAACGGGACAGCACATGAGGGGAGAACACAGCACAGGAAGGAGAGAGACAGCAGACAAGGGGGATAGCACATGGGGTAGACAGGTGAAAGAAGAGAGCACAGACGGGAGAAGTCAGCACATGGGGAAAGAGAGAGTGGATAGGTGGGTGAGCACATGGGGGAGAGATTCTCAATGCTGCAAAGCCTGCCCCCATCGTGACATTACTGCCCTCCCGATGACATAGCATCGGCCCCCCATCTAGTTAGACATAACAAAATAGTATACATGGGATCAAGTGAAAAGTTTCAAAACAAAAGCAAAGTAAAAGAACAGCATGAAGCGGCTGACATAATGCTGCAAGTAAGGTAAGTTCACACTAGGCATTTTTGCTGCAGCAAAACCGGATCTCTTGGCAGAAAAGAAGCAGGTTTTCCATAGTCTTTCTTTCATTTTTGATGCGTTTTTTGTTGCAGTTTTCACAGCAGATGTGTCTCTTGTGCATGCTGATAAAGTTTAGTGATGCAAAAAAAAAAAAGTCCTATTCCATAAAAACAGGTTTTGGCACAAAAAGAATGCAGCAAAACCTTGGTATGGTTTTTTTCACCACCCATTTAAGTCAATGGGTGAAAAACACTGAAAAAAGTGACATGCTCTATGTCCAAAAAAACCATGCAAAGCACAAAATACTGATGACAAAAACAACCAATGTGTATGCATGATATTTCTGGAATCTAATAGGATTTTGCTAGTACTGTAAAACACAGCTGATAATTTGCATTTAAAAAAAATGCCCAGTGTGAACTAAGCTAATAATACACTTCAATTGTAACATCAAGGCAGATACAATCTTCGTGCTACAAGACAGAGGAATTGGGAACACAAATAAGTCTCTCCCTTTGCCATCCTTGTTTGGAAACTATTGGGCACCACGTAAGGGACAAAGCAGGCGCTCTGTCACACACTAAGTGTAAAAGGAGCTGTACTGACGACTAGCCAAGGTCAGAACAGCAGGGCTAACACTACTGTGTCACCATGGCAACCAAACAGGCTGCCCCATGCAACACACCAGCCCGCGCCTAAAAGGTTGTCCACACATTTTCTGAGCAGGGCGTGAAACGACATTTAAGAGTCATATAACGCTGGTGTCATGTCTCAGTCTCATGTCCCAGCAATCTCCCCTGTGTGCTGCCATGGCAAATTCCTGGAGGAACAGATATGCTATTCTATCACTTGTTACCAACAATTATGTGTGAAGATCAGCTAAACTGGAAGACATTAGAGAAACGTCACCTACACGGCCACACTGGCACGAGGACAGGACACTGACAGCTTGGGTAAAGATGATGACATGGCTCAGGGGCATCCAATAATTGGATAAATAGCTCCACCGAGAGCGTGCTCTTGTAGGACCCAGGCCAAAGATGGCAGCTTCCCATCATTTCTGAAGGAACTTGATGAGGACCTGTTAGCCCTCACGACATGCCTGTCTTAGGAAATACTCACTCCCCATAGTATAGCACGTCTGGAGCACATACTTTTTTACACTCTACACGGCGCGCTCCTCACTAGTCCACCTTAATTAAAAAGTATAATTTGACAAATGGGTGTTACTATCCCGCTTGTCAAACGTTGTGCCCCTAAAGAGTCTGCCTTGGTCAGCTCTAATTGGACAGTGTCAGACTGTGGCGGGACACACCCCCAACTGGTGACGCCCACATGTCACATATACGGCCTGTGGTTGTGCTGCACGCTTGGTGCTAGCTTCACCAACAGACCACAAGTGAAAATTGCAGGGGTCTAAACAGCAATAAAACCTGTGTCAGGGACCCTTCTACCAAAAATGGGCAGGCCAAAGAGGAAATCCTATTTAACTATAGTTTTACAATACTGTAACCACAAGGGAAGCAGCATAAGACGTCATATTTCACAGCATTTTAGCATTAACTTTCTGCAGATTACAATATAAAATACAGTTATAGAAAATTTATATAAAATGCATGTAAAATATAACCACTACATGGCGGCTGTATCTCCGTAGCACAAGGTGAGCATGACTACCATGCATACCGATGAAACAAAAGAATGTTATATATGCATACATGAAAAAAAAATGCAGTAGTTTGGAAATTACATCTTGTAGTAAAGACACTTATGTCAAGTGACGATCCGCTCGCATTATACCGTGCATGGGCCTTCGTCTGAGACCATCATGACGTGACGTTTCATAGTTTGCAATACTTTTTTCTATAGAACTGTACTAGGTGTTGTGAGTTCTAACAAATTCAGAAGCTGGAAACCTACAAGAAATGTCCAAGAGCCATATTAAGCATTATTTTTCATTTACATCAGAATATCGGGGTAGCCGCGGTCGACGGGAGGGTGCAGTGTGTCTGAAAATGACAGATATTTAGAAACAGAGAGAAAACAGAATATGAAGGTATTGGATTTCCCAGGAAGCCCAGAGCACTGCGTCAGCACATATTCTGGCTGCAGGCTCTCAGGATCCAAGAGGATATTGATTTACAGTGATTTCATCGCTTACAGCTTCATTTATCACCACTTGATTGAGAATGAGAGAAAGTAGGGCTGGCCCTGGCAGCCATGTACTGGAGTGATATCATGAAACATAGAAAAGTACAGTAAAACAAACGTATAAAAATACTCTGTTGTTAGAAAGTAACAGTAAACGCAAGTGCTAGTAAAAAGAGGATAAAACACAAGGTATTTGGTTGATACATTTTTTGCAAAAAAATGTATACTACGCAGCTCTACCAAATGTCAAGGTATACCCATATCAGAGCAGTCCCTGACTAATGTATTTAATCCCTAACTGATGTATTTAAAAACCTGGTCATGTGTATAGTATCTATATGAGCAGATTTAGAAAGGTAATGTCCAATGTGGACACGCTGCAGAGAACGGCCTTTATATGCATGGCTCACAAAGGAGGGGTGGAAAACCTCCCTAGTCTTGCAAAAACAAGAAACCAATTGAATACAAACACATGAGCCATGCACACAGTGAACAAGCCTGTAGGGACATTGTATTCAATTGGAGTGATATCATACAGAAAACGCGGACCTCGGCTATTTCATTATATTATCCGATGCAGTATTCAAACTTACCAATGTGGTGCTAAACATATGGGGCCCATTCATCAAGACCGGCGCGAACAGTGACATTCTTCATGAGGGGTTGTGCTGGAGTAAGGCTACTTTCACACATCAGGTTTTTCCAATCAGGCACAATCCGTTAAAGTTGAAAAAAGACGGATCCAGCGCAGATTGTGAAAAACTGCTGCGACGGATCAGGTTTTTAGACGGATCCGTCATGAACTTTTAAACCTTGAGAAATGCACTGTGAGCATGCCTGGAATGAGGAGAGAGAGCGCGAGGAGAGAGCGAGAGAGAGTATGAATAGTTTCCAGGCATGCTCAGAGTGGAAAAACGGAATCCAGTGACCGGATCCGTCTTTTTCCTGATCCGGCACCCATACACGTCCACTGTAGCACGGCGCTGTCCGTTTTTTTGCCGCAAACAAAAAACGTTCCTAGAGACGTTTTTTTCCAGACGCCGGAATGTAAATTTTTGCCGGATCTGGAAAAAAACGGAAGAAACGGGAGCCATGCGGCGCGATCCGGTGCTAATATAAGTCAATGAGAAAAAAACGGATCCGGCGGTAGAAAAAAATGGATCAGTTTTTCAAAAAATAGCCGGATCACGCCTGATGGAAAAAAACTGATGTGTGAAAGTAGCCTCAGACATCCTGATTCAGCAGTCAGGTCACAGAGTGACTGAAGGCTATGAAGGGATTGTCCCATCAAAGAAGCAAAGTCCTTGATACTGAAAGTCGGCAATCAAAAATCTAGGCTTATTTTTACTTAAAGCACCACTCCAAGCGGGGTTTTTTTTTTACTGCAGCACTAGAGTGGTGCTACTAACATAGGATCCCTGCACCTAATCGTATACTCACCACCCTGAGTATACTCTCTTCCCGACACCACTCCTCAGTCCCATGCCATCTTGTGACTGCAACTTCAGACTGGCTTGAAGTCAGAAGTAACGGTCACGAGCCCTCAATGTAGGTCAATGAGAGCTGTCATAAGCTTGCACTGAAAAGTGACCTCCGGCTAGCTCCAGCAAACACTGCAGCGATCCGGGAGGTCACAAATGCTGGAGACCGACGGAAGCAGCGGCGATAAGAGCAGAAGCTGGTGGATGAAAAGTATAAGACCAAGCATAAAGGCAGGGAACGGACATTAGCACCACTCCAGAAAAACAAGAAACAAAAAAATGCTGAAGTGGTGCTTTAGCTTGGAAATTATACGATTTGTGGATTTGCATTCTGCAATAAATACGAGGCTGTTACAGTTTTCAAAAAATGCTGAAGAGTCAGAATATGGTTTATTGTTGCAGAATGCAGTCAAAATAAAATGCCACTGCAGGTTGATCAGAGATGAAAAAAGGTTTTTTCTCAGAACAAGAAGGAAAAAAAAAAAAGGAAATTATTTCAATAGTCCACAATTTGAAAAACAGAAACACCGTCCAATGCCTCAATGAAAGTGAGAAATTATTTCATGCTTGTGTAAAATGACAGCACTGGCTCCGCAAAGATCATGGTACAACCAGAGGCTTCTTATTTACTGTTAAATGAGCCACAAGCAATGGCACGCACAGGTAGGAGCAGGACAATAGCCCAGGTGACAAGACCTTGCCCGAAACATTCATTCTCTCAGAGAGAAAAACTATAAGCTCGTGTCTATTTACACAACACATTCAGTAACAATTGCTATTCAGCCGTAAACGATACACATTTTTAAACAGCCTAATTTTAAAGCAGCATAATATAAACAGACCCCAATTCCAGCGTTGTGTCACTTAGAGAGTTGTTTGCTGTAGTTTTTATAATACTAGTTTTATCAGCAGGAGATTATCGCTAGAGCACTAGTAAACCGCCATGTAGTCCTCCGTATGCCTCAGCTGTATAACCATGCCTCCAGAGCTGATTAGCATCTCTCTCCCTATGCACAGAACACAGAAAGCTGCCAATCAGTTGTTTGGTCGGAGTTATACAGGGCTCAACATGAGGAGAACTGCTAGATCTGAAGAAATTAACACAGTGATCTATCAAAATGTCTGCAAGCGGTTCAGTAAGTGGCACATCATTGGATTCAGGATCACTGCCTCTACATCATGCTGCTCTCAGACTGGGTAGCAGATTTCCATTAAACACAATACCTTGAGAAGCAGTATGTTGCTATTGGGTAATTTGGCAGGTAGAGAAATACTCTATGACAGTAGCATGTAAAATTACTGTTAATTGTTAACAGTTAGGCAAGTTGAAGATTAAAATGATCTCTAAAAGGTCTAAAGCTAAAAAAATGACACTTTTTCCTTTGTATTTTAGGCAAAAAAATTATATTATATAAATAATATAAGGTTTCCAAAATGCATCAGGCTTGTTCAGATGTTCTTTTGTATACTTCCGACGCTGAATTTTATGGCTAGGACGAAGGGGAGGTTTCCCTCTGATGACTCTTCCATGAAGGCCATATTTGTGCAGGTGTCTCTGAACAGTAGAACAATGTACCACAACTCCAGAGTCTGCTAAATCTTTCTGAAGGTCTTCTGCAGTCAAGCGGAGGTTCTGATTTGCCTCTCTAGCAAATCCTACAAGCAGCTCTCACTGAAATGTTGCTTGGTCATCCAGACCTTATCTTGACCTCCATTGTTCCTGTTAACTGCCATTTCTTAATTACATTTCAAATTGAAGAAAGGGCAACTTGAAAACGCTTTGCTATCTTCTTATAGCCTCCTCCTGCTTTGTGGGCCCTCCACCATTTTCATTTTCAGAGTTCTAGGCAGATGCTTAGCAGAGCCCATGGCTGGGTTTTATAAAGCTGGGACATTTGCATCACCTGGCCTTTCCTAAAGAGAATAGTGAACAAGCCATAACCCTAACAGGCCAATTAAGGTCTGAAACCTTGGTCAAAGTTAGATGTGCACACAAATCTCCAAGGCTGCCCAAACTTTGCATCAGCTCATTTTCCTTTTCGTAATTTTTAAAATGAATTTTTGCCTAAAATACAAAGTAAATGTGTCATCTTTAACTTTAGGCCTTTTCGAGATCATTTCATCTTCAACTTGCTTAACTGTTCACAATAACAGTAATTTTGAGCAGGGGTGCCCAAACATTTACATGCCACTGCAAGTACAATACAATTAAAACATCTACTGCATCCTTCACATGTAATAATTCCAACTCCACCCACACACAGATGTATAGAAGTGAGAAAACACCCACTACTCCATTTCAGAGGAATGTTACTCATGGTGGGAAGCGTTAATATTACTAAGAAAGCTTTCCCTAGCTGTAGTTTTGCAGATCTTAAGAGTCAAATCTTATTTCATAAATCAATAGTATACAAATAAGCAACTTTGTAATCTATTTCTTCAGGGAATCTGCTTCTTGGTCCTGGACTGATCATTCACTATCAATTCAGGGGTAAAATTCATATTCGGTGCAGACAGGTTTTCCCATCACGGAGATGGGAGATGACAGTTGGTGCTCATAAGATTCTATGGAGGAGGGGGAGAAAGAAGCAGAAACTGACATCCTTTGCTCTTTGACAGGTTTCCTTTAAACCTTAAACTACAGAAAGCTTCTGAATCTACCAAAATGGCTGCAATTCTAAACCCATAGAGCTCCATAGTAGGTAAATGTAATCGGTCAGCAGGTTTTTGCTTTGTAATCTGAGAATAGCATGAGGTAGCAGCGATGTGTCATTTACTAGGCTTTGTGCTGTTATTTACTTAAATGAAGGTTTTATCTCTAGGAGATTATCATTGCCCTGACCACAGTGCAGGCGAGCACTGGTCCGAGCACACCTCCTCCAGTGATAAGCAGCTCACGGTCAGTAGATAATGTACATAGAGAGCCTGATGTGGGCGAGGTTAGTCTTCTGAGCTCTGCTACATGCCACATCTAAAATCTCTGATTCTCTCATCTGCTGCACCCAGTAAACTAAGTGATACATCGCTGGAGTCAGGGTCTCTGTATCTGCATCAGGCCACTCTTAGATGAGGTAGCAAAAAACTGCTGACAGATTCCCTTTAACACAGCAGCCTAACACACGACTACCCGCATCCCCTATTTCATTAGCAGAGTACAGACTACTGCAATCTGTACCCTAGTGATGAAGCTGGTGACAAACTTAAAAAAAGAATCAATCTTCCCACCTGCCACTGTAATACTTTTGTTCAGCCGAGCGTTTGTGTTCTGTTTGAGAAAGCCGCCGCGGCCGATTGAAATGTTAGCGGGCAGCTTATCTCAGGGAGAACAATGCGATCAGCAGTGCTAAATCTGACGTGTGCGATCAGTCAGCTCCTCCATACACATTCGACCATCATCCGAACCGGTCGTGATCGGCAGATTCAGCCAACATTATAGTGTATTGTGTGTGGGGGCATCTAGGTAGGCATGATTTATTTCACTAAGTATAAGGACTCTATACCTTAAAGTCAATTATGCATTCATTTATTTAATTTTTTTTTAAGGTACAAACCATTAAAGATGCAAAAAAGGCATTATGACAGATGGCTGGATGAATAGATCGATGGATAGTTGAATGGATGGATGAATGAATGAATGAATGAATCAATGGATATACATATGACTGGATCGACGAATTAATGGATAAATAAATGGATGGATAATATGGGGATGGATGGATATATAGAGATGGATGGATACATAGCGATGATGGATACATAGGGATGATGGATACATAGGGATGATGGATATAGAGGATGGATACATAGGGATGGATAGATATATAGGGATGGATGGATATATAGGGATGGATATTTATAGAGATGGATGGATATATGGGGATGGATGGATATATAGAGATGAATGGATATATTGAGATGGATGATATATGGGGATGGATGGATATATATATAGATATATACATATATCATATATATATAGATGGATGGATACATAGGGATGATGGATACATAGGGATGGATGGATACATAGGGATGATGGATACATAGAGATGAATGGATATATAGAGATGGATGGATATATGGGGATGGATGGATATATGGGGATGGATGGATATACAGTTAGGTCCATAAATATTTGGACAGAGACAACATTTATCTAATTTTGGTTCTAGACATTACCACAATGAATTTGAAACAAAACAAATCAGATGCAGTTGAAGTTCAGACTTTCAGCTTTCATTTGAGGGTATCCACATTAAAATTGGATGAAGGGTTTAGGAGTTTCAACTCCTTAACATGTGCCACCCTGTTTTTAAAGGGACCAAAAGTAATTGGACAAATGACTCCAAGGCTATTTCATGGACAGGTGTGGGCAATCCTTTGTTATGTCATTCTCAATTAAGCAGATGAAAGGGCCGGAGTTGATTTGAGGTGTGGTGTTTGCATTTGGAAGGTTTTGCTGTGAAGAAACATGTGGTCACAGGAGCTCTCCATGCAGGTGAAACAAGCCATCCTTAAGCTGCAAGAACAGAAAAAAACCCATCCAAGAAATTGCTACAACATTAGAAGTGGCAAAATCTACAATTTGGTACATCCTGAGAAAGAAAGAAAGCACTGGTGAACTCATCAATCCAAAAAGACCTGGGAGCCCACGGAAGACAACAGTGGTGGATGATCGCCGCATACTTTCTTTGGTGAAGAAGAACCCGTTCACAACATCAACTGAAGTCCAGAACACTCTCAGTGAAGTAGGTGTATCTGTCTCTAAGTCAACAGTAAAGAGAAGACTCCATGAAAGTAAATACAAAGGGTTCACATCTAGATGCAAACCATTCATCAATTCCAAAAATAGACAGGCCAGAGTTAAATTTGCTGAAAAACACCTCCAGAAGCCAGCTCAGTTCTGGAAAAGTATTCTATGGACAGATGAGACAAAGATCAACCTGTACCAGAATGATGGGAAAGCCAAAAGTTTGGAGAAGAAAGGGAACGGCACATGATCCAAGGCACACCACATCCTCTGTAAAACATGGTGGAGGCAACGTGATGGCATGGCCATGCATGGCTTTCAATGGCACTGGGTCACTTGTGTTTATTGATGACATAACAGCAGACAAGAGTAGCCGATGAATTCTGAAGTGTACCGGGATATACTTTCAGCCCAGATTCAGCCAAATGCTGCAAACTTGATTGGACGGCGCTTCATAGTACAGATGGATAATGACCCCAAGCATACAGCCAAAGCTACACAGGAGTTCATGAGTGCAAAAAAGTGGAACATTCTTCAATGGCCAAGTCAATCACCAGATCTTAACCCAATTGAGCATGCATTTCACTTGCTCAAATCCAGACTTAACCCTTAATGTCCAATGACGTGCAGAGCCCCGTCATGACAAGGTGCCAGTTCCGGCACCAGGACGGACTCTGCACGTCATGCCTTTGATCTACCACGGCGTGTAAACACGCCGTGGTAGATCAGTGCCGACAGCTGTCACAGACAGCTGACAGGCACGGCAAGCGGTGCGGGGACCTTTGCCTGTCGGTCCCCGCACCCACAGCGCTGTGATTGGTCAGTAAATCTGACTGACCAAACACAGCAGCGATCGCGCAGGAGAAGCTGAAATTTCAGCTTCCCCAGCGCGATCAGTGCAGGAGCCGGCGCTGCAGTGGCCAGGCTTCCTGCACTGACAGCCAGGAGCGGAGCCCCCACCGCCCTGGCTGTTAACCCCCTGACTGCTGCGATCGAGCGCGATCGCAGAGCTCGGGGGGAGGCAGAGGGTCGGGTGCTCCCTCTGCCTCAGATCAGCGTCCCAGCGATGTAATCGCGGGGCCTGATCTCTGCCTTGATGACCCGGGGTTGTCATGACAACCTCCGGGTCATCTAGTTACGGGAAGCTGCTGTGATCATGTCACAGCAGCTTTCGCCATAGGTACAATGCATTGCAATGCCATAGCATTGCAATGCATTGTAACTGCAATAAAAAGTAAAAAAAGTGAAAGTCCCAAAAAAGGGACAAGTTGAAAAAAATCATTTTTTAAAAAAATTGTAAAAAAAATATTAAAAAATAATTTAAAAAAAATCCCCTAAAAAATACACATTTTTATGTAATAAAAAAAATAAAAAACAAAAAAAATACACATGTTAGGTATCGCCACGTCCTAAAAATCCCATCTATAAAAGCGTAACCCTAGTTAACCCCTTCAGTGAAAGCCGTAAAAAAAAACACAAAAAAGTAGTAAATTAACTTTTTCCAAGCGTATCATTATACCGCTTGGAAAAAGTGCAATAACACGCAATCAAAAAGTCAGATATAAATAATCAGGGTACCGCTGAAAACGTCATCCTGTCCCGCAAAAAACAAGCCGCTATACAGCATCATCAGCGAAAAAATAAAAAAGTTATAGCTCGCGGAATAAACTGATGCAAAAATAATTATTTTTTCTATAAAATTCTTTATTGTGTAAAAAACGCCAAAACATAAAAAAATATATAAATGAGTATCGCTGTAATCGTAGTAAACCCAAGAATAAAGCTGCTTTATCAATTTTACCACACGCGGAACGGGGAAAAAAAATAAAAAAAAAACAATTCCTGAATTGCTGGTTTTTGTTCATTCTGCTTCCACAAAAATCGAATAGGAAGCGATCAAAAAACGTTATGTGCCTGAATATGGTACCAATAAAAACGTCAGCTCGTCCCGCAAAAAATAAGCCCACAGATAACTCTGTCGGCCGAAATATGGAAAAATTATAGCTCTCAAAATACGGCGATGCAAAAAAATTATTCCAAAAAATTATTCCAAAAAAAAAGCATCTTTTAGTGTGTGACAGAAGCTAAACATGAAAAAAGGGAGTAAATCTGGTATCGCTGTAATCGCACCGATCCGAGGAATAAAGTCGCCTAATCACTAATATCGCACGAGGAACAGCGTAAAAAAGAAAACCAATTCTTCACCTTTTGTGGATTTTTTCATTGTGCCTCCCAAAGATCGCAGTAAGGCGATCACAGTGGTTCCCCCCCGCATATGGGTATCAGCGTACTCAGGACAAAATGCACAATAGCTTTTGGGGTCCTATTCTCCTGTTACCCTTATAAAAATAAAAATTTGGGGGCAAAAAGGTCATTTTTGTGGAAAAAAATATGAATTTTTTTATTTTCACGGCTCTACGTTATAAACTTCTGTGAAGCCCTTGGGGTTCAAAGTGCTGACCACACATCTAGATAAGTTCCTTGGGGGGTCTAGTTTGCAAAATGGGGTCATTTGTGGGGGGTTTCTACTGTTTAGGCACATCAGGGGCTCTCCAAGCGCGACATGACACCCGCAGACCATTCCACCAAAGTCTGCATTTAAAAACGGTGCTCCTTCCCTTCCGATCTCTGCCATGCGTCAAAATAGTGGTTCCCCCCCACATATGGGATATCAGCGTACTCAGGACAAATTGCACAATAGCTTTTGGGTCCTATTACTCCTGTTACCATTATAAAAATAAAAATTTGGGCAAAAAGATTATTTTTGTGGAAAAAAAAATATGATTTTTTTATTTTCACGGCTCTACGTTATAAACTTCTGTGAAGCACTTGGGGGTTCAAAGTGCTCACCACCAACATCTAGAAAAGTTCCTTGGGGGGTCTAGTTTCCAAATGGAGTCACTTGTGGGGGGTTTCTACTGTTTAGGCACATCAGGGGCTATCCAAACGTGACATGACACCCGCAGACCATTCCATCAAAGTCTGCATTTGAAAAAGGCGCTACTTCCCTTTCGAGCTCTGCCATGCGTCAAAATAGTGGTTCCCCCCCACATATGGGATATCAGCTACTCAGACAAATTGCACAATAGCTTTTGGGGTCCTATTTTTTCCTGTTACCATTATAAAAATAAAAATTTGGGGGCAAAAAGATTATTTTTGTGGAAAAAAATATGATTTTTTTATTTTCACGGCTCTACGTTATAAACTCTGTGAAGCACTTGGGGGTTCAAAAGTGCTCACCACACATCCAGAAAAGTTCCTTGGGGGTCTAGTTTCCAAAATGGAGTCACTTGTGGGGGTTTCTACTGTTTAGGCAATCAGGGGCACAAACGTGACATACACCCACAACCATTCCACAAAGTCCATTTGAAAAAGGCGCTACTTTCCCTTTCGAGTTCCAGCGCAAAATAGTGGTTTCCCCCCACAATGGGGTAACAGCGTACTCAACAAATTGCAAATAACTTTTGGGGTCCTTTACCTTTGGAAAATAACAATTGGGGTTGAAAGTCATTTTTGGGGAAAAGATATGATTTTTTAATTTTACTGCCTACGTTATAACCTTCGTGAAGCCCTTGGGGTTCAAAGCTCTCCCACACATCTAGATAATTCCTTGGGGGGGTCTAGTTTCCAAAAGGGTCACTTTGTGGGGGTTTCAACTGTTTAGGTACACAGGGACTCCCAAATAACATGGCATCCAATCTCAATCCACCAAAAAAGTCAAATGGCCGCTTCCCCCAGCTCGCCATCCCCCCAAAATGGTTTACCCCCACTATGGGGTACAGCGTACCGGACAATTGCCCAATAACTTTTGGGTCCTTTTATCTTTGAAAATAATAATTGGGATGAAAAGACTTTTTGTGGAAAAAATAGATTTTTTAATTTTAACGGCCTACTTATAACCTTCTGGAACCCTTGGGTTAAAAGCTCTCACAAAACATTTAGATGAGTTCCTTGAGGGGTCCAGTTTCCAAAATGGGGCACTTGTGGGGGTTTCCACTTTTAGGCCACAGGAACTCCAAATGCGACATGGCGTCCAATCCAATTCCACCAAAAAAGTCAAATGGCCGCTTCCATTCCGAGCTCGCCAGCGCCCAAAATGGTTTACCCCCACACAGTTATAAACTCTGGAAAAATTGAACAACAAATATTTGGTTCATTTTCTCCTGATACCCTTGAAAAAATTTTAAAAAAAAATTGTGTCGAAAAAATTTTTGGGAAAAAAAGTTAAATGTTCATTTTTTTCCTCCACATTGCTTCAATTCTTGGAAGTACCTAAAGGGTTAATAAACTTCTTGAAGTGGCTTTGAACAGTTGAGGGTCAGTTTTTAAATGGTTCACTTTTGGGTATTTTCGCATATTACCCCCAAATTCACTTCAAATGTGAGGGGTCCCTAAAAAAAGTTTTGAAAATTTTGTTGGAAAAATGAAAATTGCTGGTCAACTTTTAACACTTAAAACTTCGTAACAAAAAAAAATTTTGGTTCCAAAATTGCTGATGTAAATAACATGTGGGAAATGTTATTTATTAACTAATTTTGTGACTATCTCCTATTTAATGCAAAAAATTTAAAATTTAAAAAGAAAATTTTCAAAATTTTCCCAAAATTTTTCCATTTTTTTTTAAAAAAAACGCAAGTTAATTGAAGAAAATTTTACCACTATCATAAGTACAATATTCACAAAAAACAATCCAAA
The DNA here is from genome assembly GCA_033576555.1 of Oophaga sylvatica. NCBI lineage: Eukaryota > Metazoa > Chordata > Amphibia > Anura > Dendrobatidae > Oophaga > Oophaga sylvatica. The sequence continues at coordinate 494,388,985 of JARQOD010000003.1, read as the reverse complement.
CCCCAAAAGATCCGTAAACGTCCGAGTTATAACCCATAAAGAGCTTGCAAATTAAAAATTGGCCTGGTCTTTACCCTACAAAATGGCTTGGTCATTAAGGGGTTAAGAGGGAAAGACCCACAAACAAACAAAACCGAAGGCGCGGCTGTAAAGGCCTGGCAAAGCATAAGAAGGAGAAACCCACGTTGGTGATGTCCATGGGTTTCCAACTTAAGGCATGATTGCCTCCAAAGGATTCGCCACAAAATTTGAAAAAAAAAATATTTTTTGGGTTATGTTTAATTTGTCCATTACTTTTGACCCCTAAAATGGAGTGTTTTTGTAAAGAAAAAGTGTAAATTCCTACATTTTCAACACTATTTTTGTTCAACCCTTCAAATTAAACGTTACAATCTGCACTTGAATTCTGTTTAGAGGTTTCATTTCAAATCCAATTGGGGGCATCAGACCCAACCGCGAAAATTGGTCACGACCAAAAATTCGGCCCGACTGATATACAGTGCCTACAAGTATATTCAACCCCCTGCAATTTAGCGGTTGACACTGCGGAATAACTTGGCTTGTACATTTGTACGAATCAGCCGGAAGTGGAAATGCACTGCAGCAAAAATTCAGAGTGTCACTTATTATTCAACCCCTCAAACCACAAGAATTCTGTTTGGTCCCCCTAAAGATTAAGAAGTAGTTCAGACACCAAGAAAATGACTTCACATGTGTTGGATAAAAGACCTTTTGCCAGCCTTTTCTGACTATTAAGACCCTCCCCAAACTTGTAACACACCATACATGGTCAACAGGGAAAGACAAAGGAGCATTCCAAGCCATCAAGACAAATCGTGGAGGGGCACAAGGCTGGCAAGGGACAAAACCCTTTCCAAGGAGTGGCCCTACCTTCTCCCTGTTTGGAGCATCATCCGTAAGTGGAACTAAATGGAACTACTGTTAGCCTTCCACGCCTGGACAGCCCCTTGAAAGTTCCTCCCTTCCGGGCCACTGTCCGAAGATCAAGGCTAACCCAAGGACAACAAGGAAGGAGCTCCGGGGAAGGTTCTATTTATATTACTGAAACTAGTTTGTTCGCAGCCCATTTTACTTTTCTTGCGCAGCAAATTCCCTCATCAAAATGGAGTTTCCCTTGCATGTTCCCCCCTGATTTTTCCCCTTGCTTCTTAAGCACCACACGAGCAATCAGTGCTTCAAATCTAGCCTGCAGTGAACCTGACTTGACCTCCTGTAAGCCTTGGACCTTGTACCCCCTATTCCACTGAGAACTCGAAGCACTTTTGGACCTAACCCTGCCTTTGAAAGACCCCGTTTGCATGGACTTACGGAACAAGAAGAAGATCCAAACTGTATTGGAGAGTGTGCTGACTTGGATTCCTGGCCGCGGTCTCCTGTTTCGGGGTCTGCAAACTTGTGACTATTTCTGCCAACTTGTATGAAAAACAGGACTTTTCTATATCAAACCTTGACTCCTGTGTTTTCACGCACCCAAGCACAAGACCTAATGAACTGTACTACTCATTACAAGATTCTGAAGCCAAAACTTAGTGTCTCTGGGTCGGAAGGCTGTGCGCGTACTGTGGAAACAGCCCCCCCCGGGGGTTTGTACTTTCTTGATACAGTGGGTGACTTTCTCACAACCATCCAGGTGAGAAATCCCTTAATTTTTTTTTCTTTTTGCAGTGTTACCACAGGTAAACACATTTTTTTTTTTTTTTCCTTTCTTTTCTTCCTTTTTTGTCTGCTGTAACTCTGGATACAGATGTCTGGTTGAAACTTTCGTGATGATAGGGTTGTGACTTCTCACAACCATTCCAGGTGAAATTTCCCCTTAATTTTTTTTCTCTCTGCAGTGTTCCACGGTGAACACATGTTTTTTTTTCTCACCTCTTCTTCCATAATCCTGTCTTAAAAGATCTGGAAATGGAGGCCCGCATAAAGGAATTTTTGCGGTGCTGAAATATCCTTGCAGATTTGCGAATATAAAGACCCTTTTACAAATCACAGGACCCAATAATCACAATTTGCAAGTGGTTGGACAACTACCCAGATTGCAGCCAGGATTGAGCTTCTGAGGGCGATCCAGCTCCTCCGTAGCCCCGAGTTCTGGGATTCCCAATTGCCCCCTTTTTCGTTTTGGCGGTGAACGTGAGAAATTCAGGGATTTATTAAAATGCAACTTTTTTTTTCTGCCATGCTTCACAATTTCCCACGAACATCTAAGTCTTACTAAAAATTATGTGCTTACCAACAAGGCTTTAATGTGGCAAACCCTCTATTGAGACTGAGGATGATGTTTGAATCACCTTGAGATTTTATTTCAGCCATGGGCAGGTGTTTGTGACCCAATCGAGGTGCAACAGCTGAAGCAGCCATGTTAGCTTGGCGCCAAGGTAAGCACTCGTAGCTGAATTGCCTTGGATTTCAGGGAAAGGGCCCTTGATACCACCTGGACAGTTCCCCAAAAAAAACTATTTTTCGAAAGGGTTATCTCCACTGATTAAGTAACTTGCTCGTGCCGACCCTCCCACCGGTTAGTGACTTTATAACTACTGCAATCCGTATTGAACTCGCTGACTAACGCAGCAAGAGAGATGGTTCGAAAGCAACGTACTAACCTTTTCCAACCTTCCTCTCCAGCTAAGAACCTCTGATAGGATTACACGGGAACCGAACCTGAACCCATCAGGGACTCTTTACAACGACGGGTTGTGACACGCAAGAACATCTTTTAAAGGAGAACTAGTTTCTATTTGGTAAGTCAGGCACTTCATTATAAACTGCCCCACCGTTCTCGTAAACACGCAGCCTCATTCATTGTGATGTTGCGAGAGGGATCTGTCAGGTCCGAGCCTCAGGCTCCAGAAGATCTCAGCAACATTTGATTTCTCGGACTTAAAACTCCGTTACCCTGAGGACGTTACTGTTAAACGCGCCATTTTTCAATTTCCCCCAGCGGTGTCCCAGCGAGTTTAAAAAAACAATTCTCATGCTTTCTTTCCATCAAACTCGGTTTGACCAGCTTGGTGCACTCGCATGTCGACTCAGGGGCAAGTGGAAATTTTAAGGATGCTCCTTTGCCTGAAACAGGGAATACTTCAGTGAAGAAGGCTACTCCAGT
>JARQOD010000003.1:494362673-494385761 GCA_033576555.1 Oophaga sylvatica | reverse complement strand
CTGCGTTTATTTTAAAGACCTTTTGAACTCCATTAATACAGAAGGAATAACTCCTTTATAAATGAGAGGCATTAACGGGAATTGTGCACATTCTTAGTGCGGCTGCGGCCCGGCCCCAGGACAGCGAGATCCATCTGACTTGTTTACAACAGGAGGTAAAGACCTGGGCCTTCATACTTGGCGCCTGCCGTTTCCACAGTGTAGTCATTTTGGGGATTTTTCTCCTATTGCTCTGTTAGAGTAGCAGGGTCCGGCTAATACAGAAACACACAGGGGGTCAGTTAGCAGCAGGCAGGTGTGCCTTCCACACTGGAGCTAACCATTAACGCATCTGTATCTTCCCTACATTCATATCATTACCTCCATTGTCACCAATATATTCACATATTCCTTATAGGTAGGTCGCCAAAACAATAACTCAGAACTCCAGGACAAATATTACTTGCCCACTTATTGCCCTGATATGTGTTTATTACCGTATATACTCGAGTATAAGCCGAGATTTTCAGCCCATTTTTTAGGGCTGAAAGTGCCCCTCTCGGCTTATACTCGAGTCACATACCTGGGGGTCGGCAGGGGAGGGGGATCGCGGCTTACTAACCCCCTCCTTGCACGGTCTCTACAGCCCCCCTGCTTCTCCCATGGTGTCTGGCGCCTGTGTTCAGCGGTCACATGGTACCGCTCATGAAAGTCATGAATATGCGCATATTCATGACTTTAATGAGCGGTACAACGTGACCGCTGATGGAAGGAAGAGCTGGGGCGCCGGAGACAATGGGAGAAGCAGGGGTTGCAGAGACGCGCTAGGAGGTGGTGAGTATGACGGGGAGGACGAGGGGGAGCCATGCTATATTCACCTGTCCCGCTTCCACCGCTGCACACTGCTCTGTCCTCGCGTTCTCTGGCTGTGATGTTCAGGTCAGAGGGCGCGATGACATGGCTAGTGCGTGCCCTCTGCCTGAACATTCACAGCCAGAGGACCCGGAAGACACAGCGGCGCGCGGAGGTGGAACGGTGACAGGTGAATATCGAAGGTGCAGGGGGCATGAGCCAGCGGTGACACCGGCACCTGGCCCCCAGCGACGAGAGGTGAGTATGTCATATATATATATATATATATATATATATATATATATATATATATTCGCAGCAGCAGCATATGGGGCCTATTCTATGGGGCATCTTATGGGGCCATAACCTTTATGGAGCAGCATATGGGGCCCATTATATGGAGCATCTTATGGGGCCACAATTTTTATGGAGCAGCATATAGGGCATAATCTATGGAGCATCTTATGGGGCCATTATTAACCTTTGTGCAGCATTATATGGGGCGTATTTTGTATGGAGCATCTTATGGGGCCATCATGAATTGTATGGAGCATTATATGGGGCTCCTGATTAAATATGGATATTCAAAAAACATTTAACCTACTGATGTCTCAATTAATTTTGCTTTTATTGGCATCTATTTTTATTTTTGAAATTTACCAGTAGCTGCTGCAGTTCCCACCCTAGGCTTATACTCGAGTCAATAAGTTTTCCCCATTTTTATGGCAAAGTTAGGGGTCGGCTTATACTCGGGTCGGCTTATACTCGAGTATATACGGTATATGGTACTATTGTGAAGGACTAAATTAAGAACGATCAAAACTGAATGCTCCATTTTGTGCTTGTAATTCCATTTTGTCGTTTATGAGATAAATTCTGTTACTGGGCTGTGGCTCATGGCTGTTATAAAGCCAAATATTTTTTCTACTGGAGTAAAGGTCATGGGCTGTAATAAAATCTAGACTGCTCCAGTTTGGACAAGATATGAGATCTTGGGTTGTATCACTGTAGAATTCTCTAAAGAATAAGTATGCTATTGTTCCCTTCTATGGTCACGTGGATACGGCCATATATGTGGTTTCTGGTCTTCTTGCATTTTTATAGGTTAAATGTTGTAGGTGTGGTTTTATACTATTGGTTGAAGTACAAACCTACTAAATACTATAAAAGATGATATAATACATGGGGTAGGAATCTTGCTCAATTCTCCCAGACAGAAACACGTCTCCGTCTGGTTATTTATGTTGCTAGCAACGTTCTGTGAATTAATTTGGAAATCACTAGGTCAACCGTGAATGGTCAGTTCAGATCCTCCCTCAACACTATTATGTGAACACTGTATATGAGCATTATTAACACTCTATGGGGTGGTATTATTTAGGTAAACTGATTGGCTGCAGCCGTTGCTTGACTCCCACCACCCCACGCATTTGATGGCAGGAGAAGAGTGGGGAACACAGTGCCTAAGTATAGAGAAGTAGCACAGAATTATTTTTTTTTTTAATTTTTCCACAACCCAAATTGAAAAGTGTGAAAGGGGTTTGTCCAGGTTTGGCTTGAAAGTCTGCAATCATTCTGTGACTGCAGACTTGTGAATCCTCACAGCACGCGCAGTCAGGATTCTCTGATGCCAGCGACAGGAGCAGGCGGTCAAGGACTTTCCAGTACTTTCAAGGAGCCTGTCATGAGATGTATGCTACCCCAGCCACAGGCAGCATGAAACAGGGAACAGCTCCTCATTATAAACAGCTATGCTTTCAGGAAAGCATCACTCCAGCATGTTTTTTATATTTTACTGCTGGAGCAGTAAATATTTGTGGTTATTTATATACAAAAATGCATTTGGTATACGCCATTTTGTGTGCCTAATTGTTACTAACACATCTATATCTCTGCAACTCCTGACTGAGTAGAGCAATCATTGCTTCATATAATCTATAGTGGATTTGATATTAATATGATCTATGTCTTTTGACCTTCTACTTTGTTATACTACTGGTTGTACCTGCCCTCCACATTGCATCGTTGTTTATCTGTCCACCCATTGTCCTGTCCACTACTTCTCTGTGAATATCTGACCAATAAAGATTAACTTTTTTGTATCTAAGAACAATTAGAAATGTAGTATAGTTTCTCTGATTCACTATGTCTCTTTCCTTATGTGCAGGCATTGCAGGACCTTAAGTATCTATGGTTACAACCAATGATATAGTGACCGTTAGCTAGTTGCTAGAGGACGTAACCATGGAAACCTAAGGTTCTGCAATGCCTGCACATGAGGAAAGACAAAGAAATGTAGTTAGTTTTTCTGACTCCCTAATTGTAAGTATTTGCTAATATCATCATCACTACACCTACTACATATCGGGATAGGTTCTTGGAGATGGCAATGCCCCTTTAAGTTCTCTGCCCCAGTATAATACTTAGCAGCCGCCGTCTTCCACTGTTCCCAGCACTGCTCCATTTACCTCTTGCCGGATTCCTCCAGAGTTTGCTGGGCGACCTGGAAGTCACAAATTAACATAAAGCTACTAGAGCCAGACCGAGGCTCTCAATGATTTACACGGAGAGCTTGTGCCCGTTACATCCGACATCTGATCAGTCAGAAGTTGTAGTCACAAGAAAGGGAGCAGAGCGGTGCTGGGAACAGCTGAAGTTGGCGGCTGGTAAGCAGGGTGGATAAAAATCATGATTTTTTAAAAAAATCTAAAAAATTATTTTTTTGATTTAAATCGGATTTTTTTGATTTAAATAGGATTTTTTAATCAAGTTGTACACAAGCAAAACTTTGTCTTTTTGCAAATCAAATTATTTTACACAAATAAAAATATTAAAACAGTTGATGATTATGAAACCTAATAATTTTTATTTGCACTATTAAACAATCAGAATTGAACTACAGAGAGTAAGTACTTTTTAACAATAGCCTATCTCTAACGTTTGAAGTAAGCAAACATCTTCAGTAAATACATCAGTCCTTTAAGCCTACTGTTTATTTAGGACTTTTAATAGGAAAACTAGTTGTCCTGCTTTAGCAGTTCCTAAGCGGTTTCGGACTGTTGTGTGCACAAAACCAAATGAAGAAAACAATCTCTCTACTCCTGCCGATGAAGCCGATGCAGTCAGTAGCTGAGTAGCTACATTTATTATCTTCGCTGGAAGAACAAGTGATTGCGACTTCCACCAGTCCAGTGGTTTTAGTTCATTAACGACGTTATCTGCAAACATGTATTTTTGAAATGGTGCAGATTCACACTTCAATTTCAGCACAGTTGCCACAATGTCATGGTTAGTATTGGCGAGCCACTCCATTGTAGAGGATTTCCGCCTCAGATAGTTTTTTCCCTCTGTAGATGGGATGCAAGATATTGGCTAAATAGTGTTCTTCTTTTAATGCTTGGTCCTTGCGGTGGTGTATTGCAACCTTCACATTGTTTGAGAGGTTCAAGCGATCTAGCGAACCTTCTAAATCTTTCCAAACTTCTGTGGCATCAGCTATGGTTGCAGTATCTTTCTGCATTTTATCCAACGCAATAGATATTGGCTTTAACCTTTCCAAAAGGTCCTCGGCATTTCTCTTCACACCAAGATTTAATACTTTGCTTCGTATATTAGTATCAATTTTATCCCGATGTGTTTCGCAAATGGACACTAATTTTGACCAGTTGTTAATAAACAGTTCCAAGCATTCAGCCAAGGTATTCCATCTAACATCTTGTGGTAGAACCAACTTCAGTCCTCCCATTTCCTTGTAGGTTGCATGTGCAAAATGATTATTGCGGAAATATTTAACAATTTCTACAACATGTTCCTTAACACCCAAAATAATATGCAGGTCTTTTGCCAAAAGATGCAACAAATGGGCAGAACAACCGTATGTAATGACATTTGTGTCATCCTCATGTGCCAGTTCCGCTCGCATTTTTGCCACATTGCTTGCGTTATCAGTAACTAAGCTCCTTACTTTACATCCAAACTGTTCTTGGCATTGGTGAATTGAGTTCTTAGCAATTTCAAGTAAATATTCAGCAGTATGTGAATTTCCAGATGTGTCGATTGTGTCTGTAAGGTAAGTTTCACCATCTTCTGTTGTGACACAAGTGCAAATTATGGGGTCGTTGTGGATGTTGCTCCAACCATCCAAGCTCATGTTAACAACTTTGTCTTTCAAATATTTTGTACAAGCCGCTCTTTCTTTGTCGTATACACCCTGAAGATGTTTTCCTGAGATATCAAATCTACTTGGTGGTTTGTAGCCTGGTCTTATTCCTTCGATCATTTGTACAAACAATGGGTGTTCAACTAGTCGGAAAGAAGAATTGGTTGCAAATATGAATTTAGCAATTAATTCATCAAAATGTTCTTTCTGGCTCGTCGTAGTCTTTAAGAGGAATTTTTCTACACTTTGCACGCAAAGTTTTTTGTTGGGCTGCTTTGTTGAAGTTGTACCCAGATATTGATTGTCACGTGCAGCACAAGCCATATTTGACCCTGAAAGCACAGTAATTAAAAATATAATTCGACTGCGTATTTGAAGAAATATAACGAAAATATTTTGAAACAAACTTTTTGAACAATGTAATGGTCCTCGTCCTATAAGGGCTGTCTCAAAAGTTATGCTACTCAAGTTTCCGGTGAAGTTGCTGTAATACTAGTAATATCAGAGCAACTGAAAAAAATTATGTCACAAAAGTTTTAAAAATGTTTTTTTAAAAAAATGGTCAATTTGGCAGACTTCAAAAGTGAATTGTAGCCTACAATAAAAAAAAAATAGGCGCATACACACTCTTTTATTTTTACTTAACGTTAATCTTCTGTGAAATATTGCCTTAACATAAATTTAAATTCTATACTCCAGAACTAGTGCTAGAAATTTTTCTTTTCATAGACTTTAACCATCCCAGTAAAACGTCTGTTAAAATAGGTTGTAATTGCCAGACTTACCACTAGTGCTAGGGTCCTGGTGCATAAGAAGCTGTGGGGGTTCATTGACATTAGTTGTATCACTATCAACATCTTCATTTCCCTTCTGGTTGCAGTTTTCATAATGTGATTTCAAACGGCAAACAAGTCCTTGGATATCCTTTTGACAGTATTTGCACTTTGCTCTCCCACCTTTCTTTCCAAGCTCTGCTGGCATCTCAACAAAATGAACCCAAATAGGGTCTCTCTTACGACCTGCCATGGCTCACGCAGATCACTTCTGAAGTTTGATTGTTACTACAGCCAAGTACTGCTGACTGACTATCCAACAAGTTTGGGCATGTTAACTGAATGGAAAAAGAAACTGAAACCAAGCTACAGAAAGTGAAACCAAGCTAGAAGTGTGGAGTTAATTGAACAGTGATTGAAAGTTTTAGATTTTAATCGTGATTTATATTAAAAAAATCTTTTGATTTAAATCAGTGATTTAAATCATGATTAAAATCACGATTTAAATCGATCTGATTTAAATAGAAAAAAATCATTTGATTTAAATCATGATTTAAATCGTTGATTTAAATCGGCGTGATTTAAATCAATCCACCCTGCTGGTAACTAGAATACTAAGGGCAGGGCACTTACATTTGTGACACCACTCCTGTGAGGGTTTTTTTATGTCACCGAGTGGAGTGGTGCCTCTTCTGAAATGGCGCACACGTGTGCAGAAATCCTGCTCCTCCTTGTATCTCACCATATGGGAGTTTCTCCTGTGGATCTACAGCAATGTCTGTGTGAGGTAGCGGTATGCACAAAGTGAACTAACCGCCAAAGAGGTGGTATACAATAGGAAGAAAAGTCTAAAGTGTACATAGTAGCCATTGTTCACCTCACTATCAGCAGGTCTCTGGATTTAACTCTTTCTTTCCTTCGGGCCTTTTCACAGTGGAGCTGGCATGGAAGAGGCAGCAAGTAGTCTTGTGCAACCAGAACTTTGTGGCTGCGTTTTGCAGTGTGTTGGTGGGAACATATGTCGGGAAAACCTCAAACTGAAGCAGCGCAGACTAAAGTCCGCCCTCATTAGCAGCTGTTACACGGAGCCAACTTGTTCTGTCAGCAAACTATAGTGCTACAAGTAAATATCAAAGCAAAGTCTTAAGTGACTTTTGCTTCAAGTACAGAAAGCTGGAAAATATGCAAAAAAATATTCTGGCGCACAAAATTATCGTATTATATCAGAAACTGACAACCAAGGAAACCCTGAGTACGGTATTTTAATTACTTTAACCCATTTACCAAATCAATGCACATAGAAGTTTGTTGTTGGGACCTAACGTTTGGGTTGTTTCCTACTGATGAAGTTCTTATTCCCTGGCTAATAAATAAAATCTTATGTGGACCATCTCCTACAGTTATAGAGGGCGTAAAGGGCTTGGCTTAAGCCATCAGCAGATTCATTGACTATAGGCATTCTTTCTAGCAGGCTTTCACTTATTTGTCATTCAATCATGATCCGTTCATATTGCAAAACATAATAAGACCAAATGGGCCATAATGTCATTTCATTCAGACTTTGTCAGCAATACAATCCCACATCCCAATAAGGCTGGATTCACACATACAAGATTTTCAGGGCGAGTTTGGACCGGAACACAAGGACTGGCGGCACACATCCTGACCCAAGCTGGACAGGTCTCATCTAGGAGGCAGTCGAGTTCGCATCAGAACTGCAGCCAGTCAGTGCATCGCCAACCACAAAACACAGATGTGTGAATCTGGTCTTAGTCTGCGTTCATTTGTCCTTTAAAGGGGATGTCCGATCAGAAAAACTCTTGTCCGTGTGTCTCATTGGGGCACATGGACTCCACAGAGAATAGTCTATGAGCCACAGTGGACAGCAAGTAGCTGCTTTACAATCAAGGGCTCTAGCTCTTGGGGACCTGGGACGGTGAAGTATTCACGAGGCACATTTATCTAAATAGCCACTAGAATACTACAGTGCAAATTACTACTAAAGCGTGAAACAGAAAGGCTTACTCGAAGTCAACAAAATTAATACGAAGATCCCTAATAATTGAGTTTCTAACATTTTATATAAAGGAGGCTGCTATAACTGAGCTGTAAATGAGCTCTATGTTTCTGGTATACATTTTATTATTATTAATAATAATATTGTTATGGCAAGTAATAAACATTTCTGACAGTTCAATCTGCCATACTGCAGTCCACTCTGGAAAGGGTTACATATTGATTACTATGCAGCAAAGAGCAATTGGCTTTTATCTGACATTATGCCTTAGGCCGGCGTCACACTGGCGACAGAATCGGACGACTGCAATGCGATGAAAAATCGCATTGCAGTCGGACCTATGTTAATCTATGGAGCAGCTCCCAGTATCAGATTTTTTGTGGTCCGTTTTAAACGTCCGTGTACAATCGCAGCATGCTGCGATTGTCACCGATTGTCGGTCGACAATCGCCAATGCAAGTCTATGGGAGCGATGAAAAATCGGATTACAAACGGACCACACTGTGTGACTTGCGATGAAATCGCATCGGTGTCCTTTAGAAAAGCCGGCAATTCATCCCCGGCTATACTGTAAAATCACACTGACAGCTTTAATAAAGACTAGAAAGAATAGATATATACACATAGAACACATATATATATATATATATACATGTCATTGTGACATGTATATATACATATATTTATAGTTCCTAGACTTCTACATACTGTTATAGCCGCTAATTCAATTGCCGGGTTTTGTGAAATCACAGAAGCCGACATGAAATGATACATTGTTTCCACACAGTTAACCATGTCATTTCCTGTATTTTGATATTTGTTTAGAACTTACAATTACATGAGTGTATTTGTGCAAAATTTCAGACATGTAGGGGTTAATTAAAGGTGTAATTTCGTTGAAAAAAAATGCGTGGGCTCCCGCTGTATTTTCTCCACCAGACAGACAAAGCAAGCGAGTGGGGGCAGATAATAACAGCCTAGGGAGGGTACATTTTTTGTGCCCCCCCTGGCTACTAACATCTGCCCCCAGACACCCCAGAAAGGGCAAATCTATAATTAGATTCGCCCTTTCTGGCACTTTGCCCGTCTATTCCCATTGCCCTGTAGCGGTGGCGAATGGGTTAATAATCTCACCTTACTGTCACCTTGCAATTGAAAGGTGACCTTAAGGTAGGTTAATAATTGAGAGCTGTCAATTAGATAACTATCAATTATTAATCCTATTGAAGTAAATAAAAAAACACACACACACTTTAAGAATAAATAATTTTAATGAAATAAAAACACATTTTTTTGACCATATTTTATTTTACACTTAATCCGTGCGAAGCCATTGATCTCCTAAAATAAAGAAAAAAAAATAAAACAACATTATTCTTACCTATTCCGCCGATCTGTCACGTCCCACGCTGTAATCCTTCACAAAGGGTTAACTAGCTTTGAGCCAAGCAGTGCACGTAATCCTGCATGCTCAGCTCAAAGCTCCTGAATGAATAAGTTCCTCTCCTGGCGACAGGAGAGGATGTGTTTCATGAATGAAGCTTAATTGATTGTGTCCACTTTCCCTTTAGGTCAGGTCACTAAAGTTAAATTGCCAATAAATCAATTAAGCTCCATTCATGAATCTATTCCTCTACTTTCGCTGGGAGAGGAACTTATTCATTCAGGGGAATACAGGTCTGAGACAGCATTATTATCTCTCTGCGACCTGTAACCTGTTAACCCTTTCTGATGGATTACACCGTGGGACCTGACTGTACATCGGATTGGTAAGTATAATTTTGCTTTTTTATTTTATTTTTATTACAGGAAATGGTTTTAGCAGGAAAATAAAATATGGTCAAAAACTGTGTGATTATTTAATTAAACTTATTTTTTATTAAACTGTGTGTGTTTGATTTTTCTTTCATACAATAGGATTAATAATTGATAGTTGTCTAATTGACAGCTCTCAATTATTAACCTACCTTAATGTCACCTTTCAATTGCAAGGTGACAGTAAGGTGAGATTATTAACCCATTCGCCACCGCTACAGGGCAATGGGAATAGACGGGCAAAGTGCCAGAAAGGGCGAATCTAATTATAGATTTGCCCTTTCTGGGGTGTCTGGGGGCAGATGTTAGTAGCCAGGGGGGCACAAAAAATGTACCCTCCCTAGGCTATTATTATCTGCCCCCACTCGCTGGCTTTGTCTGTCTGGTGGAGAAAATACAGCGGGAGCCCACGCATTTTTTTTCAACGAAATTACACCTTTAATTAACCCCTACATTTCTGAAATTTTGCACAAATACACTCATGTAATTGTAAGTTCTAAACAAATATCAAAATACAGGAAATGACATGGTTAACTGTGTGGAAACAATGTATCATTTCATGTCGGCTTCTGTGATTTCACAAAACCCGGCAATTGAATTAGCGGCTATAACAGTATGTAGAAGTCTAGGAAATATAAATATATGTATATATACATGTCACAATGACATATATATATATATATATGTGTTCTATGTGTATATATCTATTCTTTTTTTTGTGATTGAAATACTATTCTTTTAGATCCATTATATGTCAGTTTTGCAAGCCTGCGAGAAAATCTCGCAAGTCGGATGAAAATCGGATGTTACAAGGTACACACACATGCGATTAAATCGCATCTTTGAAGGAAAATCGGATGCCAGAAGGATGTGTGATGTTTGCATTTTGATCCGACAATCGACCGTCTAAAACGGACCGATTTTTTTGTGGTTGTGTGTGACTCCGGCCTTACAATCAAACCCTTAGTGCCTGGAGCAAAGGGAAATCCGGTTACCTTTGCCAAGTTGGAGCTTGCATTTGTTCTGACCCCACACATGGCAGCTATTTTATTGCTGGACTACTCTAGCCTCCTGGCCACACACAAAATCAGGTAAGCGGTAATGTTCAACGCAAGATCGATACCTCGCAGATGTCAAGAGAAAGAGCACAAGATCTTCGTACGCCTTTGTGACATCCCAGCTCTGCGAGCCTCAGAGAAATAGAAAGAGGCGCGTCTGCGGTATTAAAGCGCTGATATTTGGCCATCTACTGCATCATAAATAAGGTCTTACTGTATAGGAACTAACACAAACTCCTGTCGAAAAAATAGCCCGTCTGGCAAAGTAATACTGCTCTATGCAGCGTCCCTCCTCGCTGGCCAACAGACACGAGTCTCGATCGGTGACCTTTCTATGATGTCCATAAGGCCTCTTTCACACATCAGTTTTTTACAATCAGTCACAATCCGTCAAAGTTGGAAAAAAACGGATCCTGTGCAGATTGTAAAAAACTGATGCGACGGATGAGTTTTTTTGCTGGATCCGACTGCCCTACATAGTAATAATAATTGGAGCATGCTCAGTTTAAAAAAACGGAATCTGTCGCTGGATTCCGTCATTTGACGGACAGTGATGGATCCAGCGCCCATAGGCTTCCATTATAGCCAACGACAGACGGTGCTGGTTCCGTCGCTGTCTGACTTTTCGACGGAGACAAAAAAAAATTTACTTTGTCCATTGTCTCCAGACGACGGATAAACAAATTCCGACGGATCCAGCGCACGACGGACGAAACGTGATGCCATCCGTCACAATCCATCGCTAATACAAGTCTATGAGGAAAAAAACGGATCCAGCAAAATCATTTGCTGGATCCTTTTTTTTTTTCACAAAACGACGGATTCTGACTGAAGCAAAGAAACGGATGTGTGAAAGAGGCCTAAGTTACAGAACATAAGGAAAAGGGGTGTCCTGATGCGAGAACCCTTTTAGTTCACAATGAGATTTTTTTTAATTAGATTTTTTCAATAGAATAGTCTGAAAAGGAAACAGCAAGAAAAAAACATTTTTAGAACATAGTTTTTGGTTTGACTTTTCCTTATGGGCCTTTTTTTTCTGCATCCAGTGGGCAGTTTTGGAGCATTTACCGTGGCCAAAACCAGAGGCGTGTTTTCTTTTTAAAATCAATTGGATGTTTAGGGGTTTTTTTTACACATATTTTTATGTAGATTTGGTGACAAAATCAACTTAAAAAAAAAATTAAGCATTCTTCAGCTTTTCCACCATTTTTCATAAAAACAAAAAAACACAATTTTCTAACATTCTAAGAAGTATTTGTGGCTTGCAAGGAGTAACACCTTTTTATATTTTTTGCTGTCATACAAGTATTTACAAGTGCTTCTCACAAAATTAGAATATCAGCAAAAAGTTCATCTATTTCAGTCTTTCAATATGAAAAGTGAAACTCATATATTAGATAGAGTCAGAGTGATCTATTTCAAGTGTTTATTTCTGTTAATGTTGATGATTATGGCTTACAGCCAATGAAAACCCAAAAGTCATTATCTCAGTATATTAGAATAATTTATAACACCAGCTTGAAAAACAATTTTAAAATCCAAAATGTTGGCCCACTGAAATGTATGTTCAGTACATGCACTAAGTATTTGGTTGTGGCTCCTTTGGCATCAATTACTGCATCAATGCGGCGTGGCATGGAGGCGATCAGCCTGTGGCACTGCTGAGGTGCTATGGAAGCCCAGGTTGCTTTGATAGCAGCCTTCATCTCGTCTGCATTGTTGGGTCTGGTGTCTCATCTTCCTCTATAATACCCCATAGAAGGTCAGGTGAGTTTGCTGCCAATCAAGCACAGTGATACTGTTGTTTTTAAACCAGGTATTGGTATTTTTGGCAGTGTGGACAGGTGCCAAGTCCTGCTGGAGAATGAAATTTCAATCTCCAAAAAGGTTGTCAGCAGAGAGAAGCATGAAGTGCTCTAAAATTTCCTGGTATACGGCTGATGTTTGGGTTTTCATTTCCTGTAAGCCATATTCGGCAACTTTAACAAAAATAAACACTTAAAATATATCATTATGTTTGTAATATATATGAGCTTCACTTTTTGTATTAACTGAAATAAATTAAGTTTTTGATGATATAATTTTGTGAGATGCACCTGTATGTGACCAGGAAGTAATGAATCACGTGAAACAATAAATACATAAATCTCGATAAACCATAGAATCATTCATGCTATCACTTAATGAAGCGCGCACACGGCATTCTCCAGCTGACAACAGAGTACGACATCTACATAATTATGAAAACAAATTCATTTGGCACTCAGACATGTGAATAATGTGATGAAAGCACCGATGTGTCGGTGTGCACTCTCGGAGTTATTCTCATCTTGCAACAGAGAAATCATATCCATTTTACTGATCACTTGTCATCCAGCCCAGTAATGTGTACCAGAGCCAGCCAGAGAACATGCTGCATTGCAGGTTGGACAGTAACTGCAGGCTGAAACTTTCTGCCATCTCACCACTACGCCCATTAGGTGAAGCCTTCAGATTTCTTTTACACTATACTTTAAAACACAAACATTTTAGGTCATATTTTTGTGTAATTTTACAGGTTTTACCAGAACTTACTGCAGATTAAAAGTATTGTTCCCTCAAAGACAACCTCTCAACTCTGAATGTTGCTCATTTGACATGAAGCAACAGAATCGCTGGCAGAAGCAGTTAGTGACCGATTGAGTCGGTGTTGGGTAGAACAGGCAGCTAGCTAGCAACCGCCTGCCTGTTCATTCTTAGGCCAATAGTACAAAATAAAACAGTCCTGAAAAGTACATGCACACGCTTTTATCAAGTAAGTATGTTCCATAACGTGCCTGAAGATGCACTCGATAAATCTTATATACCGTACATCAAAAAAATATGCACTGCAAAGCCAAAATGACTTGTTCTGCATATGTTCAGTCTTATTTTAACAGCTTCAGGTTTACAAACACATGAAGCAGTTAAAAAAGAGACCGGTCCATTCTTCTGGATGGCTTGGGAGTGGCTAACTAGTTTACATATAAAAATTTAAAAAAATTAAAAAAATTAAAAAAAACACCAGCAAAAAGCCACTATGGCAAAAATGTCAGAAAACATGCCAAAAATGATGCTCAGAAAGTATACAGTAGCATTTCCCCGAAGCAAAACCCACACATACCAGAAAAGGACTTAGGCTAGTTTCACACTAGCGTATGGCTGCACTGCGGACTTCCTCCGTGAAGCTCTGCCCACTGCCACACCTCCTCCGGTCAGCTCCACCTATGTCTGTAAGCGGCCTGAATGTGGCCTGCATACCTACATTTAACATTAGGTACGCAGGCCGTGCAGATGTATGCGGATGCGTCATTTTGACGGTGAGGCGACCTGCGCCGAACGCAACGTGTTGCATTTTGTTGCGCTCGCTGCACCGTCAAAACAACGCATGCGGCAGCATCCGCATACATCTGCACGGCCTGCATATCTAATGTTAAATGTAGGTACGCATGCCGCATGCAGACATAGGCGGAACTGACCGGAGGAGGTGCGGCGGTGGGCGATGCTTCACGGAGGAAGTCCGCAGCCTTCTGCAGCGCAGCCATACGCTAGTGTGAAACTAGCCTAAGGCGTATGGGGGTCTCAGTATATTAGACTCCCATGCAGCAGACTTCATTATGTAACAATGAGGGAGGCTTCAGACACAATCTGGAAAATAATGAGATCACTTAGGGCCCTGTCTCACACAGCGACGCACCAGCGATCCCGACAACGATATGAACTTGTCAGGATCGCTGGTGTGTCGCTACATGATCGCTGCTGAGCTGCCAAACAGGCAGCGATCAGGACAGCGACACTGCGGGTAACATCGCTTAGTTACCCCCAGTGTACGTTGGATACCAGCCCGCTGATGCAGGGAGCTGGTAACCAAGGTACACAATGGGTTTCCAGGCGCTGCGCCGTGCCTGGAAAACCGATGTGTACCTTGGTTACAAGCTCCCCTGCAGCAGCGCGCTGGTATCCAACGTACACATTGGGTTTCCAGGCACAGCCCCGCGCCTGGAAATCCAATGTGTACCTTGGTTAACAGCTGATCGCTGGTCTCCTGCCTGCCACACGCAGCGATGCGTGCTGGCCAGCGGGAGACCAGCGATCAAAAAAAAGACCTGGCATTTCTGACACGACCAGCGATTCACAGCAGGGGCCTGATCGCTGGTACGTGTCAGACATAGCGAGATTGCTGCTGAGATCGCTGTTGCGTCACAAAACTTGTGACTCAGCAGCAATCTCGCTATGTGAGACGGGGCCCTTAGTAACATTCACTCCTGCATATTGACACTTGCAGATCTAATCTATACATGCATGTTTATATAATTACATATTACAGTTACTAAGAAGGCCGCAAACAATCGCATTTTCCAATTTAAAGAAAAGAATAAAAAGTACTGCTATCTGTTGGGAAATATTTGATTTGCAGCGTTACATATTTCTATAGCAGGTAGGATACTGCAGGACAGTGACAAGAGGACCAAAAATTACTTCCCTGCACACGCAGAGAAATATCTGCAGCCAAATGCATAAGGCTACGTGCCCACGATCCGGAATAGTAGCGGTTTGGATGCAGCTCACCTGCGTACTACATTACAAGCACAGTGGATAAGATTTATAGAAATCCCATGCCCACTGTGCTATTGTTAACTCCCCCGCGGTGCGGGTTTACGAGCTGCGGCATGGTAGTTATCTGCATTGGAGACCCTAGTCTCCGCTGCGTAGTTTCACCCATTCATTAGATGTGATAAATCTGCATGGTTCATTGAACACATGCGGATTTACCTGCGTGATTAGATCGCAACGTTTTGTAAGCGACAAAAATATGCTACGTCCAAAACGCTGCTATTTCCTGATCGTAGTCGCACAGCTTGACACACTCTACACTTCCAGACTGCTTTTCCTATGGAGATACACAAGTTGCAAGGGTCGTGAAATAGAAATTATCAGTAGGATCAACCCTCCTAAGCCGTCTATATATGCATGCAGGTCACAGGAAGTTGAATAAAAGGATACCTCAACTTCTGCAGTGCAATGAATGGTTCCCAAGAAATACATATTTTTCTTAATATGTAAATGAGCTGTTAAGATCCATGGGCAGGACATATAGTAGATCTCCATGAACATCTGCCTCTAGAGATTATTTTATAGGAACGTGGGAGTTACCAGTGTGAGACATGTAATGACAGACAGTTTGCTCTACAGCTCTACATGTCTCACACTGGCAACTCCCATTTCATTCAATATAAGCTCTGGAGGCAGATTCTCAGGGTGGTCTATGTTCAGCCCATATTAAGAAAATGTGGATTTCTTGTGAACATTTCATCAGATTGCAGATATCAGGATATCATGTTATTCAACCTCCTATGACCGACATGTCCATATAGATGGCTCAGGAGGGCTGAGCCTACTGAAAGATTCCCTTTAAAGTGTCAGACATTGGTTTAAATTGCAAACACCTCTCCTAGGTGACAGACCTAGATGATGACAGTTTCTTTGGTTCCACCTTGCATACTTTTCTCCCTTGGAACATTGCATGTAACGGTCTGTGAACAAGTATTTTCTGCAGGATGCAAAATGAACATATGCATTCTTGTGTTAAACCGACTTGCAGTTTATATGCTCAGGTTTTTGAGCGTCATTTAACTGCCTAAGGTTTCAAAAGAAACCAAGCAGCTAAAAGAAGTGACCTGACCATTCTTCAGCTCTGAAGACGCTTCATACTTTACACTACAAGTCTAAGGGAAGGCTCAAAAGACTCTATGATGATGCCCGGCGTCTTTTCAACCGTTTCCCAACATTTTGGTATCAGACACTGCTAGCAGTTTATTCATTGAATGGAGAGAAAAAAAAATGGCTGGAAGGATAAAGTTAAAAAAGACGACCCAAAAATTATAAAGAAATAAAATAGTGCTCAGGCAACAGCCAAAAGAGGTTTTAGGACAAAAACACCAACGTGTCCTAAAGAGTCTTCTAGTTGGAAAACTCAATGGGCTTCCCATAGTTTAAAAGGTGTCATGTGCGCATTCCCTAACTACATACTCATCTGGTTTCTCTAACTTCTCCCATGTTGCCATATTGGCAACTCAGCCGGGCAGATTCTACTCTACACTGATGAGGAGCAAACACCCTGAAACATTCTGTCTGTAGATTAGTTTCTGACTTGGTATTTATACCTGGTCATGTTGAAAGGTAGGTTAAAGGGAACCAGTCACCTGGAAAAAATGTTCTTAATCTGCAGATATGGGTACAATCGGCTGGTTAACAGCGTTGTGAACCTACCACTGTCGGCACTTAGACCCCTGCTGCCGGGGGGAAATTACATTTATTCTCTACGGCAGCGTTCAGGTTCTAGTCTTGGGGTGGCGCTGATTCAGTCACCGCTCAGTGCATGCCTGTAACGGCTCCCCTGGCACTGACTGACAGCCGGACCCAATGCTGAGCAGCTGGGGACTCGGACGGTAATGCTCAAGCGGATGTGTGAATGTAGCCTAAGGCCGAGCAACAAACTTACTGTATTAACAGTTTAAATTGCTTTTTTATCATAGTTGTATTTACAAGTAGTTTTTTATTTTGTTACATTTGTAAAAAAAAACACATTTCTGGTGTTTATTAAGACTTCTAGAACAGCTTATTTAATAAAACACCAGAAAAACCTACCCAAACCATGCTGAGAATGTTCTGTGTATGAAGGCACAAACGAAAACTCAATTGTGTTGTTCTCTACTTTTTTTTTTTTTTTAATTCTCTGTTTTAGACTTTTATATTACACCTGACTATAGCATTTTTATCCCCAAAAGATGCTGTAAAAAAATGCCGTGAAAATCAGCCTAAAAGAGGATTCATACATGAATCAATAGAAACGTCATAATATGAAGATGAACGGCAGTAGATTAGCAGCTTCTTCCTTGGGCTCTACTAGAATACAGGCAGTGGGACCTTCGGCTGACCTGTACTGCTGTGTTATAAGTGCGTAAACCGATCTTAATCTGATTGTTTGGCATGTCATTGTCTTTCATCTACATTGTACAGAGCCATAGAACATGTTGGTACATAAATAAATGATGATTAGAAAAAAAAAAAATCTTTGTTAGTGAAGTTAGCGCAAGTAGTATTGGGCTTCGCATGATGCAAAAATAATGTTTGCCTGTTTTATGTTTTTTCTGGAATGAAAAGCAGCTTCACAAAGTGTCTCAAGAAATGAACCAAGATCAGCATCAATAAAAGGAAAGAGCAGACAAGGTTATGCGAGTTTGCACTTTTTTTTATATATCATATGTTTTTTAAAGGGATTTTCCACTTTTGGGAAAGTGAACGACAAAACACTGTAAAATACCTACAGCAACAAAAACAGGTACCTCTCTGTGTCAGTTAGCTCCTCGCCTCTGCTCGGGTCTTCATGTACTGGCTCCAGCGGTGATGTCATGTTATAATAATAATAATTTTATTTCTATAGCGCCAACATATTCCGCAGCACTTTACATTATAGTTGACAGCGCTCATCACTTTGTAGCCAAGGGCAATGCGTTTAGCAGCATGTGCCGTCTACCTTGGTACAGCCAGATGAGCTCAGCAACTGGCCACAGCGGAGACTGGTGCAGTCAACATGACGTGGTGGGGAGTCGGTGGAGGACCCGAGGATGGTGGGTACCTGCTCTGTCTATTATTCACCGCATTGTTTGTGTATTCGGAATCCACTTTCCTGAAAGCAGAAAACCCCCTTAGGCCACGTTCACACGCTCAGTATTTGGTCAGTATTTTACCTCTGTATTTGTAAGCCAAAATCAGGAGAGGAACAATCATAGGAAAAGTATAATAGGAACCTGTCAACACTTCTGTATTTATCACCCATATAAGTTAATCCGTTTACGATAACCGCTTAGGAGGTTATTCACATGAACACAGTGGTCATATTTTTCTTCATATTATTTATTTTCCTGACTTCTATAGCGCCATTAATTCCACAGCACTTTACAGACATCATCATCACTATATTATGGGCGCATTTCCTGCCCTTCTATGGATCTCATTATAACCTAACAGCATCACAGGCAGAAATGTTGCGGTTTATTCGGGCCATGAGACACATGGATTACACATGGATTGGACTTGCAGCTGGAATACAGATACACGTCAAAACCAAGTTGCATGGATTTGTAAGCTTCCAAAAATGGTGACAGATAAGGGATGCTGGTCATATGTTGAGCCAGTAGAAATTTCGAAGTTCAATGAGCTAGTCGAGTTCTGAGGTTTGTCCATTACTGACATCGCATGAGATGGACAAAAATGCACATTTATATAAAGGGGCTATCCAATCTCAACATACTGAGCCGCCATAGAAAAAAGAAAAACAAAACAGCTAAACAGCATGGATGCCGACTGTTGGATCCCCACCGATCTAACATTGATGACCAAAAATAGGCTATTTGCTCCAGCGGATATAAACACTTTGAATGGAGCTGTAAAGCGAAGCGTAATTCAATGGGTAGCAACCAATGCTGGGCTCTGCATTACAGATGCAAGTTTCCAATTAAAAGAATAGGAGCAGCTGCTGTGCAGTACCCCGCAGCAGCCACTACAGACTGCATGGCACTGTAAACATCTGGCGGACAACGATGCAAACAACAGTCGATCAGTGGTGATGCCGGGTGTCGGAACAACCTGATAGTGATTACCTATCTACAATCTGATGTGACAGAACAACCCCTTTAAGACTGTTCTGCTTCTCTCATCTAGTTTTATGCTGTCGAAATTTAGCACCAGATTACAGTGGCATATGTCTTTTCGTATGTTTGGTGCATCTTAATACATACAGTCCACATTGAAACTGCAACACCAAGAAGGAAAAGTCATGGAATTATGGAAATCACAGAATGGATAGACATGGTACTGACATACAAATGATGAAAAAATAGAACCAAAATCTTCAAAATATCTCGAAATTATTCAGTATGGAGTATGAGCGCTAATGCAGAAACCCCTGCACTTACACGTTGTCTACTATCAATGAGATTATTAATGGTTGTCTGAAGACTGTTCTGCTGCGCTGAATGCACTTGGCCCAATCATCAAGTTCCGCTGCTGGCAGCTCCCTAATAAGTATATATATATAAATATATATATATATATATACATATACATATATACATATACATACATACACAAATTTTCTTTTCCCTTAATTCTCCCAATGAATGTGTGAAAATAAAGTCAAAGAATCTCCCTGTGACCCTCTGAATGGAATAAACCTTCTTATGTATACAATGCAGCTGTGCCAATACACAAGGGAGGTGAAACAGATTTACCAGGTGTAGTAGCAGGATGACTTGGACGTTGTGAAAGACAAAGAACTAATATACTAGAAAAGATGCATCTAATTTTTAATTAATGCAAAATTCAGGCATCTGCCCAAAATCAATAAACTATCCAAGCTTGACTTCTGAAGACCTATAAAATAAGCTACTATTTGAGATACTATTGGCACAGAACATCTACAAATAACTAGAGGTTGTCCAGACTTAAACAACATAGCCATGTTCTTCTAAAAACAGCGCCACTCCACAGGTCACGTGTGGTATTGCAGCTTAAGAAGAATATATTTCACTGGAGCAGAGCTACCTTACCAGACACAGGTGTGGCACAAGTTCTGTTAACCATTTTTGAGGTTTCATTTTATTTGTCCACTTCTTCCCAGAGCCATAACTTTTTTATTTTTCGGTCAATATGGCCATGTGAGGGCTTGTTTTTTGCAGGACAAGTTGTCCTTTTGAATGACACCATTGGTTTTACCATATTGTGTACGGGAAAAAGACCAAAAAAATTCCAAGTGCGATGAAATTGCAAAAAAAAAAAAAGTGCAATTCCTCAGTTGTTTTTTGTTTTTACTATGTTCACTAAATGCCAAAATTGACCTGCCATTATGATTCTCCAGGTCATTACGAGTCTATAGACACCAAACATGTCTAGGGTCTTTTTATTTACGTGGTGAAAAAAAAAATTCAAAGTTTGTTTAAAAAAATTTAAAAAAATTGCCCCATATTCCGAGACCTGTAGCGTCTCCATTTTTCGTGATCTCAGATTGGGTGAGGGCTTATTTTTTGAGTGCCGAGCTGACGTTTCTATTGATGCCATTTTGGTACAGGTACAATGTTTTGATCGCCAGTTATTGCATTTTATTGAAATGTAGCAGCGACCAAAAAACATAATTGTGGCGTTCTTAATTTTTTCTCGTTACGACGTTTAGCGATCGGGTTAATTCTTTTTTTTTTTAAATTGATAGATCGGGCGATTCTGAACGTGGAAACACCAATTATGTGTATAGTTGATTTTTTATTGTTTTATTTTGAGTTGGGCAAAACTTATATTTAAAAAAATATTTTTTTTTCTTTCACTTTTCACTTGGCTTCAATAGCCTCCATGGGAGACTACAAGCTGCAGTACTTTGATAGCCTCTGGTACACATAGGCGATAATGAGATCTCCTGTGTGTAACAGAAAAGCTCACTTGCTATAAGCGCCGGCCATGCTATGCTGCTGACCTCTGGTTGTCATGCCGACCCATCGGTGACATGCAATCATTTGACAGGGTCACTGATGGGCGGGATTAGTGACACACTTCCTGTAAGCACAAGTTAAATGCCGCTGTCAGAGATCATTAACAGCCCGCGGCTGTTGCGGGCACATGTCAGCTGTATAGATCAACTGTCATGTGCCCGGAAAAGTGCGGGCTCCGGCGCATACGGGGAATCTGACATGTGCATACTATTACAGCACATGTCGGAAAGGGTTAAACTTGAGCAGCCAACAAAGCTAAAGTACTAAATAATCAATATGGAGTAAATAGATAAAATTATATTCAGTCATGAAAAAACAAAGTGCAATCTGTTTGAATTCTATGGTTTTAAGTATCAGCGCATAATAAAAAAAAGTGGTCTTTAGAAAATCATAACATTAGGTAAATGAACAACGCATGACAAATTGCATCATGTAATTAGTTAACAAAAACTAAAATACAGATGCAGTGTGCAAAAAATTAAGTACAGCCTTACTGATTCCATAAGAATGAACCGGGTAAGATCAGCCAGGTGCTGTTAATCAAAAGCCACTGATTAATCATTCAAAAAGCAGCAGTTTTGGCAGCGTGCTGGCATAGAGCATTCATGCATGTGTTCACACAATGTCAAGTAGAAAAGACACCAGCAACAATATTAGATTGCTGTAATTCATGCTGTCTATCAATCTGGGAAGGGTTATGAGGCTGTGTCCAAACAATTTAGAGTCCATCATTCTACAGTGAGAAAGACTATTCACAACTTGAAAATATTCAATATAGTTGACAATCTTTCAAGTAGTGGATGTCCAACCAAATTCATCCCAAGGTAAGGCTGAGCATTGCAATGTTCAGAGAAATTGCAAAAAAAAAAAAAAGAACCCAAGAGCTACAGCTTAGACTCTGAAGGCCTAATTTAGCATGTTAAGATTTCAAATTCATGACAGTAGAAGTAGAAAAAGTCTAAATAAGGATTGCTTAGGCTAGGTTCACATTGCGTTAGGGGCATCCGTTTAACAGATGCGTTAAACGGATGCTCTAACGCAGATGTCATTTTTACAACATTTGTGACCATAGCGCTAACGTATGCGTTAACGCATGCTAGCGGTTTGGTACCATGCGTTAGCCCATACAGGTCTATGCATAGCGAACGCGTCCGTTCGCTGTGCACTAGACCCGATGCACCCTCGAACGTTGCAGACCGCGTCCGAGGGTCCGTCACAGAATGATGGCACATCGCTAACGCATGCCGAATATGACATGCGTTAGCGATGCGCTACATAATTGCAGTCTATGGGTGCGCTAATGCATCCGTTACAAAGCGTTAGTGCCGCTATGTAACGGATGCCATTAGCGCATTCCCATTAACGCAATGTGACCCAGCCTTATTTAGAATGGTTGCCAGAACAAAGCTAGTTCTTTATATAAAAAAAAACACATAGCAGCAATGCTAAAGATTTCAAAGTTTCATCTTAATAAACCACAACAACACTGGAACAATGTCCTTTGGACTAACAAGACCCAAGTAGAGAAAGCCAAAGCCAAACATTACATCAGTACAAACACCTCACTCAGAAACACGTTGGTGGAGATGTGATGATTCCGGCTGCTTCTCAGACATAGGACCTGGTCACCTTGAAGTCAATGAGTCGACCACCAACGTAATCTACAATACAATGTGAGGCCATCTATCCAAAAATTAAAGCTTTCCCAAAATTTAAATAAGATAATGATCCTAAGCACACCAGCACATCGATATCATAATGACTGAAAAAGCAAAGAATAAAATGTGTTGCAATGAATCAATGGATATGTTGTGGGGCACTGTAACAGAGCTTTGCATAATGAATACACACAAACCTTAGGCTATGTGCACACGTT
>JARQOD010000003.1:494258476-494362573 GCA_033576555.1 Oophaga sylvatica | reverse complement strand
GAAGGAGAGTGTTGGGATGCTACGCCAGATGACCTGGCCTCCACAGTCACCAGACCTGAACCAATCGAGATAGTTTGGGGTGAGCTGGACCGCTCACCGCTTCAATTTTGAATAAATCCCCAACAGTGTCACCAGCAAAGCACCCCCACACATCACACCACCTCCTGCATGCTTCACGGTGGGAAATAGGCATGTAGAGTCCATCCGTTCACCTTTTCTGCGTGCAAACCAGTAATCAAAGCAAAAGGTGGCTACTTTGAAGAATCTAGAATATAAGACATATTTTCAGTTGTTTCACACTTTTTTGTAAAGTGTAATGTATAATTCCACATGTGTTAATTCATAGTTTTGATGCCTTCAGTGTGATTCTACAATTTTCATAGTCATGAAAATACAGAAAAATCTTTGAATGAGAAGGTGTGTCCAAACTTTTGATCTGTACTGTATATTCAATGGGATAATGGATCACAGTAATGGGACATCTCGAACCACATAGTAATGTGCTTGCGTAGCACAACCAGCAGTCATATTTAGTGTACAACAAATGGATAATGACCTTTAAAAGACTGATATAAATTCCCGCAGTAATGGACCCCATCAGGGAGAATTATAAGTGAGTGCTGCCAATACGTAGATGACCTATAAAAGAGACAGAGACCTAGTTACTACTACTATAATAATCTGGGAGAGAGATTGGGGTAGAGACGGAAGGCTTATACGCGTATCCGCTTGTACAGGGGTGTGCAGTATTATATTTCCTTCCTGCTGTATGGGGTACGTAATCAGATGTGCCACCAATGAAGGTTTATGGGATCTGTAATGGCTCTGGTATCATTGTGCGTTGCAAAATTTGCATAGAACTAAAAAAGATTGTGTTTTAAGATAGAACCATGAGCTGACGATTCTCTACAAACCCAATTATGTCCGTAAAGTGAAAAAGCCGTCAGCGGATGTAACCAGAAACGTGAAATATTAATGTCAGAGCATGGGCTATCTGCAGGTACAAGCAGCGCGTGAGTGAAGGGGGATTTCTGTCTGAAAATGTTCAGCACTAGCTCCATTTCTACAATATGATTTATTAACACAAAAAAAAGTCGAGAAAAAAAAAAAAAAGGGCTTTGTCAGCGGCCTCTGGATTGGCTGCGGTGCGAGTTCTGCAGTGCAGATCTGAGCACATAGCGGAGGATTCCCCTGTGCTTCGCTCCCTCTCTAATGTGGCACAGCATTATGGGATTCTCCAGTCACTAATCAAACAAGCGAGAAGCCAGTTATCCTTATTACTGCAGGATGGCGCGCAGCCGCCATAGCACGACGCACAGCCAGGAGGGGACACACAAGACAGTAAACTATACAACACCCACAATCATAACAAACATCTCGTTAAAGTCATTGCAGGGAGCACCGCACATGGCAGGCACAGATGGCATTCGCATAGCGTTTCAGAATATGTTATTTCTATGTACTTCCAGCACACAGCCTCCTACGTGGCAGGGACATGTAAAGCTAGCCATCACAAATAAGAATGTGCCGGCACCACAAAAGGTGGGGTGTAACTCGGCAGGACAACTCTGATCCCTGTGCCAAATAGGGGTGACGACCCCAGGAACCTTAGGCTGCAGAACGGACAGCATAAACCGCTCTAGGTACACAAAGAAGTGTGATTTTCACACAATGCCACATGCTTCTATTAGCAAAAAATCTCAACAGCCCTCCCAGTAATCTGTATTTAGGGCATGGCAAGTGAAGCTGCTGCTGAAAGCATTAATGAAAAAAACAGATGCGGCCTGCACATGTCTGCAGCATCCACACATCACGTGCACTAGTAATCTGGCAGGTGCTACTCCCAGGACCATTGCCACACACAGAACAGCGGGTCTGGTCACACTACTGTCAGGTGCAGGCCATCAGGACAGCCAGCCTGCACATCTGCTCATACCGGCTACGTCTGCGTGTCTGTGCAGCCATGCATGGTCACACTGGATGCAGTAGGATGCACAGTGTAAGACGGCGAGAGGGAACAAACATACAGAGGTGCGCCCATGTTTTCAAGATATATGTAGGCAAGGAAAAGGGGGGTAGCAGGAAAATAGTCAGCTCACCAGTCTCAGCAGTAGTCCAGAAGATTTTCACACTCAGCAGTAGTCCAGAATCCTCATGCGCACGGAGTCACCTTGATTAGAGGAGTTGGCTGCAGCAAAACATGTAGAAAAAAATCTCCAGCGCAAAAATGAATAAAAATTCAATTTTTATTAAATAAAATTAAAATCCATCTTGATAGAAAAAAGACATATACAAGTGGGGTCCCTGGTGGTCTGAAACCGACGGGTTTCGACCTAGCAGGTCTTAGTCCATAGCAGGTCTTAAACCATGACTAAGACCTGCTAGGTCGAAACGCGTCGGTTTCAGACCACCAGGGACCCCACCTGTATATGTCTTTTTTCTATCAAGATGGATTGTAATTTTATTTAATAAAAATTGAATTTTTATTCATTTTTGCGCTGGAGATTTTTTTCTACATCTTTTCAAGAGTCACAATTTATTTTACTTGTATACAAGTTCTTCTTCAGTTCCATTAACCCAATAGCAAACCCTCTAAAACACATTACTACTGCATATGTGTCTAGGAGAAATAACATAGGATTTAAAGGGAACCGGTCAAATCCAGAAACACCATTTACCTGCAGAAATAAAGTTAGCCGGCTTACTGGAACAGTTTATACAGGGAGAAAACACATTTTTCTTCTCCCTGCAGCCGCTGTCTTCCACTCATTGGATGGTGCAGGGAGTGGCTAATCACAGCTCCCAATACAGTAAGTGAACTGAAATCACATTAATTGACAGCCTGCTCTGCACACACACACACACTCATAGGCACACACACACTCACAGGCACACACACACACTGTTATGTTTCAGTAGCTGAGGAAAAATAGCAAAAATTACTCGACTATCCCCTCTCCAGTCCATCCTTAATGCAGCAGCCAGGGTAATCCATCTGGCTAATCGGTACTCGGACGCGTCCGCTCTTCGCCAGTCCTTACACTGGCTGCCCATTCATTATAGGATACAATTCAAAGTACTGGTTCTCACCCACAAAGCTCTCCACAGTGCAGCACCCCCCTACATCTGCTCCCTCATTTCTATCTATCGGCCTAACCGACTGCTGCGCTCTGCAAACGACTTTCGACTAACCTCTGCACTAATCCGTACCTCCCACTCCCGACTCCAAGACTTCTCCCGCGCTGCGCCAATCCTCTGGAATGCTCTACCCCAAGAAATTAGGACTATCCACAATTTGCATGGTTTCAGGCGCTCCCTCAAAACACATTTGTTCAGAGCGGCCTATCACATTCACTAATCAAAGTCATTCTATGTGTAAAGGTACTGCCACACTAAGCTATCCCGCTAGCGATCTCGTTAGCGTTGCATACTAATGAGATCGCTAGCGGGATTGTTTCTATATCGCTAAATGCTGCCGCATTTAGCGATATAGTTAACGACGCTATCGCCGTTAGCGATCTTCTTAACGACTTTAGCGGTACAAAAGTACCGCTAAATCGCTAAGAAAAGGTGCCACACAGCGATAAGATACTTACCCAGCGGGAGCGCCAGCGATGAAATAGGGTCCGGAACGATTCCAGCGACGAGCGAGATCTCAGCAGGAAGCTCGTCGCTGGAAGCTGCCGCACTGAACAACATCGCTAACGGGATCGCTAAATAGTGACTTTTTTAGCGATCCCGTTAGCGATATTGTTTAGTGTGGCATACCCTTAAGTGTGTGTGTGTAGCCCATTCACTCTCCATCCATCCCTCACTCCCTCAAGATGGCTGGACCATCATTGTAAATGCACCATTGTATATATACACCTGTACTTTGTATCTCCCCCACCTCATTGTAGATTGTAAGCTCTCACGAGCAGGGGCGGCTTATTTTGCTTTAATTATTGTATTAACGTTGTTACTTATGACTTGTGTTCTGAAACTGTTAAACTGTAAAGCGCTGTGGAATATGATGGCGCTATATAAATAAAGATTATTATTATTATTATTATTAAAAATAGCCGAAGTAGCAATACACCAGAGAGGCTGGAAACTACTGGGTTGCAGAACACTAGAAGTAGCCGTGGAGCGTACCTACGGTGATCCTAGATGCCTCATCACAGCCGGATTGATAGCTACACCTAAAGACAGAAAGATGAAAGCGCTCTGCCCCGTAGCAGAACCCCCAAAGAAATAGGAAGCCCCCAAACATGTAATGGCGGTTAGACAAGAAGAAAATACGAACAGACAGAAAATAGAATCAGCAAACGCTGGGGCCCAATACTGTCTAAATAGAAAAGTATAGGAAAGAATTCTGACTGCAACCCAAAAAACCCTGACAAAAATACCAACACTTCTGATTAACAAAAAACCTGAGATCACACGATCTCTACCACCTAAATCAGATCTCTGGTGTAACACACAGCAATTCAGCAAATAAAAAGTGACACAGGAAAAGCGCAAAAGTGCAAACACGAACTGAGCACAAATGCAGAGCCAGGCCCCAAAAGGGGACCAGGGTGAAGTCCACTGCAAGGCAGCAAATCAGCAAGGAAAAACCAATTAGAGGAAAAAAAAACAACAAGTCACTTATCTGAATGAGAGCAGGAATGCAAGCTGAGCTCCAAGCAAGACCTGGAAGAACAATTGATTACCGGCAAGGCTGATGGGAGTTCAGGTCACTTATATCAGACCAATCGGACCCAGCTGAAAGCCATTCAGCAATTGGTTCATTACCTTCAGCAGCCACCGGAGGGAACCCCAGCTCCAAAGTCGCCTCCAACGTGCTCACAACACACTCACAGGCACAGGCACACACTCACAGGCACACACACACACACTCACAGGCGCACACACACTCACAGGCGCACACACACTCACAGGCGCACACACACTCACAGGCGCACACACACTCACAGGCGCACACACACTCACAGGCACACACACACTCACAGGCACACACACACACTCACAGGCGCACACACACACTCACAGGTGCACACACACTCACAGGTGCACACACACTCACAGGCGCACACACACTCACAGGCGCACACACACTCACAGGCGCACACACACACACTCACAGGCACACACACTCACAGGCACACACACTCACAGGCACACACACACTCACAGGCACACACACACTCACAAGAGAAGAAGTCAATCAAATTACTAGGAGAATGGAGCACACGGTTAGTGATTGGCAGCGCTTTGAACGCAGGTTATTCCGCATGTGTTCATTGAACCGTGCGGAATCACCGCATCCAGTACATTGTACGGGCAGCGTTTACTGACCATGTGCACCTATCCTTAAGTATAAATTTAGCACTATACAGAGTGCAGGTCCTGCAGACTGATTCCCAGCGTTCGACATGTCCGTCTGTCATTGGCAATGCTGCATAACCCATGAGTCACATGAGAAGTGATTCAGCACAGTGCGTATCATAACATTACACGATTTTACAGCCAATATAAAAACCAAGAAGAATGTACTATCCACAACATAGCCACCCACACAAAGCATCTGGAATAGCGCCGCTGACTGCTATCTCGGGATACAGGTGACTGGTTCCTTGGAAAATGCAAGGAACTTGGTCATGGTGACAGATGGGTGGCAGGGAGAGGTGCTGGTGATAAGATTTCCCCTCCCCCTGGCCTTGAAAATAATTGACATTTACTGTACTGTATATAGTAACAGATATCTGCGGAGGAACAGGAGACACACACTACTTGTAAGCGAGAGATCTGAAAAGCACATGCCCAGCTCACAATATGTAACGCACCAGTCCACCCCCTCACCAGCAACTTTCTGTAGCAACAGTAATTTCATCTAAGATTGCAAATAAGAAATCATAACAAATAAGACAATATGCCATATATCGGTGTTCCGTTCAATAATCGTTTACTTGACATCTATTTATAACACGAGCCGTTTCTGCTGTTTTATCAGGGATTTGCAAACCTTTCTATTGAGGTTAGCAGCCCCCCACCCCCTCAGGTTTGCTTTTTGAAGATACAGATCTGATGACTATCCACCCTAGCATTAAAAACAAACTAAAAAGGAGTTTTCTGCTGCTCTTTAAAACATAAAGGAGTTGTTCAGAATTTACATATTATTGACTTATACTTGTCGGACCCCACCGATCTCATATTGATAATCTATCCTACGAATGCAACTCCTGGTCAACCCCTTTGAAAGGGAAGACCTCATACAAAAAAATAATATTTTGTTTAAAACGAGTTATTGGGTTTTTATATGTATTTTTAAAACATGTTGAAAAATTTTTTTCAGATCACGATCTTCATTAAAAATAAATAAAAAATGTATTAATCTTGCAAATTTTCACACTAGTCATTGGGGCTTTTTTAAAAAGTCATACTTCCTGTCCTTTCAGGATGAGCTTTTTAGCAGACTCCTTACCATTAAGACCCATTCACACATCAGTATATGTCAAAACCAGGAGTGTCTCCAAAAACCGGAACATGTGTCAATTATAGTTTTTCTCTGCACGTTACACTCCTGGTTTTGACATTCAAACAGGGACTAAAAATACTGATGTGCGAATGAGGCCTTAAGCCTGGTCTCACATAGCGATACACCAGCGATCCCGACAACGATATGCACTTGTCAGGATCGCTGGTGTATCGCTACATGATCGCTGCTGAGCTGCCAAACAGGCAGCTCAGGGCAGCGATCAGGACAGCGACACTGCGGGTAAACATCGCTTAGTTACCCGCAGTGTACCTTGGATACCAGCGCCCTGATGCAGGGAGCTGGTAACCAAGGTACACATCGGGTTTCCAGGCGCTGCGCGGTGCCTGGAAACCCGCTGTGTACCTTGGTTACCAGCTCCCTGCATCAGGACGCTGGTATCCAAGGTACACAGCGGGTTTCTAGGCACAGCCCAGCGCCTGGAAACCCGCTGTGTACCTTGGTTACCAGCGGATCGCTGGTCTCCCGCCTGTCACACGCAGCGATGCGTGCCTGTCAGCGGGAGACCAGCGATCAAAAAAATGTCCAGGACATTCAGCGACGATCAGCGATACCCGGCAGGGGGGCTGATCGTCGCTGAATGTCACACACAGCGATATCGCTGGGGAGCTCGCTGCTGCGTCACAAAACTAGTGACTCAGCAGCGATCTCGCTAGCGAGATCGTTGTGTGGGACGGGGGGCTTTAGAGGTAGTATTACAATCACAGGTAACACATCACTATACAACTGATAAAGGACCCAGCAATCACGATAGGTGAATTCACAGCTGCTCCTGCTCCTACTGACTTCACAGTCACATTCAAACTCATTGGACACTTCAGCACAAAAAATAGGGTGGGGGTCTCCCCATTGTGGCCCTGTACATGTGTTGTTTCTTGAAACATGAAGTTGGAGTCTAAAAAGGCCATAGTGGCCAGTGTGAAAGCTAAAATTTCTATTTTTGATTTTTAATACAGATTGTGATATAAAAAATGCCAGCTAACAATACTTAAAAAAAAAACTACATTTTACCGTATTTTTCGGACTATAAGACGCACTTTTTTCCCTCACAAAATGTGGAGGAAAATGGGGGGTGCGTCTTATAGTCCGCATGTAGCGGCTCTGGCTGTGGTGGGGAGGTGGGGGAGAAGTTTCGGCGGAGCAGCGGGTTACAGAGGCAGGAGCAGGCAGCTCCAGCTAACTCCTGTGCCCGCTGCTAAAGAGAAATGAATATGCACTGCATTCCATGCCCATGGGCGTGGAGGGCAATGAATATTCATTTATTTCGGGCACCCTGGTATGATCAGCCCCATCCCGTTCCTGGTATGATTGGTCCCATCCTTATCCTGGTATGATTGGCCCCATCCTTATCCTAGTATGATTGGCCCCATCCTTATTCTGGTATAATTAGCCCCATCCCGTCCTGGTATGCATGGCCCCATCAGAAAAGATTAAAAAAAAAAAAACATTACACTTACCTTCCTTGGCTCCCTCGCAGTGTCCTACTCCGGTGCCAGAATACTCGCCAGGACTGTTCATCGGAGATCGTGGTGAGTATTCATTCCTCTTCAGTAGCGCGCAGTGTCAGCCACCGGCTTCCTGCTCCTGCCGGCGGTCACGTGTGCTGATACTTAAGAGAAATGAATATTCTGAATATTCATTCAGTGGTTAAGAAGTTGAATGTAATTGTTGGTTACTTAGAGTATAAAAAATGTCTAAAAGTTTGATAGAGGGGGATTTAATTGGCCGGTAACTAAAAGAAGTACAGTAAGTAGGTCACCAATACAAAAAACTTCTGTCTTACAGTTAGACGTAATGAACTTTGACGCATCATCTACCTTATGGCAATGTCTTGTGAAAATATTAATAAAAAATAAAGAATACAGCAGATAGCTACATCTGAAGATTACAGAGATCTTTCATCCAACCTGATGGCATTTAAAGATAAAATGAAGAGAACAGAGACAGGAGATAAGGACGTACATTAGAGCAGTGCAGTATATGTGTTACCATGCTGGACTCAAAATATTACCGTACCTCTCTGCCCATCTGCCTGCACAACTTTCATGACACTCATCTAGAGCATATGTTTCTCCCGACATACATTGCAGCTAAATTTGCTGTAGATTCTGTTGTGAAAATGACAAACTGTGAAATAAAGATCATGCTGCCAAATTGAAATCTCATCCACAATGATGTAATATACAGTGGATATTCTGGACATAAAATGCTGCATACACCTCACGGGATCGTAACACAAGGGACTTAGGACTAAAAACATGGAATAGAAATCCAAGTGGGCCAACGAAAAATAGAAGAAAAAGCAAAAGGAGCAGATTACCTACCCACACGCAACCTTCGATCCTCTCAAGATCTCCTTCTCGACTCCCCCCTCATCTCTTCTTCCCACAACCGCATACAAGACTTCTCCCGTGCTTCCCCCATACTCTGGAACTCCCAGCCGCAAAACATCAGACTTTCACCAACAACGGAAACCTTCAAGAAGAACCTGAAGACCCACCTGTTCCGACAAGCCTACAACCTGCAATGATCCTCAGTCTACTGAACCATCGCACGACCAGCTCTACCCTTGTCTAGTGTATCCTCACCCATCCCTGTAGACTGTGAGCCCTCGCGGGCAGAGTCCTCTCTCCTTCTGTACTTGTGTGTCCCTTGTCTAGCACGTTTATTGTACCTGTCTATATTTTCCCTTTTCATATGTAAAGCGCCATGGAATAAATGGCGCTATATATAATGTGTAATAATAATAAATAATAATAATTACCAAGCAGTATACTTTTTTTTCTTAAAGGGCTTGCTTGGTACTTTTATATTGATGATCGATATCAGATTGGTGGGGTTGCAACACTCCCATCTTTCAGCTGATGCTGGCAGGGGCCCTATGTGATCAGTTGTGGAGTGGAACAGAACCACTCCGATAACAGTATGGTGGCTGCGATGGGATCATGCAGATCCACCATTATGCTTTCAAATTTCGAATAAGGGTGGATGTGCAGCACCCAACCATGGAGACTATATAGCTGAAGCAGCCGAGCAGCGCAGCTCCCCAACTAATCACATCCTGTCACTGCCGGCACTGAAAGCAGTAGATCAGCGGGCGTGCCAACGATCTGATATTGATCACCTATCCTAAGGGTAGACCATCAATATAGAATTAGACAGCCCTATTAAACACTAGACAATGGGAAATGCAGGCCACTATATGGCTATTCTGTGGAACAGTCCAGATACATCCATCTGATAAAAGACTCAGAGGTTATGTTAATAGGGCCTAAGCAGCACCCTCTCAGTGCACATCACGTGGAGCGCTCGCTGCTACCATATAAAGGTGCTCAAATACGGTACGTAAAACACAATTATGCTGCATCATGGGAAGACAGTTTTTTGGGACAAATCGTGGCAGAATTTTGGTGCCTTTGGCTTGGTAAATCTCATCCAATGTCTCCCTAGGGTACGACTGTATAACAGGCACACAACGGCAACAAAATACTTTTATAGGAGTCTGTACTTTGTAAAAAGGTGATCGGTTAGAAAAGCCCCTGTATTTTGGTAAAGTGGCTGTCCCTTTTTAATTTATTTGGCTCCTATGTGTGCACAGACGTAAATAATCAGTGATGGCCTCACTCTGTGGATCCAGCCAGGCTCTCAGTCTCCGCTTCACCGGTAAAGTCATACCTACACTGCAGACAATCACTGAGCTCAGCCGCTACGCCGACACACAGGGCATGAGCTGCTGAGCTTAACGATTGGCTGCAGAGTTGATTTGCACTATAGTCGTGATGTCAACTCTGCAGTCTGTAGCGGAGGTGGAGAGGAAGTGCTGGGTTAGGATAGAGAATTCATCACCGGTTGTTATTTTACACCTATCTGAAAAAAAAAAAAAAATGAAACGGGGACAACCCCTTTACAGTGAATCTGTCAGCTCTCCATTTCTGAAGTAACGACCATACAACAATCCTGGAGCATCTTTTCTCAGAACTTATCATTGTCCCGTTCTGCAGTTTTTCATGCTAGAAATGTATAACTGTACCGTAATAACATGTGCCCCCAGTCTGATAATAGTCCAATCACTGCGGCATAGGGACGCAGCTTTTTACCAAGAGGAACGGTAACATCTCATTTCAATTCATTTATAGGCTGGAATAACTGAGGAATGGCACAAAAAAGTCATAAGGAAAGTTTTCCAGAAGTGTCTGTTTTTTTTATTTTGTTGCAAGGAATACAATAAAGCAGACAGACAGTGGCAACCGGTCCTTTTTGCAGATATTAAAAACAAGAAAGAAAAAGAAAAATAGATTTCACAAGAAACAACTTCAAGCTACATAAAAAATAAATACATAAAATAAATAAAAAAATAAAAAATAATGGGGCTCTTCCAGTTACTGGGATCTCTGCTACTGGGCTATAATGAGGTACAAGGTGACCCAGCAATAATTCACCCAAAATATAAACGCAATGTAAATATCTACACAAACTTTAAATATGCATCTAAACCAGAAATCAAATATTGTGGAAACCCACTGGGGACAAGTCAGGAGCCCACCAAACACACCAAAGAGTCGGATAATGCCACTTTAATGTGTTTGTCCAGTTACTATAAAGCTTTCAAAGGGAACGGTAAAACTGCGGTCAGCAACAACAGCAGCCTGACTGCTCGCCTTTAGCCGGGTATAATACTCTCCAAAACATTCCGACGAATCAGAATAAGTATACTTGGAAGATCCAATCAGCGACTACAGGAAGAGATGAAACTAGTCCAGCTCTGCCCCGGCCGCCTCCTCCCAGCACTACAACAACTGACTGACAGATCTCTCCCTAAGAAGGAAAAACTTCTCAATCACCGGCAGTGCTGCGGTGGTGGCTGACTAGTCTCGCCTTTCCCTATAGTCCCTACCGCCGATCTTCAAGGTATGCTTTCTCTGGAATGTTAGAGCGTTTCGGAGAATAATGTACCGCTGTCGTCCTGCAGGCAGGCTCAGATTCATGCTGCCGGTAGTTTGAGCAGATTGAATTGCCTGGCAGGTTCTCTTTAGGTTAATAAATTAACTTTTTTAAATCCACATTTGTGTTCACCCCTCATTCCGCTGAACGTGAGCTCGTGTCAGGTGCAGCATTTCCAGACACGAATTTTCAAAGGCTACAAAATCTCAGAAATTAGAAGAGGGAAGTAAACACATCACAAGGTTGAAGGAGATCCCTGAAGATTTGTCACCGACTGGCATAATTATTCAAAAGGAAAGTGCAGGAATTGGGAAAGAGACTCGGCTAATGGCATCTAATTTAACAAATTAGCAAGTACAAGGCCGCTTGTGTTTTTCCTGCGCTTACAAGCCCAGTAATATAGAAGAGACTTAATAACACGGCGCTGCTCGAGTCCATGTATTGTACTTCACAAGCCTCTCATTTACACACGCGGCTCCCGGCGGACAGCAGCTCATGTGCGCTGCCCTTTTCCAGCCCATCTCTAATATACTGCGGAAACAGTTCTCTGAATGCCGAGCTCTGTAAAACTTCGCCCACACCCCTGATTGGTAGCTCTTTTTGAACACTGTGCATAGGCAGAATGGCATCAATCAGTGGTGGGGTGCGGTAGCGCGACATAGCAACAGGTTTACTAGTCCTCTAGTGATAATCTACTGCTGATAAAACACTGATTTTATAAAAAACTACATCAAGCTGCCCAGTAAGAGGCATAGTGCTGGAATCAGGGTCTCTGCCTCTACATGATACTGCCAACAGTTTATGTAGCAATGAAAAATAAACTGGTGACAGATTCAAGGTTTAGGCTGAACTGCATGGATTAAGTACAAGCGCATATATTGGAGACCACTCATCATGAAAGTACTCTTTTTTTTTTTTTAACCTGTTGTTGTCTTCTGTGGAGACTCATGTTTTGGCCCTCCTGCATCCAGAAAGGCCACAGCAGTGATATTAGGGGCAGTAGCAAGTCTGAAAGGCAGGGGGGCCACTGCAGCGGCCATTTCGGATGCTGAGGTTCGTAATCGGTGTCAGAGGTGAAAGAGGAAGACAGAGTGACATGACAAATGTATAGTCAATTTTCAGTGCCAGGTTAGTGGGCCACTACAGAATAAGTTTTAAAAATATAAAAATAATACAGTTTTCAACCACTATCTAGTTTGATATGTGTACACACCACATAGCAGCGATGCGCTTTGACATGCGCAGTAGGGTAATTAGACGCTGGAAACAGCGGTAATGGCGTCCTCCATGAGGCATGGTATGTTCCTAAAGGGGTAAGGTGCTTATTATGTGAACACCGGATTTATAATTGGATTTATGATTATGCTTTGTTAAATATAAAATGATGAAACAAAGGAGCAATTGATTCTATGCACTGGGCACTTTAGCACTATAATAACAATACTTGATGCACTAGCTGATTATGATAATGATGATATTCACTTTATTTAGGATTTTAACTGTATTTATAATTAATTAATATGATTGTGAGCACTTGATGGTTGTTGAATCTGCCTATAAAAATGCACTTGATTGTAACACCCACTGTCGCCCAGACTTGTGGGTGTGAAATAAATCCACTTTTTTCTACCATTGAAGCTATGGAGTGCTGCCTTTTTTCTTTTTGTTATTGAAATTTGGGCAAGTATGGACTTTTTGCCTGGAGGCCTGGCACCCTACATTAAAATGTTGTGCTGTTCCAATTTTTTTCTTATACACACCAATCTATACATTATTGTGCAGCCCTCGGAGATAAAAACAGAACTATCTTTACAGTAGACCTTGCAGCAGCAGCAGCGGCATGTCCCGGCCTCCTCGGCCTCCCTCCATAGAGTTTTATGAGCAGCAGCCGTCATCTGCCATCTCAGTGAGCTGTACATCTGTACCACTGACCTCAGACTTTACACTGGAGGAGAAGGAGGCATTTTTTCTAATAACATCTAGCACAAAGTTTCTTATCTGACCATGTCCTGTCGATTTATGGGAAAAAAAAAGAACAAACCAATGACTACTCTTTATAGCTGTGCGGGATTACTGCTCCATCCACTTCGGGGTTTTCCCAGGACAGTAACACTTTGGCCACCTGCCGTAGGTGAAATGCAGAACAGCCCTATACAAATATGGGTCTGAGCTGCAATGCCGCACACAGCCTACAGACAAGAGAGGCGCTGTTCATGGAAAAATAACAGCCATCTTTGAATCCTCTGCAAGGGATCTGCAATAAAGCATGTTGCATATTATCTCGGCATCACACTGACAAATAAATCACCCATGTGTTTGGAAAACGGATACAGATGATAGAAAGAAAAATACTGGACGAGCGAGTGTGGAATAAAAAAATAAAAGACCTCTAATATTAGAGTAGCATCCAGCGGCACTGGACACGTAGGTGACATTTGCACTGTTGTCACCAGGGTCTGGCAGACTAGCCCTTAACTTCTAATTATAGCCCCACATTCAGCTTCCACAGCACGGAGGGGAGTGGGTGCTGGCTTATATATGGTCAAGGAAAAGAATTCAATCAAGAGAGGAGGGAGACGAGGAAGGGAGCGGAGGAAAGAGAAAGAACAGGTGTTCAGACTCAAGCTGATATCACCCAAGGGCCTTACTGTAACAGAGCGCACATACATGGAATATGGAGGCCGGCGTCCTCATGTCCTAGCAAAGGTGAAAGGAGC
This sequence comes from Oophaga sylvatica, assembly GCA_033576555.1. NCBI lineage: Eukaryota > Metazoa > Chordata > Amphibia > Anura > Dendrobatidae > Oophaga > Oophaga sylvatica. Next base: position 494,348,377 of record JARQOD010000003.1, on the reverse strand, counting down.
CTTCCTTCTAAAGAAAGCGTCAGTCATACCTGTCTATATGCGGAACACAGGCTTACAGAGGAAGGTTACTGTGCTGCGCCATTTCTGGAACTCCCGTAAACTTCTATCGGAGCTTTAGAAACTACATAGCCCAGTCAGCGAGCGGCTTTCAGAAGACGCTAGACGGTGGCTGCAGCATCTAGACAGGTGGACGGGCGAGATGGGAACAGCCCTCTACTGGTTACACCACTTTAGAGATGGGAGAATCCACTCCAGTCTCACGTTAGTAATCTGGGCCCTCTGGACTGGAGGCCTAGGAATCGACTTTCGATTAGCAGGGATGACATTGGGACATTGGGACACTGGTCAATGTTAGGTGGAGGCACCGATCCCAGCGCCGAGGCACAGATCCCAGCGCCGAGGCTCCGATCCCAGCGCCGAGGCTCCGATCCCAGCGCCGAGGCTCCGATCCCAGCGCCGAGGCTCCGATCCCAGCGCCGAGGCTCCGATCCCAGCGCAGAGTTCCCTCAAGTCTCGGGATTGCTGGATTAACAGTCAAGATCAAAAAGTGATCGCATCTATAACAAGAAGAGGAAACCGTAGAGATGAGCGAAACGATACACAAAGCTCAGGCCCATCAGCCAGGCCAGGGATCTGTGACCTCTGGATAGGAGGCTGGCGCAGTGCGGATGCCATAATGATGACGTCACACCGGCCTCCTGCCCAGTGGTCACAGATCCTCGGCCTGGTGGACGGGAGTCCTACACATGGATTCTGCCATCTGAACTGTTGTCCTGTCTTGTTAAAATGAAGACATGACCAGAAGACGTGATCACTATATAACCTTGATGATTCTGTGGTTGGTGGGGACCCAGCGCTGGGGTAGAGATGCATCCCAATTTTCCCTGGCCAGTGACCTATGTAAGGAACTGCAGCTAGCTCCATTCTTACCCATCGTTTCACTTCACTAGGAGACAGAAAACACCTTTACGGTATGTACTTTGAGGAACACCAACATTAAATGCCAGATGTTTTTTGCTATTTTTTTTTGCACAGGAAAAGACATTAGCGTATACACCTAAAACTGACCAGTGTCCTACGTACAAATGTGAAGCCCCACGTCAGGAAATACTCCTGATATATGCCACAGGCTAGACGTATAATGGCATGTCACCAAAAGGCTCCCATATTGCTTTACAGGATGACACATGTGAACACACCCTAAACATCTGACATTTTTCTCCTGAATCTAGTATGCTGGTTATAACGCGAGTTTGTAACTTCTTATCTTCTGGATCTTCGTATAATAACTCACTGACAAACCGCCCTGTCTGCACCCCACATGCTGCTACAAGTTACGCCTTATTTTTGGGGTTATTTTCTTTGATGAAGTGTATTAAGATTCTTACTGGTATGACGGCAATGCCTAAGGCTTCTTCTGTCCATCCCCATATATTACTGGCCTTATGTAGAGTTCCATGTACAGTATACCACAAGTGAGTACACCCCTCACATTTTTGTAAATATTTATGATATCTTTTCATGGGACAGCACTGAAGATATGACACTCTGATACAATGTACAGTAGTCAGTGCACAGATTGTATAACGATGTAAATTCGGTGTGTCCTCCAAATAACACACAGCCATTAATGTGTAATCCGCTGTTAACAAAAGTGAGTACACCCCTAAGTGAAAATGGCCAAGTTGTGCCGAAAGTGTCAATATTTTGTGTGGCCACCATTATTTTCGAGCACTGCCTTTACTCTCTTGGGCACGGAGGTCACTAGAGCTTCACAGGTTGTCACAGGAATCTCTTCCACTCCTCCATGGTGACATCACGGAGCTGGTGGAAGAGTCCTTGCGCTCCTCCACCTTCCATGTGATGATGCCCAATGCTAACTGGGCACAGTTTGGCCATTTTCACTTGAGGGTGTACTCACTTTTGTTGCCAGTGGTTTAGACATTAATGGCTGTGTTGTTGAGTTATTTAGAGGGCACACCGAATTTACACTAAGCTGTACACTGACTACTGTACAATGTATCACTGTCAGATCGTCAGTGTTGTACCATGAAAAGATAGACTAAAATATTTACAAAAATGCGAGGGGTGTACTCACTTTTGTGCTACACTGTACATGTCTGACACAGAGAACACAAGAGATATCTGCTGACAGGTCACGCGAGAAGTCAAAAGAAACTCTACACCATTGCAGTGCAGCAAACGTCAATTAACAGAAAAAGAAAGGTGTGACTGTCAAATGACATAAAAGTTACAAGCACCAAGTAGCCATCGCTGTAAGATAACGCAGACTGTTTAATGTGCTACAAAATGTCAATGTTACCTACCTAAGAAAGGAAGAAACCCTCACGCAGGCGACAGAAAAACTAACTACCCCTTCTCAGCATATTCTAAAAGTGACATGCTTTACAAGTCTTTTTAGACACCACCATTAAGCTAAAGAACAATGAAATAGAGACATCCCTGTATCAGAAGCCAATCGACCGTCCAACATATCTTAAATGGGACAGTTTCCATCCTAAACACATAAAAAACTCTATTGTCTACAGCCAAGCCATCAGATACAACCGTATATGTTCCAACCCCATGGATAGAGATGAACACCTTGGTCGCCTCAGAAAGACTTTTTTGAACCAGGGCTACCATCCAAGAACAACTGAAAACCAAATTACAAGAGCCACCAGAATATCAAGGAATCACCTGCTACATTACAAAGCTAAAGAAGAAAATAACCGGGTGCCTCTAGTGGTCACCTACAATCCAAGTCTGGAGATGCTAAGGGGAGCTGCACGGAAACTACAACCTTTACTACAAAAAGATGCCCGATTACAATCCATATTTCCAGACCCCCCACTACTATGTTTTAGGCAGCCTCCAAATCTAAGAAGCATCATTGTCAGAAGTTCCCTGTCCTCCCCAACAGCTGCAGGAACCTTTCCTTGCAGACAAAAGAAATGCAAGACCTGTACATCTATAATGACCACGGACAGGATAAAGATCCCCAACTCCCATCAGGACTACAAGATACCAGGTACTTTCAGCTGCATCACATCTAATGTGGTGTACCTAATTACATGTACTAAATGTCCAACTGGGGGTCTGTATGTGGGGGAGACCGGGCAAAAACTGAGAACAAGGATGAATTCTCATCGCCACACGATAAGAGAAAAAAGAATGGATTTACCTGTGGCCAAACACTTTTGTATGCCCGGTCATAGCATGACAGATATGGAATTACTTGTATTAAAATCTAACTTCAAATCTGAGAAGGATAGAAAAGTCTGGGAATATAAACTTATGATGACCTTTGACACTCTTAGTGCTGGGATGAATATATCCCAGAGTTTTATGTCGTTCTACAACAATTAAGGAATCTGCCTCCCTGACCTTTTAGGGTCATCACAACACAATACCAGACCCCAATCAGAGGGTAATAAAACCTTCACTCCTTATCTATGAACTAGTCATATTTATGTTAATCCCTCTGCCATAATGACAGTTCTGCTTCATGTCACTTGTCCTACCTATTGCATTTTTTCTGTGCTATTTTGTGTATAAATATGTGATTCTTCAGATGTTGTATTAGTCTATGCCTGATGAAGAGACCTGAGTAGTCTCGAAAGCTTGCAATTTGTTACCATCTTTTCAGTTAGCCATTAAAAGGTATCAACCACTGAGGACTCTCAAGTCTAAATATTTTTCCATGCTTTACAAGGTACTTTCACAAGTCACAATCAAAACCAAGAAAACATCAAATCTGAGCTTTTGAAGAACATAAGAAAAAAAATATCTCACTCTACCAGATTATTTTACCTTTTTATGGAGGTAAATACTGGCTTGAATGGTAAGACCAGTACAGATGGGTATGGATGACCGTTCTCTAGAAGCTTGTGTAATTCTTTACTATGGATAAGCCACCTAAAAAAAGACCCTTCAATTACATTTTTCAATTAGAAAAAATGTTTACAGAAAGCAGCCTCCTATGGTTCGATTCTAGGAGCCCAGAAACTTTGCTCAAGGGACCACAATGTGTGAAACAATCAAGGTAAAACTGATACAATATGTACCGTATTTTTCGAACTATAAGCCACACTTTTTCCCAAAACAATTTTGTGGAAAATGAGGGTGCGTCATATAGTTGTAATGCACTTACTGTTAGAACCCTCTTGTTAGGTTTTGTTTCAGTTTGCTGGTCACATGACCTTTTTTCCCTATTTAGTCTGGCTCCGCCCTTCTGGCTTTGCTGGACTTCATTGTATTTTCTACTCTTAAGCTAGCCGGGTGCTTAGGTGCCTTTCTCAGTCAGTTTTGCTTGATCTTAGGATCTCTAAGTATTTTGTTTTCTGTTTAATTATCCCTGCTACAATTTCTGTTAGGAGGTGTCCACCTTTTCTCCCAGTCCCTAGATCTTGTAGGGATTCCTCCTTCGCAACTATAGGTCTTCGTTCAGACTAGCTGAGGACTTTAGCGGGTCTGGTCACAGGATCAGGTTCCCCGTTACATCGTAGGGATCCAGCTTAGTTCTATTGTAGGGACAGAATTCCCATCTTTCCTTAGTGCTTGTAGCAGTTCATAACAGTAAGTCCAGCCAAAAAAAAAAAAAAAAATCTCTAAGGAAAGATTTTCTGTTTCCATCATGGTGTCGGTTCAGGATTTGGCTCAACGTCTACAGGGACTCTCTCTGGAGGTGGCTGAGATCCAGCAACACGTGAGTAGTTGTTCTGGAGCACATTTCGTGGAGCCAAAGGTACGTTTGCCTGATTTATTTTCTGGTGAACAACAAGATTTTTTTTCTTTTAAAAATGCTTGCTTGTTGTATTTCCGTTTGAGACCCAGATCCTCTGGTGATGAATCACAGCGCATAGGGTTCATAATGTCACTTTTGCGCAAAGAACCTCAGGACTGGGCCTTTTCTCTGCAACCTAGTGATCCATGCTTTAGATCAGTGGATAGTTTTTTTTTCTGCTTTGGGTTATTGTATGACGATCCTGATCGTGTTTCATCAGCTGAGACAGAATTGAGACGTTTGAGACAGGGATCAGGTAATGTGGAAAAATATTGTACTCACTTCCGAAGGTGGTCCACTCAGGTGGGGTGGAACGATTCAGCTTTGAAAAGTTTATTTCTTGCAGGGTTAAGTTAAAGGGTTAAAGATTTGCTGATTGCTTATCCTATACCTGGTAACTTGCAAGAGGCTATGCAATTAGCCATACGGTGGATAGGAGACTGCGTGCAAGGGTTAATGAGAGTAAATCTGCCTTGTCAGCTCCAAGTCTGGAGAGGGACTGTACTGACATTGGAGAGCCGATGGAAATTGGAGCAATAGCACCTCACTCTCGGGAAAAAGACCACAGATTTGCTGAAGGTTTGTGTTTCTATTGTGGCAAATCTGACCATTTCATTAAGAACTGTGTGCTTAGTATGAATACAGAGAAAAAAAAAATGAGGTCAGTTTCGCCTGTATAGCTTGTTTAAACAATAAAGGTGTCTTTCTTTCTGCTACCACTGCTGTTGAGGAGGAATTAATGGAGTTTCGGGTATTTGTGGATTGTGGTTCAACTCTCAATGTGATTGATGGGAAATTTTTGGAAAAACTAAAATTAAAACCCAAACTTCTGTCTCCCCCTATTAAAGTGGTTTCTGTGGATGGTTCTCCCTTGAAAAATGTTACTCACCATATCTGTGAATTTCCTCTTACTATTAATGGTGTTCATCAAGAGAATTTGGATTTGGTAGTTTTGAATAATTTGCCCTCACCGGTGATTTTGGGGTTACCTTGGTTAAAATTGCACAATCCGGTACTGGATTGGTCTACCAATGAAATTAAGTCCTGGAGCCCTAAGTGTTATGACAAGTGTTGTAACGGACGTATTGCTGCTGTGGATAAAGGGGAGCTACCTGTACCTATTCAGGATTTTTGGAAAGTTTTTTCTGATAAGGAATCGCAGGTATTGCCTCCTCATAGAGATTATGATTGTGCAATTGAATTTGTCCCTGGAGCAACTCTTCCTAAAAGTCGTTTATTTAAATTGACTATTCCTGAGATAAAGGCTTTGGAGGAATACATACAGACAAGCTTGGCCGCCGGTCACATTAGGTGTAAGGTTCTGTGTACATGTTCCTGAAACTCAGTTTGTTCGTCAGCCATTTTACTTTCTGTCTTGCTGCAGCTATCTTGCCCTCAGTCAAAATGGAGTTTCCAGCTTGCATGTTCCCGCCCTGATTCTCTCCTTTTGCTTCTTAAGCAGCCACAGCTGAGCAATCAGTGCTTCAGAATCTAGCCTGCAGTGAACCTGTGACCTGACTCCTAAAGCCTTGGACCTTGTACTCCAGCTATTCCTATTGAGGAACTCTGAAGCACTTGTGGACTCTGAACCCTGCTCTTTAAAAGACCCACGTTTGCATGGACTTACGGTAACAGAGAAGAAGATCCTGAACCTGTTGTGGAGAGTGATTGCTGAGCTTAGATTACTCTGGCCTGCTGTGTCTCCTGCTTCTGTGTCTGCAAACTGTGTGACTATTTTTGCCAACTTGTATGAAGTAATACAAGACTTTCTATATCAAACCTGTGTCTCATGTATTTTCATCGCACCCAAGCACAAGACGCTATATGAACTGTACTACATACATTACATTAGGCCTTCCAAGTCTCCTGTGGCGGTTGGATTTTTTTTTGTTAAAAAAAAGGACGGCGGTTTACGGCCTTGTCTAGACTTTCGTGAGATTAATAAGATTACTGTACGCAATCCTTACCCACTGCCATTGATTCCTGATTTGTTTAACCAGTTAGTGGGGGCCAAGTGGTTCTCGAAAATTGATCTTCGAGGGGCATACAATTTGTTGCGCATGAAGGAGGGGGATGAATGTAAGACTGTGTTTAACACTCCACTGGGTCATTTTGAGAATCTGGTTATGCCTTTTGGGCTTTCCAGTGCTCCGGCATTTTTTCAGAATCTTATTAATGACATCCTTAGACCTTTGATCGGCAGAAGTGTGGTTGTGTATTTGGATGACATTTTGATTTATTCACCGGATTTGGAGTCTCATTGGAGGAGTGTGCGTGAAGTATTACAGTTACTGAGTGATAATTCACTTTTTGCCAAGCTAGAAAAATGTGAGTTCGCTGTACAGAGACTTAGTTTTTTGGGCTACATTGTCTCCAGTGAAGGTTTTGAGATGGACCCGGTGAAAGTGCAAGCTGTGCAGGATTGGCCTAGACCTATTGGTGTGAAATCAATACAGAGGTTTTTGGGGTTCGCCAATTATTATAGAAAATTCATTAAAAAATTTTCTGTGATTGCCAAACCTCTGACCGATCTCACCAGGAAAGGTGCTTATGCAGTTCAGTGGACTACTGAGGCCATTGAGGCTTTTGTGTTGCTAAAGGAGAAGTTCAGCTCTGCTCCCATCCTTACGCAGCCTGATGTGACTAAACCATTTTTGGTTGAGGTTGATGCTTCTTCTGTGGGGGTCGGCGCGGTGTTGTCTCAGGAAAAGACGGATGGAGTACATCACTGTGCTTTTTTTTCAAAGAAATTTTCTGAGTCTGAACTAAATTATGATATCAGTAATCGGGAATTGTTGGCAATTAAACTTGCATTTGAACACTGGCGTCATTTTTTTGGAGGGAGCGGAATTTCCCGTTCAAGTCTTCACCGATCATAAAAATCTGGTCTACCTTGATGCTGCCAAACGCTTGAATGCCCGTCAGGCTAGGTGGGCACTGTTTTTCTCGCGGTTTAATTTTACCGTTACTTACATCCCAGGTACTAAAAATGTTAAAGCTGATGCTTTGTCTCGCAGCTTTTCTCCTATGGTGGGTACTGAGGAGGAGGAAAACATTTTGCAAGAGGGGGTTGTTATTGCTGTTTTGGACTCTGTGTTGGAAGATGAGATTCTTAAAGCACAGGAGAATGCCCCATCTAACACGCCGCATGGGAGGTTGTTTGTGCCTGGTACCCTGAGGAGAGATTTGTTTGTTGAATGTCATGACTCTCGGTTGGCAGGTCATCCTGGAATCTCTGAGACCAAGAGACTTGTGGGTCGCAGGTTTTGGTGTCCAGGATGGCAGAAGGAAGTCATTAAGTGGGTGCGCCAATGCACTGTGTGCTAGATCTAAGTCTTCTCATACTCCTGCTGCGGGGTTGCTTTGCCCTCTGGAGGTCCCTAGTGCACCTTGGACACATTTGGCTATGGACTTTATTACTGACCTCCCCCCTCTGAGGGTTTCACTGTCATCTGGGTGGTCGTGGACCGTTTTAGCAAGATGTGTCACTTGATTCCTTTCATCAAACTGCCTGCGCTAAGACTCTCGCTAAGGCCTTTGTCAAGGAAATTGTCAGACTACATGGCGTTCCTACTGACATTGTTTCCGATAGGGGACCTCAGTTTGAGGCTCGTTTTTGGCGCGCCTTTTGTGACAGGTTGGGAGTTCATTTGTCGTTTTCATCTGGATATCATCCTGAGTCTAATGGCCAGACAGAAAGGAAAAACCAGGATGTTGAGCAGTTCTTGAGTTGTTTTGTGGCAGACAATCAAGAGGGGTGGTCTGAGTTTCTGTCACTTGCTGAGTTTGCTCTTAACAACCATACATCCGCTTCTGCTGGTTGTTCGCCTTTTTTTTGTTGTACTGGGAAACATCCGTCGTTTGGGTCATTTTCCAAGTTGGGATCGGCTGTACCTGAAGAGGAGAATTTTTCTGGTGACTTGGAGAGAGTTTGGACTGATGTGCGTGGTAATCTTCAGGAGGCTAACAAAAGATCCAAAGTGTATTTTGATAGAAAACGACAAGAGGTTTTGTTTGCTATTGGTGACATGGTTTGGTTGTCCTCTAAGAATCTGCGCTTGAGGATTCCGTCTAAGAAATTGGGTCCCAAGTTTGTAGGGCCCTTTAAGGTGCTTCAGGTTATTAACCAATCTGCTGTTAAGTTGGAGCTTCCTACCTCCTGGAAGATTAATCCGGTGTTTCATGTTTCTCTCTTGAAAAAAGCTGAGGTCTCAGATGGAGACGTCTCGACCACTGTTCCCCTGGTGGTGGAGGATGGGCAATATGAGATTTCCCGCATCCTAAATTCTAGACGGTATATAGGGAGTTTGCAGTACCTCGTCGCTTGGAAGGGTTATGGACCCGAGGATAACTCATGGGTGAGGGCGGATGATGTTTCGGCGTCTAGACTTGTCAGGGCGTTTCACAAGAGGTTTCCGGATACGCCTAAGTCCTAGGGGATCCGGAGGATCCTCTTAGAAGGGAGGGTACTGTTAGAACCCTCTTGTTAGGTTTTTTTTTCAGTTTGCTGGTCACATGACCTTTTTTCCCTATTTAGTCCTGCTCCGCCCTTCTGGCTTTGCTGGACTTCATTGTATTTTCTACTCTTAAGCTAGCCGGGTGCTTAGGTGCCTTTCTCAGTCAGTTTTGCTTGATCTTAGAATCTCTAAGTATTTTGTTTTCTGTTTAATTATCCCTGCTACAATTTCTGTTAGGAGGTGTCCACCTTTTCTCCCAGTCCCTAGATCTTGTAGGGATTCCTCCCTCGCAACTATAGGTCTTCGTTCAGACTAGCTGAGGACTTTAGCGGGTCTGGTCGCAGGATCAGGTTCCCCGTTACATCGTAGGGATCCAGCTTAGTTCTATTGTAGGGACAGAATTCCCATCTTTCCTTAGTGCTTGTAGCAGTTCATAACACTTACCAGGAGAGTGGCGGCAGCAGGTGTCGGGCGATTCTGCCGACCCTGGGCTGGGAAGAGGGGGTGTTCGGTGGTCCGACGCTGCAGGACGATGATCTGACTCCCATCTCAGACTGGTAGCATTGCTCAGTTATACGGCGGCTCCGCCGATATCTTGTGAAAGCCGGAGCCCCCCCCCCACACATTCATTGCTGAAATGCAGTGGCCTCCGGGAAAATGGCTGCCGAAGGCAGCAAATGTACACAGATCCCAGCAACGAGTTCTCGTCCCAAGATCTCAGTGCAGAGATCTCAATTTGCGCATGTGCTGCCTCTGGCGGCCATTTTACCGGGTGCCACCTCATTGCAGCAATTGATGTGTGTGGGCTGCAGGCTTTCACAAAATGTCGATGGAGCCACCGTACCACCGAGCATCGCCGAACTTGCCGCACCAGTCTTGGAGAGTCAGATCATCGCTGGACCACCAAACACTCCCTGTGACCCCGCTCCATCAGCACTGTCTCACCCCCGGTAAGCTTTATTTGAACTGTAAGACGGACCCCCACATGCCGTATTATTTTTTTTCCTATTTTCCTTCTGAAAATTTGGGGTGCGTCTTATGGTCCGATGCGTCTAATAGTCCGAAAAATACGGTAATGCTTAAAGCAGAGCCTAGAGGAAGCGTATGACCTGAGGCTCATTCATGCTGGAACTGAAAAGGACCTTCACCAAGCTGCTCCAATAAAGTTGGAAGCTACAATTGCCCACAATGCCATGGTAAGCTAAAGCATGAAGACCTCACATTACTGGAACTAGGAAGCCTAGGTCAATCCCCTGAAGAACAACTCCATACCATAGATTTCACATTACTGGAACTAGGAGGCCTAGGCCAATACCTGAAGAACAACTCCATACCATAGATTTCACATTACTGGAACTAGGGAGCCTAGGCCAATCCATGAAGAACAACTCCATACCATAGATTTCACATTACTGGAACTAGGAAGCCTAGGCCAATCCCTGAAGAACAACTCCATATCATAGATTTTACATTACTAGAACTAGGAAGCCTAGGCCAATCCATGAAGAACAACTCCATATCATAGATTTCACATTACTGGAACTAGGAAGCCTAGGCCAATCCCTGAAGAACAACTCCATATCATAGATTTCACATTACTGGAACTAGGAAGCCTAGGCCAATCCCTGAAGAACAACTCCATATCATTTTCCCTCTTCCACCAAATGTTACAGCTTCACAATGAGAGCTCAAAAAAGAGAGAGGACAGCACCTCCAAAAATCATACAATGATCTAATGCCTCTCGGCAAAAATATATATATCTGAACATGAGGTTCTTAGTTTTACATTCAGACTGTATGAAGCCCACTGCCACGTCACGGCAAACCTCGTAGTGTATCCTGACTGCCCTAATGGAGCAAAGCCGCGCGCCGACCACCGCCACAGCGGCAATACACCAGCAGGGCAGACGGCCTGTTGTCCCACAGTGCCCGTGCTGCAAGACAGTCTCCATGACTCCAGACCGTGCCGCCCCACCAGCACAAAGCCACAGCAACAATGGCCGCCACACAGCACCCACACCAAAATGAAAGGAGCACTGAAACTCACCTTCCTCACAATGAGAGCATCACCTCCTCAGGCTCTGCCCTAAAGGTGGCCGCACACAAGACCAAATGCCCCCGATATAGCAGATGACAGGCAATAAAGATCAGGGCAGTTCAGATTTGATAGGAATTTGTAAGGGCATGAAGAGTTGTCTTAATAGAAAACAGGTTGGGATCGTGAACAATGTTATCTGTTAATATGTAACTTAACATGTCTGATGCCTTATTGTATGTACATTGTTTAAAAACCTAATAAATAAAAAAACAATTGCTGGCAGAACAGGTCTGGCCGGGTTCCATAGCTCTCATTACTAGTATCAGATACTAAAATCGCATTTCTGTGCATTTACAAAAAATATCTACTGATTGTGTTCTAAGTAAAAACGCTTAAATTATGGCAAAAAAAAAAAATGTTTTCACTCAGAAGTGAAATGTCACGAAGCCTCCCGCAGCATGATCTTCACAATGACAGATGGCTACTGGTCTAATTGCTGTCTTTATAGAGCGTAAATAAGGAAATATGCCCACAGAATTGAAAGCGCATCTTTCTCGCTTATTTATTGAGCCTGACATTCAGCCAAAACTATAAAAAAAAAAAAAAAAGGTCTGAAAATTCCTTCCCAAATCTGGATGCAAAAGATAGACATCACACACATAACAGCGCACTAGAGGGGAAAAAAAAAAATCAAGTTTGTATCGTCCAACAAGTGCGGTACTAAGGCAACGGAAGCCCTTTCTGGAAACAGGACGGCAAGTTTATTTTTTAAGCTAAATGGCAGCACTGAATGCCACTACGAGCTCTGCAGGGAAATACGCACGCCGTACCCTTCAGGACAGAACGCTGGAAGATACCCCAGACTTCACACAAGAAATAACAGCACGAAAACAGGATTACAAAGAAGCAAACGACAGATTTTAATTCTACTTTATTACTATTCCCTGAATGCACACGGACACATACTAGCCGAGAAAGCACAACATTTACCCATTACTAAATCTACTAAATCCTGTGATCATCAGGAGGCAATTACACGCAGAAGCTATTTTGCACAAATGTTTGCAACTGCTCCATTCATCTGAGCTGGGTTTGCAAAAATCTATGCACCTACGGAAAAGGCTTTTTAAGCGAATTTGCACCTAAAATTGCAATCATTTGAATGAACTCTAAAGATTTCAATGACCAGCAAAGGTCCAATTGGGAGGTTAAGGAATCATTTCAAGAGCCAATGACTCACCTGTGTGAGTGAGCCCTGTCTGATGTTTTATCAGATAGCTCTTGGACCAATGTAATTCTATGGGGCAGTGTAGATCTACATTTTTTTTTATATCTCACACCGATTCGGCATAAAAAAAAAATCACGGCATGCATCAAGTGGCTCCACAAATCAGATTGCACTCACCCATGCAAGTCTATAGGTGCGTGAATGACATCGGAGTGCAGCCCGAATTCTGTAGACTCACGGAATAGAGAAGATGGAGAAATTAAGTTCTCAGTCTTCTTCTCACTGCTGCTACAAATTCATCTGAGAGAATTGAATCACACGGTGGGCTTTACACTTACCATGATTTTTGAGGCCCGTTATTACGGGCCTTTTTTGCGGGCCGTATCGCCGCAATTTTCAAGGTCTGCAACAAAAATCTTCTCAGATCGCCGTCTCCAATACTATAGAAAAGTATTGGAAAGAAAAAAACGGCGTTCCACAAAACCGGAAGTCATTAATTTTCTATGGGGGCCGTGTCCGTAAGCCATGAAATATATCGAGTAAGCTCAATATTTTTTCACTGCTGTATATACGGCCCTCACGGCCATACGGCACACGGCCCTCAGTAGAATTTTTGCGGCCCATTTTTGAGGCCCCATAGAAATGCAATGGGGCCACAAAAAACGGGCCGTAAAAACACGGTAAGTGTAAAACCAGCTAAGCTGACACTCGGATCAAACTCTGATCAGCGTTTCAGCGGAGTGTCATTTCCATAATCAGATTTTCTCGCATGAGAGAATCTACGCTCATGTGATCTCGGCCTTAATAGTATTCTACTGCGCAGTAACGGACTTAGCCCGGAAAAGGCCCCTGTGCAAGAATATATGGGCTCTTTGCAGTCCAATAGCTCATCACAATGCACAATTCCATCTGCTTTGGAGGCAGTAGTGGCCCCCAAACCTCTTGGGCCCCTGTGCAGCTGCATAGGTTGCGACAGTGGTTTGTCGGCCCCTGGTTCTGTACATATCCGACCACCTGACATGGTTTGGGAGATTACCAGCATGTTTACACAAGCCGATAATTGGCGAATATTGGCTTGTCTCAAGGAGCCTTGGATGAAAGCCAGCATCAGAAAATTAACTATTATTAAAACCAATGTTCCCCAACTCCAGTCCTCAAGGGCCACCAACAGATCATGTTTCCAGTGCGGCCCAGGTAATGGAATTATCCCCTGTACTAAGGAAATCATGGAAACATGATCTGTTGGTGGCTCTTGAGGACTGGAGTTGGAGAATATTAGTTTAAATGACTTGTTTTGTGTTCAATTATTATTATTTTTTTATTAGGCATCATTTGGCAAAAAATGTACATCTCTCATATGTATTGGGTTTTCAATTAACAAGAGGCATCACTGACCAGAGAACAGCTATTGCGAGAGTTGTTGCTGGCCACCAATGATGCTCCTCGCTGACACTGATGACAACGGTTATTACATATGCATTGCATGACTAGTGAAAGTACTGACTGTTCTTTATAGATATGTCTTGGTCTATTGCCAGTGGGTAAGCAGAGTTCAAACTAAGAGTATGTTCCCAATCTTTTTTGGCATGGTTTTGGAGCCGAAAATGAGCTAAAACTCTCCAAAAGCCTAAAAGAAAAACTCAGCAAAAAGACTGAGTGAACACACCCTAAAGAATACTTGCCTCCGAGATCCACTGATGTAGCCAAGGGACAGTTTGCTGCCACTCCCAGCACATTAGATTGTGAACTTAGCATTTCCTTTATGATGGGAGCAAGTATTGCAGTAAAAATGAATATCATCCCTGCAAAACATCCCTGAGCACGAACACTAGTCATAATAATACGCATGGGGCATTCATGAATCAGTATAAAGACGATAACAATAATCATTTTCCAGGATATAAATACATTATGATTGTTTATAATAAGCAAGAATGAAAAATAATAAAACATTCTGGTGATAATGTTATCACATAATACAAGCCATTATCATAACCTGGGGTTTTCAGTGAAAATACTGCTGATTAGGACACAAAACATACTGCGAGAAGTCTACGAGATCACTGGCAAGGTACAGAACACATACACCAGGTAAAGAGAAAAATGGATTCAGATTTCGGAAAGGTCTTAGCAACAAGTGAAACATTGAAGAAGTGAACTGATGAATAATTCATCCCGCCTGTTACAAGGTATGAATACATTTTGTTGTGGAGCTTCTTAGAATGCATGCAGCAGCGCACGAGTAGGATTTTCCTTCTCTCCCACGTGTTCTTGCTTGATTTACAGAACCTCTGCGGTAACAGCTGCATTGCAGATGAATCTTCTTAAAGTGGTCACGCTGTAACTTAGCCTTAGGGGCAGAATTCAGACACAGGGATGACATGTCAGGTTACATCCTGACCCCAATCTTACACCCTTTTCTCAATCAATGGCCCTACCTAGAAATTAAAGAGGCATTGAAGAGTCTCGAAAGCCTTTAGAACTGAACGAGGACATGCAGAATACTGAGCCATAGGCACATGGCGATTTATAAAAGACTGAACATTAACTAACCTGGCCATAAAAATCAGCTCATACAGAACAGTATATTTCACAGGCAGCGTGATACATACCGTGTATATCATATATGAAAACCAATCTCTGCTCTCATTCCCCTATATTGGGGGCTGAGAAGAGAGGAGGAAGAGTCACAGATCAAAGATATTCAATAGTCGGAAGATCCTGCTTCAGCTAACTTATCTAAAGTGTATGGACGTGTAATAGATTTCAGCAGTAAAAGGCAACATGTAGCTTATTCTGTTACCACTGATGCACATAGGTCTGCATAGGGGCTGCGTACAAATTGTCCAATACAGAAAAACTTTTCTTTTTTTTCAGGCATTTATTTGCTTCAAATAAAAACTTTTTATAATCACTTTCCAGGACCCTCATTGATCCAGTGGAGGCCACTCTGGAAGTCATGCCTGCCCTATTCAAAAGTCAGGACGCGTCCGCTTTTCGCCAGTCCTTACACTGGCTGCCCATTCATTATAGGATCCAATTCAAAGTACTGGTTCTCACCCACAAAGCTCTCCACAGTGCAGCACCCCCCTACATCTCCTCCCTCATTTCTATCTATCGGCCTAACCGACTGCTGCGCTCTGCAAACGACTTTCGACTAACCTCTGCACTAATCCGTACCTCCCACTCCCGACTCCAAGACTTCTCCCGCACTGCGCCAATCCTCTGGAATGCTCTACCCCAAGAAATTAGGACTATCCACAATTTGCATGGTTTCAGGCGCTCCCTCAAAACACATTTGTTCAGAGTGGTCTATCACATTCACTAATCAAAGTCATTAAAGTCATTCTAGGTGTAAGTGTGTAGCCCATTCACTATCTCCATCCATCCCTCAACCCCTCAAGATGGCTGAACCATCATTGTAAATACACCATTGTATATATACACCTGTACTTTGTATCTCCCCCACCTCATTGTAGATTGTAAGCTCTCACGAGCAGGGTCGTCTTATTTTGCTTTAATTATTGTATTGTTAAAGTTGTTACTTATGACTTATGTTTTGAAACTGTTAAACTGTAAAGCGCTGCGGAATATGTTGGCGCTATATAAAGATTATTATTATTATTATGCTGCAGCTCAAGTGATTGGCTGCAGCGGCGCTTCGTTAGGAAACATCTGGAGAAGTAGTCTTCTAGTCACCCGACTGCTGCAGCGGTCCTCCGATAGGCGAACGGAGCAGGTATCTGGTTCTTGAGCTGGCGCACAGCGCTGGATGGCAAGTGTGCCACCATTTATTAGTTTCATGCCTGAAAAAGAAAACTTTTTCTATAGTGGACAGCCCCACAAAAGGGGAGTATATTTTTAATTAACAGTATTTGCATCGCAGTTTCTTCTCTTTATTTTTTTTGAGTTCACTGCGATGCATTTGAGCAAAAAAAAAAAAATTTTTTAAAACTTACAGTCATGGCCAAAAGTTTTGAGAATGACACAAATATAAATTTTTACAAAGTCTACTGCTTCACTTTTTCTAATAGCAATTTGCATATACTCCAGAATGTTATAAAGAGTGATAAGCTTAACAGCAATTACTTGCAAAGTCAATATTTGGCTAGAAAATGAACTTTATCCCCCAAAACACATTTTAACATCATTGCAGCCCTGCCTTAAAAGGACCAGCTAACCTCTTTTCAGTGATTGCTCCATTAACACAGGTGTGGGTGTTGATGAGGACATGGCTGGAGATCAATCTGTCATGATTAAGTAAGAATGACACCACTGGACACTTTAAAAGGAGGCTGGTGCTTGGCATCATTGTTTCTCTTCTGTTAACCATGGTTATCTCTAAAGAAACACGTGCAGTCATCATTGCAATGCACAAAAATGGCCTAACAGGGAAGAGTATCGCAGCTAGAAAGATTGCACCTCAGTCAACAATCTATCGCATCATCAAGAACTTCAAGGAGAGAGGTTCCATTGTTGCCAAAAAGGCTCCAGGGCGCCCAAGAAAGACCAGCAAGTGCCCGGACCGTCTCTTAAAAGTGTTTCAGCTGCGGGATCAGGCTACCAGCAGTGCAGAGCTTGCTCAGGAATGGCAGCAGGCAGGTGAGTGCATCTGCACGCACTGTGAGGCGGAGACTCTTGGAGCAAGGCCTGCTCTCAAGGAGGGCAGCAAAGAAGCCACTTCTCTCCAGAAAAAAACATCATGGACAGACTGATATTCTGCAAAAGGTACAGGCAGTGGACTGCTGAGGACTGGGGTAAAGTTATTTTCTCTGATGAATCCCCTTTTTGATTGTTTGGGACATCAGGAAAACTCCTCATTCGGAGAAGACAAGGTGAGCGCTACCACTAGTCTTGTCTCATGCCAACTGTTAATCATCCTGAAACCATTCATGTGTGGGGTTACTTCTCAGCCAAGGGAATCGGCTCTCTCACAGTCTTGCCTAAAAACACAGCCAGGAATAAAGAATGGTACCAGAATGTCCTCCAAGAGCAACTTCTCCCAACCCTCCAAGAGCAGTTTGGCGATCAACAATGCCTTTTCCAGCATGATGGAGCACCTTGCCATAAAGCAAAGGTGATAACTAAATGGCTTAGGGAACAAAACATAGAGATTTTGGGTCCATGGCCTGGAAACTCCCCAGATCTTAATCCCATTGAGAACTTGTGGTCAATCATCAAGAGACGGGTGGACAAACAAAAACCTAAAAATTCTGACAAAAGGAAAGCATTGATTGTGCAAGAATGGACTTCTATCAGTCAGGATTTGGTCCAGAAGTTGATTGAGAGCATGCCAGGGAGAATTGCAGAGGTCCTGAAGAAGAAGGGTCAACACTGCAAATATTGACTTGCTGCATTAACTCATTCTAACTGTCAATATAAGCTTTTGTTACTCATATGTTTGCAATTATATTTCTGTCTGTGATAAAAACATCTGTCAAACACACACATAAAAACCAGAGGGCAGCAGATCATGTGAAAATATAATATTTGTGTCATTCTCAAAACTTTTGGCCATGAATGTACCAGGGTGGATTGATTTAAATCACGCCGATTTAAATCAACGATTTAAATCATGATTTAAATCAAATGATTTTTTTCTATTTAAATCAGATCGATTTAAATCGTGATTTTAATCATGATTTAAATCACTGATTTAAATCAAAAGATTTTTTTTAATATAAATCACGATTAAAATCTAAAACTTTCAATCATTGTTCAATTAACTCCACACTTCTAGCTTGGTTTCACTTTCTGTAGCTTGGTTTCAGTTTCTTTTTCCATTCAGTTGACATGCCCAAACTTGTTGGATAGTCAGTCAGCAGTACTTGGCTGTAGTAACAATCAAACTTCAGAAGTGATCTGCGTGAGCCATGGCAGGTCGTAAGAGAGACCCTATTTGGAATGAAGGAATAAGACCAGGCTACAAACCACCAAGTAGATTTGATATCTCAGGAAAACATCTTCAGGCTGTATACGACAAAGAAAGAGCGGCTTGTACAAAATATTTGAAAGACAAAGTTGTTAACATGAGCTTGGATGGTTGGAGCAACATCCACAACGACCCCATAATTTGCACTTGTGTCACAACAGAAGATGGTGAAACTTACCTTACAGACACAATCGACACATCTGGAAATTCACATACTGCTGAATATTTACTTGAAATTGCTAAGAACTCAATTCACCAATGCCAAGAAGAGTTTGGATGTAAAGTAAGGAGCTTAGTTACTGATAACGCAAGCAATGTGGCAAAAATGCGAGCGGAACTGGCACATGAGGATGACACAAATGTCATTACATACGGTTGTTCTGCCCATTTGTTGCATCTTTTGGCAAAAGACCTGCATATTTTGGGTGTCAAGGAACATGTTGTAGAAATTGTTAAATATTTCCGCAATAATCATTTTGCACATGCAACCTACAAGGAAATGGGAGGACTGAAGTTGGTTCTACCACAAGATGTTAGATGGAATACCTTGGCTGAATGCTTGGAACTGTTTATTAACAACTGGTCAAAATTAGTGTCCATTTGCGAAACACATCGGGATAAAATTGATGCTAATATACGAAGCAAAGTATTAAATCTTGGTGTGAAGAGAAATGCCGAGGACCTTTTGGAAAGGTTAAAGCCAATATCTATTGCGTTGGATAAAATGCAGAAAGATACTGCAACCATAGCTGATGCCACAGAAGTTTGGAAAGATTTAGAAGGTTCGCTAGATCGCTTGAACCTCTCAAACAATGTAAAGGTTGCAATACACCACCGCAAGGACCAAGCATTAAAAGAAGAACACTATTTAGCCAATATCTTGCATCCCATCTACAGAGGGAAAAAACTATCTGAGGCGGAAATCAACTCTGCAATGGAGTGGCTCGCCAATACTAACCATGACATTGTGGCAACTGTGCTGAAATTGAAGTGTGAATCTGCACCATTTCAAAAATACATGTTTGCAGATAACGTCGTTAATGAACTAAAACCACTGGACTGGTGGAAGTCGCAATCACTTGTTCTTCCAGCGAAGATAATAAATGTAGCTACTCAGCTACTGACTGCATCGGCTTCATCGGCAGGAGTAGAGAGATTGTTTTCTTCATTTGGTTTTGTGCACACAACAGTCCGAAACCGCTTAGGAACTGCTAAAGCAGGACAACTAGTTTTCCTATTAAAACTCCTAAATAAACAGTAGGCTTAAAGGACTGATGTATTCACTGAAGATGTTTGCTTACTTCAAACGTTAGAGATAGGCTATTGTTAAAAAGTACTTACTCTCTGTAGTTCAATTCTGATTGTTTAATAGTGCAAATAAAAATTATTAGGTTTCATAATCATCAACTGTTTTAATATTTTTATTTGTGTAAAATAATTTAATTTGCAAAAAGACAAAGTTTTGCTTGTGTACAACTTGATTAAAAAATCCTATTTAAATCAAAAAAATCCGATTTAAATCAAAAAAATCCGATTTAAATCAAAAAAAATCCGATTTTTTTGATTTTTTTAAAAAAATCATGATTTTTATCCACCCTGGAATGTACATGGGTGCATGAAGCCTATAAGAGTCCGGCATTTTCACAGACCTCCGTACTAAGCCGTTTCTGCACAGGTAAAGTACAGTTTCCCTTTTACAGTTCTGCTTCCTCTCTGACCCTACTTTTGGTTAGGTCGGTGCATATTCTTTATATGTTGCAAAAACTTTGCATATTTAACCCTTCCTAAGACTTAAGTATGGCAGAAACCCGTCTGCCCTCACTGATGGTTCATGCAATTCTTCAGCCGTCATTAACTTACCTATTCATGGAGGGGTTTTGGAATACCGTTGGCTTTTTCTTGAAATCCTAGACTGTAAGGAGTGACTGTGGGAGGTTTTTCCCTAATAATACAATGTGCGTTTTTCTAAGTGATTGAGCTCTCTGAGCCGAAGGGGGCATAATATAATCTCTAATGGAACTACAAATATCTGGCATTTAGCAACTGGCTGCTCAGGTATGAGGAGATACAAGACATGTCCTCGAAACTTCAGTCTTATACAAATACGTAACAAATATATAACTTGATGCAAACACTTGAAGTAAAGAAAATTAATAGATTCCAATCTGAGATTGGCCTTTTGGAGGGATTTTAAAAATAATTATAATACATAAAATAAAAAGACTTGGAAAATGACAGCGCTGTAACTGTGCTTTATGGTGGTCTTAGACATTCCAATGAACCAGCAGTGGTGACATAAGCCAGTCTCCCACCCATGTAGGCAATCCCCATATTGTAGTTTCAGACGGGCATATTTCACGATCTGTACATTGACCAGAATGCCTGGACTGACCATGGGTTTCCTGACCCAAAGTTACAAATTTATATACGACTATGAAGCTGCAAGTTAAGGTCTGTAGACTCAAGGTCAGCCTAGGCTTGTTCCATTAAAGCACCACTCCAAGGTTTGTATTTATTCCAGTGCTGAAGTGGTGCCACCCTAACCCTAGTATTATACTTACCAGCTACAGTCTAACGCCGCCATCTTGTGACCGACCAAAAGTCAGTGGTAACTTTCACAAGCTCTCAATGTAAGTCTGTGGTCGCCTCGCTCTGGCTCTCAGACTTATATTGAGTAGTGACTTCCGGATCACCCAGCAAATACGGAAGCCATCTGGCACATGAGCTACAGAGGAAGATTGGAGTGACCACTATAGCAGAAGAAGATGGCGACTGGCAAGTATATTACTATATATAGCAGCAATAATTAGGGGATATAAAACTTAACATTTATTTGACCCAATGTTAAAAAACGGACACAGACAAATATCATCCTCTAACCAAAACAAACATTGAGGATATATGATATATTCAGAGAGATAAGTCCAACAGGACCACAAAAATAGGAGATATAAATGTAAACCAGACAGTATATGATTAGCTCTGCACCGCAAGAGCAAAAAATCAAGCAAAAGCAAATACATGCACCGCTAGATTTGCAAATCAACTGTCTGAATTTAAAACATACATGTGTGAGACAGCATGCAGATAAGGAACGATCTCACCCATTTGAAAAAAGGCGTTCCCTCCAATATTCATCTCCTAGTAAGATATTCATCTGGTCATTTTCCAGAGTGGACAGAGCCCTTTCCCAACGCATTTCTTCCTCTCAGGATTCATCAGGGGATATGGCACCTAGAGACATCTTTTACAAATGCATTTCTCTCACTGGCAGACACGGAAAGAAAAGGGCCCCCGGGAAAGAAAAATATATGGGCAAGTTGCAGCCCAACAGCTCCTAAAAATGTAAAAATGCACCTGCTTTGGAGGTAGAAATGGGTCCCCTTACCACCACACGAGTTGCAGTAATGATATATACGCCCATGTGGCACCACTCCAAGAGAAAAATTAAAAAAACAGAGCAGTGAAAGGTGAGTATATTAATACACTCACACTATGTTACATGCACATACACACATTTAATGTATATAAAACTTGCGGATGCTTCTTAAACATGAATAATGGCTATCTGAACTTGGTCTAAATGATTTCTAGGGCCACCTTATATTGTCTTCTCTGAGGTCAGGCTCACAAACAACATAAACCACTGTTGATGAGGACTAAAATAAGCAAGCAAACATATGTGGATTTTATTGACAATTTTTTATTTTCAATTTCAGATTTTTATTGATCTGTAAACATACAAAGAGAGACATATAAATATCAACCTACATCGGTCGATAATAACAAGATATAGAAAACACAATACCTCCCAAGGAATAACAGGAGTAGAAAAACAACCAATTGCCTGGAATGACAAACAAAAGGAAAATAACCAAGAGAGGACCACCAGGGGTCACGAGGACCCGAGGATCGCCTCAAGTTTGAAACAAAATTCTGGGGACGTTAAAACCTAGGGAAGTTGATGAGAACAAAGAGAAATTAGAAAGAGTGGGATAAGAGGGAAGAAAATAGAGACAAAGAAAAGAACCAAAGTTCAGCAAAGGAAGAGCGGGACCATGGGGAGGACTTAAGGCAATAAAGGAAACTGAGGTGTGAGCGGACCATAATGTAGATGGCTCATCTTCTCCTCCTTTATCTGCGTTATTAACATTTCCAAGCGTTGGACCATAGCAATTTTCGTAAACCATTCCTCAGGAGATTTCCAATGTTTATTGCCAATTTTAAAGCCGGCACAGCTATATAGATCATTTTAAAACAATGAGTAAAATTCAATCCAACACACTGGACATGTTGATGCTATGAAAACCCCAATAAGCCTAGAATCAGCTGTAGATTTTTTTTACAGTGAGTGAGCAGTTTGTTAAAAACCCCATTTACTAACACTGTACTGTATTTTGTTGCAGAATTTCAGTGCCAGTAACTAAAATTATGTAACAAATACCCTAATTCTTTGCAGATGTTGTAGCTCAAAGAGATAACCATAACTACGTGTACCGAGCATCTATCCGTATTCTACGTGTGCCAAGCAGCAGTCCATATTATAACACTACGAGTACCGAGCACCCATCCATATTCTACGTGTGCCGAGCACCCATCCGTATTATACCACTATATGTACCGAGCACCTATCCGTATTATTCCACTACGTGTACCGAGTACCCATCCGTATTATTCCACTACGTGTACCGAGTACCCATCCGTTATATTCCACTACGTGTGCCGAGCACCAGTCCGTAGGATACCACTACGTGTACCGCACACGCGTCCGTATTATACCACTACGTGTACCGCGCACCCGTCCGTATTATACCACTACGTGTATCGCGCACCTGTCCATATTATACCACTAAGTGTGCCGAGCACCCATCCGTATTCTATGTGTACTGAGCACCCATCCGTAGTATACCACGTGTACAGAGCACCCATCCGAAGTATACCACGTGTACAGAGCACCGGCCTGTAGTATACCACTACGTGTACCGAGCACCCACCTATAGTATACCACTACGTTGTACCGAACAGCTATCCGTATTATACTGTCTGTATCAAGCACAATTGGTTGGCTGTTACCATTATTACAAAAAATTTCCTGTTCACATTCAGTTTTATTACTGTGAAAATAGTTATAGGTACATTTACCCAATTGCAATGATTATCCAATATAGGTAAAACCAGAAATCATTCACAACTGCCAACAGGTTACAACCAGCAGTATTCAGTAGCAATACAAAGTTTTATTCTTTACGATCAAGCATGTACAACAGGTCTATAACTGTGTGCAAAGTCGGAGTGACAGTAACTAATGCATACATCTGTGTACCTGACATGACATGTGAAAACCATGTATTGTTTGTAGGCCCCGAGGAAGATGGAGGGAAAAAACAAAGCCTAATCAGACGTAATAGGGCTACATCTTTGTGACATGGGGTATACGTGGTTGGCTCACATAGGCTAACCACGAGCATTGTACAACAATACATGCTGTAAGATTTCCTGATAAATGGGGTAAGTCAATTTAATTATGGAGAACTTCTCATAGGGTGGTTCCATATTAAAGTATATATAGTGTTCACGCTTCCAAAATAAAGCACTTATCTAATAACAAGCAGCTCAATCTATTGGTCACATGGAAAAACAATGTTCACGGATAATATCAGTGCTGTTTAAGCCATAAGACCGCTTTTAGACAAAAGAGGTAAAACACAATGTATGGTAAAAACAAAGCCCTGAGTACGGTGGACTTTCCAGCGAATGGACGCCACACACAGTGTGAAAGTACTCGTATTAATTGGGGAGACTAAGAATGTTTTTGTGAAAAAACTGACAGTGAATAAATTCCTGGAAGAGCCCGGTTGTCATCAATGACATTATTTGGCAATGTGTCTAGAAGACCGTAGACATTAGACCCAGATCCAAGATGGGAAATCTGCAACGAATACAGCAAATTTTCACAAATCTCATCCCCATACTGCTGACAATATCCCTCCTTCAACGGACACGCAGTGTGGATATAAAGCTGCATATACATTCGGCCCAGCGCTCCTGTGTTCTCCATGTTAGAGGCTTATCTCCAGAGAACAAAGCGATCACAGTCCAAAGTCAGACATACCCAACTGACATCTCCCCCCCCACAGTTACCCAATACCCCCACACATGAGTGTCAGCCAAACAACCTGACAGGACTTTTTTCCCCAACACTAAAAAAGACAAATCTAGCATGTAAAAACTGCAGAAAAAACGCAAGGAAAACACCTAGTGTGAACGTAATGTTTTACAGTAAAAGTGCACCTTGTGGGATGACAAATACCACAGAAAAACTAAACGCAAGAAGAAACCGAGAACTTAACAATACAAGACAACCACAAAGCTGCTCTGTAATTATGAAGGCTAAGAAAAAAAAAAAAAGACAGGTCAGAGAGGTTGAAAAGTCTGAAAAGACTTGACAAGCTATATTCCTACAAAGCTACCGCGGCAGGGGGAGAGGACGCTGAGGAATATAAATATGATAGCACTGCTGCTTTCTACTGCACTGAAAAGGAGATACCCCAATTAGAAGCGCCACTGTCATAGGGTGTCAGGCCTTCATGGAATGCAGGAAGCCTTAAAAACAGAACATGCAAGGCCAGGGAAAACCGAAAATCCTCTCTGGACTTGCATGCGGCTCTCTGGCAGCACTCGGGCCAAAACGGGATCTGAGCTTTAAATAATTGTCTGCAGACAGAAGGGCCACAACAAACGGGCCAAGGGTCGACTTGTAGATCGGAATTGTCTTGCTCTTCCCTGACTGACACAATAACATTTTATTGTCCATGGGCTGAAAAAAAAAATAACTTTTTTTAAAGGGTGCAGTTAAAGGGGTTGTGGATCATAGAGATCTACAAAAGTTGATTTTAATCAATAGATCTTGGAATAACAAAACTTCCTCGATTGGATGTGATTAAATAAAATGTTCCTGTGCTGAGATAATCTTATAAATGTGCCCCTGCTGTGTACTGTGTAATGTCTGTGTCTGACCGTACAGGAACATGGTCTGCACATACCACAGCTCCTGGTCAGGGGAGGACACAATAGAGTATACTGACATTACAGCACGGGATCACGTTCATTTCCAACATCCCCTAATGATTACATGTCCTCATGCAGGGTCTTCTGCATTGGATAAGCTCCTTGTTACTATTGAAGATAATGTTCTCTGGTTTCGGGAGTTGCAGTGAAAACACTGATGGAACAGCTCTGACCTTCAACGTCAGTATAAGCGTTTTTTTTATTTTCAAGGGGGTCCTGTTTAATTCAAGAAGGGGTTGTGCAAATAGTGGACAACCTATACAGGTCGAATTATGGGTAACAATAGCTGATGGGACCCTCAGCAATTGCCTGTAATCTGTCAGGAAAGTCAAGGATATCTAAACCGAACAAAGTTCACGTGGAAATCCGTGGGCTGTCCACGTAATGGTCAGATGTTTGGGTTCTTCTGGAGTGGGAATCAGCCCTTTAACTGACCTGCCATGAAAACCACCTAACAGCCTGTAGCCATCAGGGAATACTGGGTGTTCTAGTTCTAATGGTATGTTCCCACGATCAGTAAACGCTGTGGGTTGAACGCTGCTTCATCCGCAGCATCCAACCCACAGCGGCCAGATATTACACGCAGTGTTCCAACAGGTTACGGTTTCAGGATTTCCTTAGTATAGCACGGGTGATGGAATTATTGCCTGTCCAGGTGATGCGATGATCATCTTGGCAATACTAAGGATATCCTGAAAACATGACCTGTTGGTGGCTCTTGAGGACAGGAGTTGGGGAACACTGTTACAGTATAGTGGATGGGATCTGAAGAAATCCCATCTCTACTATGCGTGCACCGGCACCCATGGCTTCCCTGCGGAGACTGACACGGGACGCGTCTTTCCAGACCACAGCATATCTATTTATCTTGTGGAGACGCTCAATCTCTGCAAGATAAATGTCCCTGTACAATGTATTGGATGCGGTGATAATGCACGGTTCAATTAACACATGCGTTCAAAAGATGGCAGCGGACATGTGCTGCGTCCAAAGCGCTGCCGGTTACTAACCGTGGGAACATACCTTAGACTGCCGAGTGCATAACGTTGCTGATCCCTGCACTAGGGCAATAGACGCTCTTTGTAGTCACTTCTCTATTCTAGTGGAGTGCTCTGAACAGGAGACCCTTTATAGAACGGCTTCAGAATTTCACATTACTAAGGGCTTCTAAACCAGACTTCACCTGTAAATGCATTTTATGAAAGCAAATGCAGAAGATTACATCCCTGCATATCTACCATTTGCATCACTAGGGCAAGAGGCAAAAGGACAGAAGATAAGGTCTATCCAAATCCAGCTCTGATAAGGTCTATCCAAATCCAGCTCTGGAGCGTGCTAATCAGCCACTAGCAGACTGACGAAGATCTGTGTCATACATCTTTTATTAATGTTTAACAATTCCACAAAATCCTTGGTTAACATGGAAAGACTACAGTTCAGTGCTGAAGCCTATGAAACATTAATAGCCAAGCTGTGTGGAGATCAATGATGTCACCAAGTATCAAGTATGCGACTAAATGGTCTTCATGATGAGGAAGTGCAAGGATCCTCAAACCTTGCATATAACCACCACCGTGACATTAGACACATATGAGCAATAATGGTACCTGCTTAGCATGTGCCTTAGCTCCAAGGGCTTTGTCTACTACAAGGCTTTCGATATTAGGATTGTTTGGCCCCACTGGTGAGACAGCATTCCTGTTCCTTTGAAGCACTTAATAATGTGTATTTTCCCGATATAGTACATTTCCTTCTATCCTCATCAGTTCTCCATTTTTGAACTACAGGACCCTAATTCCCCATTCTAGCTCACAGTTTATTTCAATTAATGTATTGAGGACGTGATTTTGTGGCATACAAGTATTACATGTTCTCCTCCTGTACTCGTTAGTGCCGCCTTCCTCACAGTCATTACTGTTCTCATTATGGCTGCTGATGGAGGCGCATATGACCAGACTTGTCCGTGAGCCTCCTGAAATTTAAAAACACGGAGAATTAGAGAAGGTTGATTAGAAACGTCTGGTCACACACTCCTCCATCATCAGCCATTTTGAGAATGGCAGCGTTATGCAGCATATAAGAAAGGCAGAATTAATAAGTACAAGAGAAAAACCTGTAATAATCCCTTATCCTACATGTATGGCACACATCGGATGCAGGTGTATGGAGGAGGCTCAGCAGCATCAAAGCAGTCTCCATATAGGCCAGGTGCCTACTGTGTTACACAGTCAGTACCTGCCTCTAACAGCAGCAATGGGAGCCAGCTCCTGTCACTGCTGTTTAACTGATTAAACTGCACAATCTCTGACAGTGGCATTAAAGTTATGAGGTCCCACTGGGGCATCAGCTCTGATGTCCGACACCCCTGCTCCTGTGGAATTTAAGCGGTGTAGTCCCAGTAAAGTGTTCGCTGCAGGGTGCTGAAGGCCTGAAAGCTTACTAAACGCTCCTGTCACCATCTTTATAATCCCATGGTATACCATTATTACTATATACTGCAATTTCTCAAAACTTTACTTCATAGTACAAGCAATCAAACAAACGGTTAAAGTCCCTATGGAGGCAAAAAAAAAAAAATGATATATAGTAATTTTTTAAAATATAAATAAAATCATAAAAGATAAAAAGTTTATATCCCTTCCCTTTCCACAAACTGAAAATGAAGAAATTCTAAAAAAAAAAAAATTTTTAGGTATCACTATGTACGTAAATTTCCAATTTACGAAAATATAATGGTGCAAAAAGGTAAAAAAATATATATATATTGGAATACCAGAATTACAGTTCTTCTTTAACTCTTTATTTAAAAGTAATAAACATTGTATATACCCCAAAAAGGTGTCGGTCCCTTTGCCGATGAAAAATTAAAATCTCAAAAAAATGGCGACACAGATCACATTTTATTTTTAAGACATTTCTGAGAGTTTTAAATATATATGGCTGATTTGCATATTTATTGTTTTATATATTTTTTTACCACTTCTCACCTGTTGGAATTTTTTTTTCTAATTTCTCCAGTATATTATATTAGAAAGAGGATGGTGTCTTTCAAAACTACAGCTCACCCCCGAAAAAAATCTTTCATATGGCTATATTGATGAAGGAAAAAATTATGGCTCTTGGAAGAGGAGGGGAAAAAATTGTCAGCCACTAATTATGCTTGTATACCGTAAACCAGATGAGGAACGTGCGGTATCAGATATTCACGACTTCTTTAGGACACAGGAATGGCTTTTTTCTAAGCACAGTGGTATAAAACAAGAAGACATCGTGGCCTACATGTTTCCATTCTTCATAAATAGGAGCAGAGCAGGTTAGCAATCCTTAATCTCATTTTTTTTTTTTTTTTTTTTTTTTTTTTTGCTTCTGTCCCTGCCCAACAGAATCCATTGTAATTAAAAGAAGTTAATTACCTCTGTTAGATCAGCAAAAGACTTTAGGAGGAAAAAAAAAAAAAAGTAAAAGAATGAGCTGCCGGGAATTGAAATTAATTTCTTAAAAAAGCAACTAGTTCAGAGGTAAAAAGGAAGATAGTAGGACTTTCCCATCAATGTAGGATATAACTGATGAAGGTTAAATAGCAGGAGCAATGTTTTGAAGTACCGGTAGATCTAAGGTCTATGGGGCCTGGCAAAACCTGTCCTGAAGGAGAACTGGAGGCCAGACTGAATTTGGCTTTTTATCCGTTAGAACTATCTAGTGTCCACAGCTGCCTTTCATGTCTACTCGTACCACCAGATTTCCCCAGCCAACAGAACGTAAAGTAGATGAACAGCCTTGAGTTTATTTTTCTGAAGCTTTCGGACTGTGCTCATCCCCTTACAGACGCACATAGTCATGTATATATAGTCTAGGGCTCCATGAAACTTTTAATGGCAGTAAAATCAACATGGTCAGAAGTCTTGCAATTATATATTAACCTAATGGAACCCACTTGAACTGCCAAAAAGACATAACATGTGGCCTGGGAAAGTTTCCCAACATGCCCCTGCGGAGTAGTTCAGTGAGGTGTACTGTGCTCCAGTTTACATAGGGCTGCCAGAAGATTTCTGCATGAACAGTACAAAAACGAAGCGAGGCACAGTACACCTTTGTTGGACTGCGCACGTCCAGGAAGGGAACGGTAACATTGCATGCACAAGATTTGGAGGAAATTGGTAGTGAATTAAAGAGGAACTGTCACCAGAACAAAAGTGCCCAGTTTTTGGTTTTCAGGAGAAATAGATCGGGATTCAGCACCGTTCGGTTTTGCTCATCCCTAACAAAGACTACTCCTGGAAGTCCAACTTACTGTTTGGGCTCACCAGTCGAATAAAGCTTGTTGAATGGCTGCAGCACAGCCAATCAACAAGCTTCAAGGCTGTGGGCACTTCCAGCCCCATCACAGGATGAGGGGACCATGTATACCAGGATAGAGATGGGGGGGCAATGCACACCAGGGTAGGGATGGGGGGAGCCATGCATACCTGGATTGGGATGAGGAGAGCCATGCATACCAGGATGGGATGAGGGGAGCCATGCATACCTGGACTGGGGACATATATAACCAGGATGGGGGACATTAGTACAGAATTTACCACATTTTTCACTTCAATTTTTTTTTCTATTATCCTTCTCTAAAACCTAGATGTGTCTTATAGTCCAAAAATACAGCATATGCCACATGAAAGGCACTAAATGGTGCTAGCATATTGTATGTAGGTGGCTTGTGATATTAAATATGTACAGGACATCTATCCCATCTAATCTATCTATTCATCCTTTCCCTATCCACATTTGTTTGCTGGGTAATTGTCCTGCTCTTATCCCCCATTTTGCTTACCTTTGCAGCTCCCTACCCCTTACCCATTTTACAGCACCAATGTCGGGTCCCCAATTGCATCTAGGGGGTTTGGGGTCAAGTTTGGGTACCCGAACCTAATTCTGAACTAAAGTTTGGCCAAACCTAAAACTTCCGTGGGTCTGTTCACCTCTAATAGGACAGAACGTGCTGCTGTGAATATATATCCATGCATCTACTTCAGTTTTGAGGAAGGGTTCGGAATAAACCTGAAACGCATCAATAAAAGCAACTTGAAGTATTACCACACGTGGAACTGGCAGATGAAGATCCTCTTATCTGCAGACGTCACTGCATCAGCTGAAAAATCTATTAGCATTTATTGGCGTTGTGACATACATAACCCAACTGGGTGAGCAACCCCCTCACCCCCCACCTCAACCCCCCCCCGGGTCACTTTTAAAATACCATGCATTACTACCCTATGTGAACTTGCCCCCTATTTATTTTCTACAGATTTTGGTTTTATGTTATTCCCAAAAATCCCTGGAACACGCAGTTTTTAGTTTTGTTTTTGTAAATCCCCAATACATTTCTACAGATATGGGACACCAGATTGTCTAACTCTTCACTGGTATTAGCACACAGCATGCACCAAAAAGTTGCTGTTATTGATCTCTGATTTTACAGTGGCTTGTTGGAGATTGTCAGGTCATCGTCTGAATAACGGTGATGGTTTGGGTGGCTATAACAACCTGACAGATGGCAATTAGGTGGAATTTCTGAATCCTTCAAAATTTTCTGAATGAATATTTTTCTTTGAAATTGTGACTTATTAACCTAGTGAAAAAAATTAAGCAAAATTGTAGCCTATAAAAAAATAAAAATATTTTGTTTGCTTTTATTGTAATCTAAAATAGTGTTGAATTGCACGGATGATCTAATCTTTCACGTACACCCATCCGACATGGAACTCCTCAACTGTGTTTTAAATCACGGTTTAAAATATATTATTTTGCTATAACTGTAAAGCATGTCTAATAATGCTTTTTACTTCTGTACTATTGTTTCAGTATTAATGTTTTATAAAATGTTCAATAAAAACACTGAAAAACGTACAGGAGACCTTAACCCTTGGATAAAAATTAAATAAAACTGAAAAGACATTGGAGATGGATTGGAGTGAGGACATGTATCTTTCAGGATGTCTGCACTGCGGACACATGCCACAGACACCTTATTAAATAGAATGAGCAGCAATAAAAAGGAATATTGAGTATAGCTGCATCCGCCTCTATCTGACTCGGCAATCTCATCTACAGACTCTGACCTAATGGAAGAGAAATCCTATCTCTATCTGCCGCTGAGCTTTCCACAGCTCTTTCGCTTCCTCACAGATATCAAATCCAGATATGATTAATGAATTTGAAAATGGAAGCAATGGAGGGTGCGGGGACAAAGGTGAGCTCACGGCACTAATGCGCCTCAATAGAGACGAGTAGGGAAAAACAGACTGCACAGTAAGTGGAAATAAAGTCTATGCTCAGCCTGTAGATACTGCAGCTTACATCTGCATTGGCGGCTCCAGTAATAGTCTCCATAGCAGACAAAACCGTGCAAGATGGTGCATAAAATGAACGACATGACAGATCCCCATTGGAGTCCATCGGGAGACAAAATTAACACCATGGTCATTTTCACTGCACTTTGAGACACATGAACAATGACGATTAAAAGATGCATACAAGAAAAATATCCCGCAGCAGAACAGATCTATCACTTGCTAAATAAATTCGGTCACGTGTATTTAAAATGCGATATTGCTTTATCATCAATACGCCATAGAAAATATGACTTTGCAGTATTTCCCGACACAGAAAGCCAGCGCAATTTAGCACTAGACAAGAATAAAGAAGAGAATGTTTACCAAGGCCCCGCTAATATCACATTCATGGCCTCCATTAGAAGCATACATTGAGAAAAGTACCCAATGTGTACCTCCAAAGGGAGGCCAGGGTAGGATCCCAAAGTTTAGGTCCTATTTTAAACTAAAACAGAAACAACTTGTTACACTAGTTTTTACTAAATGTCGATGTGTAGCGTGGTCATGTGAGCAGTGTAAACGGCCATTAATATCCATGCGGTTTATACAAGAACTAACAGTGAACCATTACCGATTCGCATCAATCTAAATATCCACATCATTTTCGGGAGCAGTGCAACAACACTGGTCGCACCTCCTGTTCTACATGAGACCTTGTCCTCAGAGACATTTATTGAGCCATGCAAAACAATTAGAAAACACATTATAGACACCACCTAAATTATATGGTACTTTATAAAGTTCTTTTAAACGGCATTGCTACATTTACCAGGCGCAATGACGCTGCGGAATGGAGCCGCGCTCCTGTGCAAGATTTCCATGGAGCTGGGGATGACAGGGGCCTGATAACATGCAAAGAGGGCCAACTAGTCTGGGGAAACTAAAGCCCCACTGACTAGTCAAAGGATTAATTAGCATAGGAAAAATGGAGGCTACAAATAATTTTTAAACATGGATTTAAGTGAACAACACTATAAAAGGCTGGTTAGGCAGCAAATTTAGTAATAAAGGTGGAAAAAGTAAACTGTACTAATGAAAAACAGCTCGAAGGTCAGGTTTTAACTTGGTCACATGAAGGTATAAAAAGAACGTTAGAGAGGCAGAGTCTTTCAGAAGCGAAGATGGTTAGAGGTTGACCAATCTGTGGGAAATTTTCAAAAAATTTCAATTTCCTCAACATAAAATTGCTAAGTGTTTGAATATTTCACCATCTACAGCACAGAATATAAATCAAAAGATTCAGATTCCGGAGAAACCCATCTACACAAGAGCAAGGTCAAATGCTCAATACAGGATGCTCATGATTTACAAGCCATCAGGCGGTACTGCATTAAAAACAGACATGATTTGGTTGTGCAAATCCATAGATTCAAGTTAATGTTGCATCATGCAAAGAAGCCATATATCAACACGATCCAAACCTACAGCCATCCTCTCTAGGCCAAAGCTCATTTACTATGGACTGAAGAAAATGGAAAACAGTTTTGTGGTTAAATGAATCAACACTATGAATACCATGGACGCAGTATCCCGCAAACTTGAGATGAACCAGTCAGCTTGTTATTAGCTCACAGTTCAGAATCCTATATCTCTGATGGTATGGCGTTGTGTTAGTGCCTATGACATGGGCAGCTTATACTTCTTGAGAGATATTTCCAGAATCCGTCCCTTCCTTAACCCTCACTCTACTAAAATGCTTTGTGCACGCCCTCATCATCTCCCGTCTCGACTACTGCAACATCCTTTTCTGTGGCCTCCCTGCTAACACCCTCGCACCTCTCCAGTCCATCCTTAACTCTGCCGCTCGACTAATTCATCTCTCTCCTCGCTACTCCTCCACTTCTCTCCTCTGAAAATCTCTCCACTGGCTCCCACTCTCTCAGCGTATCCAATTCAAATTACCGTATATACTCGTGTATAAGCTGAGATTTTCAGCCCATTTTTTAGGGCTGAAAGTCCGCCTCTCGGCTTATACACGAGTCATATACGGGGGTCGGCGGGGGAGGGGAAGCGGGGGTGTTGGATCATACTCACACCTCCGCCGGCGCGTCTCTGCAGCCCCCTGCTTCTCCCACGATCTCCGGCTCTTTCCTGCAGCAGTCACATGGTACCGCTCATTAAAGTCATGAATATGCACATATTCATGACTTTAATGAGCGGTACTACGTGACCGCTGTAGGACTGAAGAGATGCGGAGACCGCCGCGAGAAGAGGAGAGGCTGCACAGACGCGCCGGTGGAGGGGTGAGTATAGCGATATTTACCTGTCCCCGGACCACAGCTGCGCTGCTACCTCGTCCGACACCTCTGGCTGTGAATGTTCAGGCAGAGGGCGCGATAACGTCGTTAGTGCGCGCCCCGCCCCCTGCCTGATCATTCACTGCCGAGGACCCGATAGAGGGAGCAGCGCAGCGGTGGACCGGTCCGGTAACAGGTAAATATCTCAGGTGCCGGGGTCCTGAGCGAGCGGTGACACCGGCACCTGTCCTCCATAGCGCGCCTGTAAGGTTCTTTGTCTCTGTTGACATGTTCCTTGAAACTCAGTTTTCCGTCGGCCATTTTGCTTTCTGTCTTTCTGCAGCTCTTGCCCTCAGTTAATATGGAGTTTCCAGTTTTCATGTTCCCGCCCTGATTCTTCCCTCTTGCTTCTTAAGCAGCCTCAGCTGAACAATCAGTGCTCCTGAATCAAGCCTCAGTCAGTCTGTGACCTGACTTCTGGAAACCTTGGACTTGTACTCCAGCTATTCCCTACTGAGGAGTCTTGGAACACTTTTGGACTCTGGAAACCTGCTGTTTGGTGAATCCATGTTTGCAGAGGAATTACGGTACAGAGAAGAGATCCTGAACCTGCTTTGGAGATTTATTGTAGTGCTTGAAGTTACTCTGGCCTGCTGTGTCTCCTGTCGCTGTTCCTGCAAACTGTGTGAACTTTTCAGCATGCTTGTATGAAGTAATACAAGTCATTTCATTTCAACCTATGTCTCCTGTGTTTTCCTCGCACCCAAGCACAAGACGCTATAGGAACTGTACACTATACATGACAAGATTCAGGAGCCAATGTTTAGTGTCTGCTGGGTCTGGGAAAGCCGTGTCTGCTGTGACTGTGGATATCAGATGTCCGTTTAATACCTTATGTGATGACAGTGGTTGTGACTTCTCACAACCATTCCAGGTGAGCGCATTCCCTTAAAATTTTACTCTGGAGTGTTAACACAGGTAAACACTATGTTTTTTTTTTTTTTCCTTTCCTCTTCTCCTTCCAGCACCTCTGCCTTAAAAGATCTGGAAGATGGAGGCCCGCATAAAGGAACTTTGCGGAGTGACTGATACAATCCTTTCAGATGTACAGACTTTAAAAACCCGTTTTGCAAGCCTACAGGACCTCACTAATCATAATTTGCAAGTGTTTGGACAGACTACCCAGGAATTGCGAGCCAGGATTGAGGCTCTAGAGGAACGAGCCCAGGCTCCTGCCATAACCCCGAGTTCTGGGATCCCCAAATTACCTCCTTTTCGTTTTGGCGGTGAACGTGAGAAATTCAGGGGATTTATTAATCAATGCAATTTATTTTTCTCTGCACATGCTTCACAATTTCCCACTGAACGATCCAAAGTGCTTACTATAATCATGTTGCTTACCAATAAGGCTTTGATGTGGGCAAACCCTCTGATTGAGACTGAGGATGATTGTTTGAATCACCTTGATGCTTTTATTTCAGCCATGGGGCAGGTGTTTGATGACCCCAATCGAGGTGCAACAGCTGAAGCAGCCATGTTAACTTTGCGCCAAGGTAAGCGTTCAGTAGCCGAATATGCCCTGGATTTCAGGAGATGGGCTCTTGATACCACTTGGGACACTTCCGCTAAAAAATCTATTTTTCGGAAAGGGTTGTCTCCACTGATTAAGGATGAACTTGCTCGTGCCGACCCTCCCACTGCGTTAGGTGACTTTATTAACTATTGTATCCGTATTGATGCTCGTCTGACTGAAAGCAGACAAGAGAGATGGTTCGAAAATAATCGCACTAACCTTTTACTACCTCCCTCCTCAGCTAAGGAACCTTTGAGTAGGATCACAAGAGAACCAGAACCTGAACCCATGCAGGTGGACTCTTTACAAAGACGGGTTAGTGATGCACGCAAAGAACATCGTATAAAGGAAAATCTATGTTTTTACTGTGGTAAGTCAGGGCACTTCATTATAAACTGCCCCAGCCATTCTCGTAAGACTACTGCAGCAGTCATTCACTGTGAGTGTTGCGAGAGGAGCTCTGTCATGTCCGAGCCTCAGGCTCCAGAGAGATCTGCTGCAAGAGATCTTGATTTCTCGGACTTAAACTCTGTTAGTTCTGGGGACGATGACGGTATAAACGCTGCAATTTTTCAAGTTTCCTCAGCGGTGTCCCAGCTGAGTTGTAAAAGAAACAGTTCTCATTGCTTCCTTTCCATCAAACTCTGGGTTGACTCAGTCTGGGTGTCTAGCTCTGCTATGATCGACTCAGGAGCAAGTGGAAATTTTATGGATATCTCCTTTGCTCTGAAACAGGGGATACGTTCAGTGAAGAAGGCTACTCCAGTACAGATGGAGACTGTGGATGGCTCTCTACTGACTTCTGGACCAGTGGATCAAGAAACAGAGCCTTTGAAGGTCCTTATGGGTAAAAATCATCAGGAGAAAATGTCTTTTTTGCTTATCTCTTCTCCCCACTTTCCCATTATTCTAGGGCTACCATGGCTGCAGGCGCAGAATCCTACGATTAACTGGGAGACCAAGGAATTACACTTTCCGGAGAAACAGATGAGTCAAGGAGTTTCAGCTTGCTCTGTTCCTAAAGGAACCATGTCAGTCCCTGAACTACCAGCTGTATACCAGGACTATGTGGATTTATGTGACAAGAGGAACGCTGATCAGCTTCCTCCTCACCGTCCATATGATTGTCCAATTGAATTATTGCCTGGAGCCGAGATACCTTTTGGTAAGATCTACCCCCTAGCGGGGCCCGAGCTAAAAGCTTTGAAGGATTATATAGACGAAAATTTAGCCAAGGGCTTCATACGCCCCTCTTCATCTCCCGCAGGTGCACCCATCTTCTTTGTGAAGAAGAAAGATGGATCTCTGAGACCCTGCATAGACTATAGGGAACTCAATAAGGTTACTATTAGAAACCGTTATCCATTGCCTTTAATCCCTGAGTTGTTGGAGAGAGTGCGGCATGCCAAAATTTTCTCTAAACTGGATCTCCGTGGGGCCTATAACTTGGTCCGTATTAGACCTGGGGATGAATGGAAGACTGCTTTCAGGTCACGCTATGGACACTTTGAATATCTAGTTATGCCTTTTGGTCTGAGTACCGCCCCAGCCACTTTCCAACACTTTGTGAATGATATCTTCAGGGATCTCCTAGATACATTTGTGGTGATTTATCTGGATGATATTCTAATTTTTTCTAACTCCACAGAGGAACATCATGGACATGTGAGAATGGTCTTAGAACGCCTAAGACAAAACCATCTCTACATCAAACTTGAAAAATGTGAATTCCATAGGACCGAAATTCAATTTCTGGGGTATGTACTATCTACGCAAGGGATTAGTATGGATGGAAGCAAGACCCAAGCCATCAAGGATTGGCCAATTCCTAGAAATGTGAAGGAGGTGCAGCGTTTCATCGGGTTTGCCAACTTCTATAGACGTTTCATTAAGAATTTTTCTGAGGTAGTGTCACCTATCACTCAACTTACCCGGAAACAGTCTAGGTTCTCCTGGACCCCGCAAGCTCAGGAAGCATTTTCCTGTTTAAAGGATAAATTTACCACCGCACCTATCTTAGTACATCCCAACCCCGAGCTTGCCTTCATAATAGAGGTGGATGCTTCAGACTGTGCCGTTGGAGCTATACTCTCTCAGAGAACAGGTGAGAAGAATGTCTTGCATCCCTGTGCCTTCTTTTCCCAGCAGTTGTCTTCGGCTGAGAGGAACTACGATGTGGGCAATAGAGAATTGTTGGCCATTATTGCCGCCTTCAAGGAATGGAGACACCTTCTTCAGGGAGCTGCACAGCAAATAGTCGTCCTGACAGACCAACGTAACCTTGAATTTATCAGGTCGGCTAAGTGCCTGACACCTCGCCAGGCTCGCTGGAATCTTTTCCTAAACCAATTTAATTTTGTCATTTCTTATAGACCAGGATCGCGCAATGGAAAGGCTGATGCACTCTCTAGGATTCATTCAGCAGAGACACGTCCACTTACTCCTCCTAAGACTATTCTTCCTGACTCTAGATTCCTGGGAGTGATTCATAATCAAGACCTACTTAAGGACATCAAGGAAGCATACCATGCGGATTCTTTGTTGGCTCAACCCCCAAGGGACGTAAGTCTTGTCTTTAAGAATGGTGTGTGGATTCAGGGACAACGTCTGTATATACCTGAAACAGTCAGATTGAGAGTATTGCAACTCATCTACGATTCCAAGATAGCCGGGCATAGGGGAATTCTAAAGACACAAGAATTTCTTTCTCGTTTCTTTTGGTGGCCCACTTACAGGAAAGATGTCTTAAACTATGTCACTTCATGTGAAGTCTGTGCAAGATGCAAAACACCTCGCTCCTCACCAACTGGTCTGTTGCAACCTCTTCCCACCCCGTCCCGCCCGTGGGGATCCATTTCTATGGACTTCATTGTGGAGTTACCAACCTCTCAAGGGAAGAACACCATTCTAGTGGTGGTTGACCGTCTAACAAAGGCAGCTCATTTTATCCCTTGTGTCGGCTTACCCACTGCAAAACAGACATCAGACTTGATGATTAAGAATGTGTTTCGCTTACATGGAGTACCGGATGAGGTCATTTCGGATCGAGGGGTGCAATTCACTTCAAGGTTTTGGCAAAATTTCTGTGCAGCATTGGACATTAAAGTAAACCTTTCTTCTGCTTTTCATCCCCAGACTAATGGACAGACAGAACGAACCAATCAGACCCTGGAGCAGTATCTCCGCTGTTTTATCTGCCACCTACAGGATCATTGGGTGGATCTACTTCCACTGGCTGAGTTCTCTTATAACAACTCTCAGAGCGCCTCCACTAAGCAGTCTCCTTTTTACTCCAATCTAGGTTATCATCCTAACATTCTTCCTCGATTTCCCATAGATACGCCCTTGCCGGCAGTGGCTGAAAGAATCACTTCTTTACAAAAGAATATGGATCTTCTAAAGGAAAATCTAGAATTGGCTCAGGAAAGGTACAAGAAAGCAGCAGATAAATTTTGTAAACCTGCACCAGCTTTCAAGGTAGGAGATTTGGTCTGGCTGTCAACCAGAAATCTTAAATTAAAGATTCCATCGTCTAAATTGGGACATAAGTACATTGGACCTTATAAGATCAGTAAGATTATAAGTGCTGTTGCTTGTCGTCTTCAACTGCCCAGAACTATGAGAATCCACCCTGTCTTTCATGTATCCCTACTAAAGGCTGCAACACCCAATACGTTTCCTGGACGCTCTTCTCCTTGCCCTGACCCAGTGCTGGTCGATGGTCAGGAAGAATTTATGGTGGAAAGGATTCTAGATTCCAGGTTGTACAGAAATCAGTTGCAATATTTGATTAAATGGCAGGGCTACCCAGTGGAGGACAACTCATGGGAACCAGTCAATAATGTAAATGCTCCTCGCCTGCTCCGCCAGTTTCATCAGAGGTACCCTGACAAGCCTGGTCTGAGGTCATCCGGAGGTTGTCCCTAAGGGGGGAGTAATGTAAGGTTCTTTGTCTCTGTTGACATGTTCCTTGAAACTCAGTTTTCCGTCGGCCATTTTGCTTTCTGTCTTTCTGCAGCTCTTGCCCTCAGTTAATATGGAGTTTCCAGTTTTCATGTTCCCGCCCTGATTCTTCCCTCTTGCTTCTTAAGCAGCCTCAGCTGAACAATCAGTGCTCCTGAATCAAGCCTCAGTCAGTCTGTGACCTGACTTCTGGAAACCTTGGACTTGTACTCCAGTTATTCCCTACTGAGGAGCCTTGGAACACTTTTGGACTCTGGAAACCTGCTGTTTGGTGAATCCATGTTTGCAGAGGAATTACGGTACAGAGAAGAGATCCTGAACCTGCTTTGGAGATTTATTGTAGTGCTTGAAGTTACTCTGGCCTGCTGTGTCTCCTGTCGCTGTTCCTGCAAACTGTGTGAACTTTTCAGCATGCTTGTATGAAGTAATACAAGTCATTTCATTTCAACCTATGTCTCCTGCGTTTTCCTCGCACCCAAGCACAAGACGCTATAGGAACTGTACACTATACATGACAGCGCCGGTGTCACCGCCTGCTCAGGACACTGGCACCTGGCCCCCAGCGACGAGAGGGGAGCATGTCATTTTTTTGCAGCAACAGCGTGGCAGCATAAGGGACCTATACTATGGGACATAATCTGTGGAGCATAATCTGTGGAGCATATGGGGGGCATAATCTGTGGAGCATATGGGGGGCATAATCTGTGGAGCATATGGGGGCATAATCTGTGGAGCATAATGGGCATAATCTGTGGAGCATATGGGGGCATAATCTGTGGAGCATATGGGGGCATAATCTGTGGAGCATATGGGGGCATAATCTGTGGAGCATATGGGGGCATAATCTGTGGAGCACATGGGGGCATAATCTGTGGAGCACATGGGGGCATAATCTGTGGAGCACATGGGGGCATAATCTGTGGAGCATATGGGGGCATAATCTGTGGAGCACATGGGGGCATAATCTGTGGAGCACATGGGGGCATAATCTGTGGAGCACATGGGGGCATAATCTGTGGAGCACATGGGGGCATAATCTGTGCAGCATATGGGGGCATAATCTGTGGAGCATATGGGGGCATAATCTGTGGAGCATATGGGGGCATAATCTGTGGAGCATATGGGGGCATAATCTGTGGAGCATATGGGGGCATAATCTGTGGAGCATATGGGGGCATAATCTGTGGAGCATCATATGGGGGCATAATCATTTTTCACCCTAGGCTTATACGCGAGTCAATAAGTATTCCCAGTTTTTTGTGCCAAAATTAGGGGGGGGGGTCGGCTTATACATGAGTATATACGGTACTCACACTGACCTACAAGGCCACCTATAACCTGTCTCCTCCATATATCTCTGAACTAATCTCCCGATATCTTCCCTCACGTAATCTCCGGTCCTCCCAAGACCTCCTTCTATCCTCCACACTTATTCGCTCCTCACCTAACCGCCTCCAAGACTTTTCCCGAATAGCCCCCATTTCTCTGGAATTCCTTGCCCCAACACGTCCGACTATCAACCACACTCAGATCCTTCAGGCGGAACCGGAAAACCCACCTCTTCAGGAAAGCCTACAGCCTGCAATGATCCCCGCTGCCTCCTCACCACTACTGGAGCTACCGCCTCACCAATACCGGAACTGCTGCAACCCCCCCAACCTACTGTCTCCTTCCCCACCATCTTGTAGAATGTAAGCCCGCAAGGGCAGGGTCCTCTTCCCCTCTGTATCAGTCTGTGATTGTTAGTTAGTTTACTGTAAGTGATATCTGTAATTTGTATGTAACCCCTTCTCATGTACAGCACCATGGAATCAATGGCGCTATATAAATAAATAATAATAAAAATAATAATAATATTATGCTGAGTATTATATAGAGGTTTTAGAACATATGCTCCCATCCAGACAAGTCTATTTCAGGGACCACCTTGCATATCTCAGCAAGACAATCCTAAAACGCATACTGCATCCATCTCAACAGCATGGCTTCACAGAAAAAGAGTTCATGTCATGAACTGGTCATCTGCAGTCCACACCTTTCATCAATGGAAAACATTGGTGCACTATCAAATGAAAGATCCAGCAAAAAAAGACCCAGGACTGTTTAGAAGCGAGAATCCTACATCAGACAAGAATGGGACAACATTTCACTCCCAAAACTCCAGCAAGTGTCCTCACTTCCCAGATGTTTACAGCCGATTGTAAAAACAAGTGGGATGGTACATGGTGGTCCTGTCCCAACTTTTTTTGTGATGTGTTGCTGCCATCAATTTCTGCATTATTTTTTTCAAATGAAATGGAAAAACGTTTAACGTTCACATTCTGATCTGTGTTCTATGTTTTATTGTGAATCATTGCATGCTTATTTTCTGTAGATTTTACACATCGCCCCAGCTTTTTTTTTTTTTAGAATTGGGGTTTTATTTTACAAAACAAAATAAAAAAAAAAAATCGCAATCCCTGCCAGTGCCACCATTTCCTGGGTCTTCTGCTGGTAATTATTTTATGGCCTCAAATCATGACATTCTGACAAGGGCAAGTGACCTTAGTGTTGTCGCAGAAGCCAGTGATTGTCTGAGACAAAATGTCATTGCTGTAGATAGGGGGGACCCTAGAAGTTTTGACTCAAAGGAATTTGTAATATGGATATGAGCTGGAATAAAAATAATTATTGGAAGGCTCAAACATAGGCCATACAATGTATAATAGAATTCAGGGTTATATTATGCTCAATCTTGATTTATGACTAATTGATACATCCTCTGAATTTTCTATTTTTTAGGGAAGCAGTAAGTAAACCGAGGAAGACAAATGAGTTCAATTCTCTTGTTAAGTTAAATAGCGTCGAGCGCTGAGCTCTTCACATTCACAATATCAATAATGTATACAGTAGTTCGGGACTGACACTTATAAATTTTCCATTGGATCAGGCTATTTCTTTGGCAACTGCACGATCTGTCAGCACGGCCAGACAATGAAGCCATCTCAATTCACTGAAACTTTGAAAATGTCAAAAAATGTCACGCAAATCATGCTGGCCATCAATGTAATGGTGTGACCAATGTCAGAGGCCCAGAATCATTGTATAGTTGTTACAAGGCCAATCAAATCTGGTAAGTGAAACATTCGGAATAGTAAGGGGAATACATTGTATTTGTCACCTTTTACAATGTTAATGTCTTAATATGTACCAGTCACAAACTAAGGTAGACAAAACTGTTCCCAATATAAGGATTTTTAGTTTTTAAGCCAATTTGGGCTAGTATATACAGAAGAAAAAAATACTCTGATCAACCACTGTTCCAACTTGTTTTTCTGGGAAAGAGGAGATTTTGTCCACTTTATGGCAAATCCTATATCATGAGGACTGTGTCTCACGGCTGGGATCCCCAGTGATCAGCTGTAATCGGTGTGACTAGCCGTCATTAAGTGCTCAATATCCCTGGAGCAGCATTACAGGGCAAATGGAGCAGTGTATAGACCCCAGCAATCTAAGTTGTCCTTTATAACTTCCATAAACCCTATAAATAACATTCACCAGTTTTCTGGAGAGTAAAAGTTGCACATTTTGGAGCACGTGTGTTTGCAGCAAAAATGTGCAAGTTTTTGTAATTCTGATGTCGGCACTGCAAAGTATTTTACGACTTGCTCTCATGTAGGACGGCATACAAAGGGCAGCATCCAGAGCGCACACTAACAGCATTAATAAGCTGCACGAATGCTTACTGCCTTGTCGTCAGCATAGAAGCTGCTGGCGCCAACATGGAGATGGTTTCAATCCTTAACACTATGATTTACTGCGAGACCGTGGCTGGCAGACATTCACTGCAACAGGTCCATCGCGGATTACAAAATTAAGTCATTATGTACGAAGCAACGTCCATTCCACAAAGTACTCTAATGGAGTTCTTAGCTGCTCTCCATCATATCGTTACACATTGACCTCTGCCCGAGGCATACAAGGTTTTTTCTGGTCTAATATTTGAGGAACAGTTACAGGCAGGAACAGATATACAGCACTTATGGTCAAGCTGTCAAAGCCAAAAGGAAGCCAAGGGTACTTGTTGCTAACACATATGTTAGAGATAGAGACCATGTGCTTCCATCTAAGAGGCAGAAACTATGCGCAAGTCTGCACATCAATAAGTCAATTATTGGTAGGCATCATGAATGTGAGCAGCTAAACTATGAAAGCAGATCGCTGAATATTGAACAGAAGTCAAAATTCAAGGAGCTATTCCAGAAAGCTAGAATAACTAATATAATGGTGCCATAGTGAAAGATGGCCCTGTGTAATTTACAAAGGCTATCGTGTCCATTTACGTAATTTGCCCTTTTTTTCCACCTACGGTATATCCTGCAACGTGTAGTTTTTACTCGCAACTTCCAGCGAAATAGCTTGGTGGTTAATAAACCCAGATCGCATGCCACACTGCTTCCCCCTTTTTACGGATATCACACCAGCACATTGCATCCCTTCCCAAATAGATTACAATCTAATTTTAGGACCTGAGACAGATAAAATGACTTGCCAAAAGGTCACACAAAGTTAGAACAGGGTCTCTCCAAAAGCAATGTTCCCACCTCCGAGGCCTGTGTTCACATGCAACAGCCACACTCCTCCGCACAGGCTCACAGATATCATTGAATGTATCCGTCACTCTCTGGAAATAAATTCTCTCTCTCCTCGTCAGGTGGTTCTCCAGGAGCCAGACCCACCTTCCATATCCTGCGTCAGCAGACCAGTGATGTCCACAAGAAGGAGAAGAAGAGTAATCAGTGGCTGACTGCTCCCCTATGTATGTCCTGAGCATCCCCAGAATTAGTAATAGGTTTGGGGGGCTCCATGTGGAACGTCAGCCGCAGTCCATCTCGGGTCATCCTGTCTATTTCTAGAGCC
Organism: Oophaga sylvatica; assembly: GCA_033576555.1. Classification (NCBI taxonomy): domain Eukaryota; kingdom Metazoa; phylum Chordata; class Amphibia; order Anura; family Dendrobatidae; genus Oophaga; species Oophaga sylvatica. Next base: position 494,303,813 of record JARQOD010000003.1, on the reverse strand, counting down.
AACTGGGTGAGAAAACGCTACAACAAAAAGCTAATCGATCTAGTCTTGCTATGATGTCGTGAAGCTCCACCAAGGTGGAGAGCTCAGAAGGATCCGCCACTACAAGATCCTATTATGCATCTTGTCACTAACGAACGGACTTTCCTTCAGCCCCCGATCAGACCTTCATGGGTCCATTTAGCAGCTGCACCCCTGAGCCTTTTGCATTATGGCATCATTTAGGTTTCTTAATTTGAAGGGTTTTCCAGGATAAAAATAGATTTCAGTAGTCACTATATGACTGTAGACTGCTAAATCCTGACAGTGTGCAATAAGTACTGTCAGGATTCCCCTCGAATAACTTTCACATGAGGCAAGCGATTTGCATGCTGGGGGGGGGTCACATGCCAATAAGAATGCCCTCCTGCTTCTTTCAAAGTGCTACTTAGGGAAGTGGATGTGAAGAAAATTGGCACATGACTGCGAGTAAGCCAATCACATAGTCGCTGCCATGTGGCGACAGTTCTAGCTGGCAATACAGGGGAGTCCTGACAGTGTGCATTCTCCATCAAGCTGCAGTTTCAGAGTACAGAAATGTGTCTTCAGCCCATAAACTCTCTATAAAGGTAAGTAAATATCACATTAAAGAAGTTGTCCGTTCCAAAAGTCACCGGTCACTAGACTGAGCTCAGGATCACTCAATACACGCACACTAGACGGTCCCCGGCCGGGAGTATGTACAACTCATACAGAACCTCCGGTCCCGGGTCAGAAACTGGAGAATCCTCGCTGTGCACTGGGGGATTCCTACTGTAAGTCTGCAGTCACACAGAGCGACTGCAGACTTATTGATTTTGACTGGACATTACCTCTAAACATTTCTATGTACTGAGGTCACATGAAGTGCAAATAATTGAGGTTACCAATTTTTGGATGTCAATTTTCGCTTTGCATGTGACAGTTAGGAACTTGATGCCAACACATCAGACTGGTACAAGTACATTGCTGTTCTGCTTCATGAACATCAAGGACTTTAATATTGGCAAACGCTGGTTTGAATAAATGCTAAGTCAGGACCATGTATTAGAAATCATTAGAAAAAACAGGATTTCAATAAATACAAGGGGAAAAAAAACAGGACGCTGCTATCGAGTGTTCAGCAATCTGCATCATTCCTACTGTGCTGGTTTGGGAAGCAGCAAGGATTCGAGCAGGAATTCTCAGACCGCCCTCCTCGTGCTCTCTGCTGACTCGCAAACCATTTCCATGACTGCTTTTTTCCATCAAGGGACATACTTTTACCAAACACTAATCATGACACCAGTTTTTATTACATAATATGTACGGCGGTATCTTACAAGACGTAAACAGTTCCTTGCCGCTATGGGAGAAAGAATGAACATTGCATTGCAAACCAAGATATATGTTGTGACTTTTGTACTTGCTTATGTCAAGTCAACATCGGCGTTCATTCAAACAGAAGCGCCGAGCCAATCCGCCCGACCCTTTAATGAGAGCATCATCCATAATAAAAGGAGCGCTGGGTGTTATCTCCGAATGAGAGACGGCACTCCCTTTTACAGATTTCTTCAGAGGAAGTCATATTTTTCTCTGTGATATATAATTGCAACAAAGTTGCCAAAAAAAAAAAGTATTCCATGTTTCCTGATTATTGGAAGAAATATAGAGAACTGGAGGAAATCTGCCATCTCTCCTGGAGCGAGGATCCTTGTGTATAGTGGCAAATATCTCCCAATTTAGATTCCCTTGGTCAAGTTAAATATATTGACAAACGCGGATCATGATTTGGAAGATCACAGGTTACACAACAATTAACGTCCATATTCCTTCAACGCACAGTATGCTTCTCCACGGACAATATTATTGTCCCCAACTAGCATCAATGACTTTAGCTGTGTTTTTTTACGCTGTGTAGTAATTGGTATGTTAGTGACAGTGGATGTGTCACCTTAATCATAACATACTGATAGTCGCTGTAAAAATTGTTTTTTTTTATTATTTAAAGATGGCCGTCTAATCCTTAGCTTCCCAACATATCAGTCTTAGAGAATACTTGTATTTCCCATGACATCCTGGAGCACGTTCGTACTCGTTTCTAGTCCTCTGTCGTTCCTCTCTGAAATTTACAAACCAATTGACAACCGGGTTTTACCATGACCCTCGTCACCAGGGAGCTCCCCTACCCACTCCGTTATGACCAAATCACTGCAAACAGTGCAAAGTCCCCCATATGTATTACACAACCGTCACCTGAACCCACGGATTTTGACAGGATCCAATCCAATATGTAAGGGGCCTCCCTGCTCTCCTCTGACAGATTATGGGGGAACATGAGGATCTTTTTGTTCTGCAGAGAGAAAAGCAGCTGGCAGTATTTTCCGCTCTCCCCATAGAGGACAATAGAACGCCTGGGACACCCAGCTGTTTAGAAGGAACAACATAGGGATGAGCACAATCCATAGCTGAAGAGACTAGATACACCAGAACTACGGTATTATTTCTTGTGGAAATGCAATAATTTACTAAAACAGAGATGTAAGGAGTGGATACGGGCCCTTGAGGTGACTTGTGAGGATGACTATATGTGACATTCACAGTAGAACATATATCATGGTTTATGGGCAGTTTTGGGTGTTCTGAGAGTTGGAGATGCTTCTTTAGTGGTCCTCGTTAGCCGTAATCAAGTACTGAATTTGCAGCCAGCTAGGATGGATGCCAAACCCGTCCATTCCAGTGCAGATACCATATACACCATAACGGTCTCAGGCACTAGAGCAACTCAGTGCATTAATGTCCCCAGGTCTACATGTCAGCCATCCAAATAAAGAAACGTACAAGCACTATATGGACAGCACAAACCTGCCAGACAAGAGGCAAGGGACGCCCTCTATGATGTCCATGATCTCTCACAAGTTACCCTTATTGCCATGCTCAATGTTGCTTTAAAAAAAATACAGTATGAGACAGAAATAATTGGGGAATAGAAGAGAAAATGTCTTTTAAAATGCAAAAAACAACAGAAAAGACTTCCTGGCTAATAAATACATGTGAAAGTATATCCACCTCTGCTTTACTCCATCCAAGGATCCAAGATCCAAAGCAAAATAAGAACCACGGACGATCCCTCAACACCTGCACAGATTATGGCTTCATTCACCAACTTGTGGAACAAAACTCAATTTTGGTTTGGTGATTTAATCTAATCCTCCCATTGGAAAGCAAAGAAAAGACTTTACTAGTAAATCTTTGTGAAAGAACCCATCAGGAATGGTATCAGAGGCTGTAAGAGGCTCTGAACAAAAGCCAAAAGAAGAACTGCGGAGCCATCATTTCTAACTGCTCCATCTTACCTCTGGCAGACAACTTCTTGGTGTTGATGATCTTTGCAGCATATTCCTGGTTGGAGGATTTCTTCACACATCTCCGTACTACGGAAAAGGCACCCCTTGGAGAAAAGAAAAAAAAATAAGACTTTGCTGAAAAACCAGAACAGTGAGATGCAACGGTATTCTAATATGGTAAAAATAAAATCCACATTATATGTTAAAATGCAAAAATAAAACAAAAAAGAAACCCCATTATAGTATTATAAAGCAGACTAGCATGTCAGTCCAATGGCTGATGCTGGGCTAGCAACTCTGCTGAGCGGTAGCACCAATATTTAGAATGGGACAACTGTGCAAAGTCGTTCCTTTACTGTACAACTAGGCTCATGATCAGGAAACAAAACCAAGGAAACGAACCAAAACATGTTGCTAAAAGTGCAACGTGTAGGTACACATTCACACTGCGGCCACCTAACAGACAAAACAAAATGAGCAGATACCCTGCAGTAAGTAAATAAGTTATAGTAATAGTACATGTAAATAACAGAGTACTTAGATGACTTATTGAGGTCTGCTGTGAAGATTTAAAGAAGCACCACTCCTACCATCAAGGTTTTTATCCTCTTCATATATTGCAATTATCATATTCTATAGCACTGTGGACTTCCAGTTGCTCATTTTGCCTTTCTACACAGCTAATTATTCTCTTTTCTCTGCTGTATGTAGAAAAAGGAAGTCTCTTGTCCCTGCAGAAATCATTCCCCTCCTCATCTCCTCACCCAGCTGCTCCACTCCTAGTGCATGTAAATAGCAGGTGACTCCTGCACCTGCCAACTGTGCGGACGAGCACACCGAGCTGCACACGGGGCCAGTCACGTCTGCAATTTGCGAACATGATAGGTCTGATACACTCAGAACTTAAAGCACCACTCCAGTGTTTGCTTTTATTTTAAGAGCTGGAGTGGTGTCACTAATGTATGTTCACTGCCTTAGGGCTTTTTCACATGTACTGATATTTCTGGTACTGGAAAAACCGGTAACGAAGATACCCGTGTCCATGTGTACGTGCGTGGCATACGAGTGCCGCATCGGTATCATACCGACCGGTCTGCAAACCATGTCCTATGAGGAACGGTTACAGGATTTGGGAATGTTTAGCTTGCAAAAAAGAAGACTGAGAGGAGACTTAATAGCTGTCTACAAATATCTCAAGTGCTGTCACATTGTAGAAGGATCATCTTTATTCTCATTTGCACAAGGAAAGACTAGAAGCAATGGATGAAACTGAATGGGAGGAGACACAGACTAGATATTAGAAAAAACTTTTTGACAGTTAGGGTGATCAATAAGTAGAACAGGCTGCCACAAGAGGTGGTGAGTTCTCCATCAATGGAAGTCTTCAAACAGAGGCTAGACAGCATCTGTCTGGAAAGATTTAGAGAATCCTGCTTTGAGCAGGGGGTTGGACCAGATGGCTCAGGAGGTCCCTTCCAACTCTAACATTCTATGATTCTATGATACATATCGGCGCCTGAGAAAAGCCTGTACAGGTCGTACTGTTCTCGGGCGCCAGATGCTGAAGACAGCTCACATCATTGTTCCCTGCTTTGCATGCAATCAGCACAAGCATGGGACAATGTTGAGAGTTGTATTCAAGCGTAAAATTAAGAATAAAATTTTAAAAGAAAAATTTCACGTTATGCTCACGTTAACACCTAATCCCCTGAAGCCATTGTCCCAGTAAAAAAAAAAAAAAATAATATCCTTCACCTGTCCGAAGTTGAAAGAATCCATAGTGTTCCACGCCGTAATCCTTTTGTGCGACAATTGCTCGTCAGCATGAGCAGTGGCCGGAGGCGACCGCTCACGCTGAAAAGCTGAGGAGAATGACTGGCTGCATAGAGACTGGGCTTCACTGTTAACTGCAGTGATTTCAATGAGATCACAGCTAGCACAGAGACTTTCTCCTCGCGATGCTAGCGGTGATCTCACCGAGGTCACCACAGTTCATCGGCCCGAATGGGAACGCAGCCTCAGTGACCTGCAGTAACCTTGATGAAGTCAGCGCTGGTCACTGACGCTGCGCTCACAGAAGCTCATTCACCAGTGGTTCTCAGCCTGGACGGTCGCATCTTGGCACCATCCAGGTTGAAAACTATTTATCGCAGACATGGATTACGGCGTGGGACATAAAATCGGACAGATGAGGGATATGGTTGTTTTTTATTTTTATTTTATTACAGGAGACGATGGCTTCAATGGACTGGGTGTTAAACTCACCTAACGGTTTGTTATTTTTAAATAAAAAAGTAAAAGTGCTTTTTCTCTCAAATAAAGGACTTCATTCTGGCTGTGTCGATATTTACAACGTAACTATAGGATTAGTAATGGAGAGGCATCTTATAGACGCCTCTCCATTATTAACCAGTGGGCTTGATGTCACAAAGGTAACAATACAAAGGTGACATCAACCCCACAAATATCAATCCCACTTGCCACCGCCACAGGGCAAGTGGGAAGAGCTGGGCAAAGCGTCAGCATTGGCAGATCTAATAGAGGAGTATTTTCTGGGGCGGCTGCAGGCAGCTGTTTTTAGGCTGGGGAGGGGTGAGGGGCAATATACATGGCCTCTTATCTGTCTGCTTTAGTTGGCTGGTTGTCAAAATTGAGAGGAAGGGGAGAGGGGGGGTGTCATCAGTGTGCACATGTGTGGGACGTTTTGTGGCCCATGCTACTGCTAAACAATGAACATGTCAGCGTATTTTGTCCACGCACACATATCTGTGGAATCACACTGACACGTGCACAGACCCATTCACTTTAATGTGTCTGCGTGTGCAAGTGTCTCTGGTACATTTGAAAACTGTCACCACAACGTGCCGTAGACACTGATGTGTGAAAAATCCCTTATTCTGTTCCAACGCCGCTCCGGTCCCAATCTGCCATCTTGTGAATGACTGGAAGTCAGAGGTAATGATCATGAGCTCTCAATGTAAGTCTATGAGAGACTTCTTCTGGCCTCATTCTGGTTGTCGTAGACTTACATCGAGTTGTAACTTCCGAATCGCCCATCAAACACTAACTAGCGTTATCCGAGCATGCTCTTGTGCCGAGTGTCTTCACCGTGCTCGAAAAATACGTTGGAGTTGCGGCAACTGCATGTATTGCAGCTGTTCGACAGGCGCAACACATGCAACCGTGAGCGACGCAAACATTTCTCAAGTATGCTGAAGACACTCGGATAGCACCTCATTCCAGCACATTCGCTCATCACTAGATTAGCGATATCACTCCAGTGATAAAATAAAAAAATTAAAAAAAAAAAAACTAGAGTGCTGCTTTAAAGAGTAAACATTGTTTTAATTTTTTTTCCATACATATTATACATGGAAATAAGAAACTTTGCAATATAACTTATCAGCTTTTTCCTCATCCTGCACTGATCTTTAATTCACAATATTCTCGATGCACAGAAAAAAATAAACTTTAGTGAATACAGATTTTTCCATTAATTAGATGAGATGACAGTTGGTGCTCATGATGTTCTATGGAGAGGGGGATAGGGAGAGGAGTTAGACACATGAATTCTGCTGCATGTTCTCCTGAACCAACAGATATACTTTAAAGTACTGCTCCTAGTTATATTTCACTGGCTGAAAGATATCAGCTATGTATTTATAGTGCACGCATTAAGATACACCGGCTCCTGCCATTTCCAGAGCCGCTCTGGCCCTCTCCTGGTCTATGTGACTGCAGTTCTGACTAGCCGACTCACTACTCAGAGTATTGTGTGTAGCCAGAAGTCACGTTCTTAATGTAAGTCAATGGGATTCAAAACAAGGCTCTCATGGACTTACACTAAAAAGGTCTGTTCACCAGTTTGAGCATGATAAACTGGCCACATCATGGAATAGTTGCTGCAGAGCTGACTAAAATGTAGATTTTTTTTTCTTTTAACTCCTCCTCCCTGTTGCGTAGATACAAGACTGTAAAATTTAGATTATAATTTATGCTATGGTTCAAATTGGCACTACCAGAGGTTTGTCTCTTGAGCATGTAGTACTTCACATGCATGCAACTGACCAATCAAAAGCAGGCAGCATCATGCAGGGAAAAAAAGAAAACGCCCTCATTTCTACACTGATCTCTGTAGCTACTGTAGAGATACAGCAGAGCCGAGTTATGTATCATTACAAACACTTCCAAATCTCATTTTACGGCAGTCAGTGTGGGGGAGGTGGGAGAAATGACAAGATGAGATCTGGATAGCTGCAGAGATCAGTGAGGAGAGGAGGGTGTATTCTTTTCTTCCTAAAGTGACCCTGCCTGCTCATGATTGGCCAGCCTCATGCAGAGGAAGACGTAAATAAGAAAACAAAACACAAATCTTTGGTACCACTCAGTTGAACTGTAACAAATTACGGTATAACCTACTAATATTTCCACAACAGAGAGGAGAAATGAAAAGATAAAAGCTATGTTTTACTCATCTGTGCAGCCACTATTCCATGACGTGACCAATTAATCATGCTCATACTGGTTAAAGATCCTCTTTAACAGAGGAACTAAAAGTGCGGGGGGTGATCCAGCAAGACATGAGCTGTGGAAACACGGTGCAGGAGATGGACTGGAAATGGGCCGGAAACTGACATCAATAAGTATTTTGGTGAGTGCACTGTACATACATTACTGATAGCTAACAGATAATTAAATAAAAAGACTATGGAATGGGACTAAAGGAAACAGATTATATCCAAACTATTTATCTACAGTTAAGGGTATGCCACACTAAGTGAGATCGCTAGCGAGATCGCTAACGAGATCGCTACTGCATCACCATTTATGACGCAGTAGCGATCTCGTTAGCGACTTAGCTGTGTGTGACATGTAGCAGCGATGTGGCCCCTGCTGAGATGTCGCTGATCGCTCATGAACGTTCTGAGCCGTTTTTTGGTCGTTGGTGTCCCGCTGGTGAGCCTGAATCGCTGAGTGTGACACCCTTTATGAACGACTTCACCAGCATCGCAGGCGGGACTAGGTTTTCCCAACGACCGCAGAGGTCGTTATACAGATCGCTGATGAGTTGTGTTTGGAATCTAACTAGCGATCACATAGCGATCGCACTAGCGATCTCGCCAGGTCGTGTCGTTGTCGTGATCGCTAGTGCGATCGCTAAGTGTGGCAGTGCCTTTATGGGGTAGGTAATCTGCATTTAAACAATGTTTAAATCCTGTGTACCCGGCTTACTGGAGCAGCAGCTACAAGGAGAAAATGAAGTTTTATTCTCCCTGCGGCCGCTCGCTTCCTGTTATTGGGAAGATTGGAAGCACCCTGCACAGCAGGCAGCATGACAATGACGGGTAACACCTTTATACACATTCTGATAACACAGGATCCACCAATCACAATACGTGATATTACACCTGACCCTCCTTCCCTTCACAATGACTATAGTGCAGTTTCCTGAAACAGCAGGAAGTTAAGAGTCTAAAAAGCCCATGTGACCAATGTGAACAGTGCAATACTTTTTATTCATAATAGAGATGGCGATACACTTAAAAAAAAAAAAACTTGCAAAAAATATTTAATAAACACAATAACCACAAAAACCTAATTTAAACAAAAGAGCTCCTTAACAAGACATAACTTCCAAATGAAATATGCCGTCCTACTGTCACTGAAATGGGCAACATTTCAAAATGGTTCAGCCTAAAAAACTAATTTGAGCCATGGTACCATATATCTGCCAAAAAAAAATAAAAAGTAAAAGTTGCAATGTCCTTACACTCAATAATATAGATGGCAAGCTTTACAAGTCCCATGTAGCCATCGGGATGGCACCACTGATACGAGTACTTTTACTAAATATTCTCCTAAACCAACTTCCAGAATAGAGAGGGACATTCAGAATGAAGCGTTTCTGGTCCCACAGCTACTTAAGAGCAGACAGAGCGCAATCAGATCATTACCACATGTGCCGTGCAGTCTGCTGTACATGGCTGCAGGGCTCTATCGTCAATGTGGCTCCAGTTTAAAGAGGGATCGTAATTAAACCAAATATTAGACATATAATCTTGGTAACTGTTCCCTCTTTAGTACCAAAAGCAAATGCCGAGTGATTCATCAGTGTCTATACGTAATACTGAAGAAACTGCCTGTGTAAAGTATAATATGCAAATTGCCTCTTCAAACAAAGAGGACTTGTACTCTATAGCGCCACCTGTTGGAAGTAGCGATCCTACAAGTCACAATCAACCCTTTAACGAGTCTTGTAATATGACTTAGGATAAAAGCCAAATCAGAATCTCCATTTGCAGAGACGGTGTTTCGGACTGTTGGTCCTCGTCAGTGCAAAGTAGGAGAGATCTGATTTGGCTAGATGAGAGGCTCTGGACTGGGGTCTGGGGGGTAAGGTTACTCCTTGTGGAGAGTGACATACCAGCTCTGGCGTGTCGAGGTATAGTATAGGAAAGATGTGTATCTTCGTACCGTGTTAGCCAGTAGATAGAAAAATATTTAGACTTGAGAGTCCTCAGTGGTTGATACCTTTTAATGGCTAACTGAAAAGATGGTAACAAATTGCAAGCTTTCGAGACTACTCCGGTCTCTTCATCAGGCAAAGACTAAAACAAAAACTGAAGAATCACATATATATATATATATATATATACACAAGAGGACACAGGAATAGTGCAATAGGTAAGACAAGTGACGTGAAGCAGAACTGTCATTATGGCAGAGGAATGAACATAAATATTGGAACAGATCATAGATAAGGAGAGAGTTTTATTACCCTCTGATTGGGGTCTGGTATTGTGTTTTGATGCCCCTAGAAGGTCAGAGACGCAGATTCCTTAATTGATATAGAATGACATGAATCCATGTGACACGTTCATTCCAGCACTAAGAGTGTCAAAGGTCATCATAAGTTTGTATTCCCAAACCTTTCTATCTTTCTCAGATTTGAAGTTAGATTTTAATACCAGTAATTCCATATCCATTATGCTATGACCGGGCATACAAAAGTGTTTTGCCACAGGTAAATCCATTCTTTTTTCTCTTATCGTGTGGCGATGAGAATTCATCCTTGTTCTCAGTTTTTGCCCGGTCTCCCCCACATACAGACCCCCAGTTGGACATTTAGTACATATAATTAGGTACACAACATTAGATGTGATGCAGCTGAAAGTACCTGGGATCTTGTAGTCCTGATGGGAGTTGGGTATCTTTATCTTGTCCGTGGTCATTATAGATGCACATGTTTTACACTTCTTCTGTTTGCAAGGAAAGGTTCCTGCAGCTGTTGGGGAGGACAGGGAGCTTCTGACAATGATGCTTCTTAGATTTGGGGGCTGCCTAAAACATAGTAGTGGGGGGTCTGGAAATATGGATTGTAATCGGGCATCTTTTTGTAGTAAAGGTTGTAGTTTCCGTGCAGCTCCCTTAGCATCTCCAGATTTGGATTGTAGGTGACCACTAGAGGCACCCGGTTATTTTCTTCTTTAGTTTTGTAATGTAGCAGGTGATTCCTTGATATTCTGGTGGCTCTTGTAATTTGGTTTTCAATTGTTCTTGGATGGTAGCCCTGGTTCAAAAAAGTTTTTCTGAGGCGACCAAGGTGTTCATCTCTATCCATGGGGTTGGAACATATACGGTTGTATCTGATGGCTTGGCTGTAGACTATAGAGTTTTTTATGTGTTTTGGATGGAAACTGTCCCATTTAAGGTATGTTGGACGGTCGATTGGCTTCTGATACAGGGATGTCTCTATTTCATTGTTCTTTAGCTTAAGCTTTAGCTTTGTGTAAAGTATAGGAATGTCATCACATCCCGAAATGTAATACACAAAGTATCAGGCATAAACAGACTGATAGAATTGGCAGCAATGTGGCACCGCTGCGCAGCTCTCAGGAAGATGATATCTGGAGCACTCTGAGCACACAGATATGGGCTTAGTGGTTTCTGAGCCTCCTCCATTAGGGTCTGTGCACACAACGGATTTTTTCCGGCTGCTGATTTTTACTAGGCGAAGTTGCTTCTCTAAAGCGACGGTCGTCTTTTTCCTAAAGCGACGGTCGTCTTTTTCCTAAAGCATCTTTGATGTTGTTTTTTGCAGCATCTTTTCTCCTGTAGCGGCGAGCGGTTTTCGAGCAGAAGCAGCCCGAAGAGTGAACATGCTACTTCTTTTAACTACTTCATGTTTTCCAAACCCTGAAGTGGTTAATAGGAGGAGCAAAAGACTGAACATGGGCACAGCACTGTCGTTTTTACATTGCTGAGTCTATGTCCATTTTTTGCAGTGATTTTGCAGCACTTTTAATGAAGAATCAGTCTGAAAAAGGCGGAAAGAAACACCAGGAGTTTTGAGATTTGGTGGAGGATTTGGGGAATTTCCACACAGTTCCTGCTCAAGAAACACCCAAAAAATAAATAAATATTAAATAAATAAGAATTTTTTTTTTTTTGGGGGGGGGGTATTTCTTGAACAGGAACTTTGTGGAAAATCCTCAAAACGTCCACCAAAGAGATATATATATATATATGCAATAAAGACAAAAAGTTTGGACACACCTTCTCATTTAAAGATTTTTCTGTATTTTCATGACTATGAAAATTGTACATTCACACTGAAGGCATCAAAACTATAAGTTAACACATGTGGAATTATATACTTAACAAAAAGTGTGTAACAACTGAAATTATGTCTTATATTCTAGGTTCTTCAAAGCAGCCACCTTTTGCTTTGATGAGTGCTTTGCATACTCTTGGCATTCTCTTGATGAGCTTCAAAAGGTAGTTACCGAAAATGGTTTTCGCTTCACGGGTGTGCCCTGTCAGGTTTAATAAGTGGGATTTCTGGCCTTATAAATGGGGTTGGGACCATCAGTTGTGTTGTGCAGAAGTCTGGTGGATACACAGCTGATAGTCCTACTGAATAGACTGTTAGAATTTGTATTATGGCAAGAAAAAAGCAGCTAAGTAAAGAAAAACGAGTGGCCATTACTTTAAGAAATGAAGGTCAGTCCGAAAAATTGGGAAAACTTTGAAAGTGTCTCCAAGTGCAGTTGCAAAAACCATCAAGCGCTACAAAGAAGCTGGCTCACATGAGGAACACCCCAGGAAAGGAAGACCAAGAGTCACCTCTGCTTCTGAGGATAAGTTTATCCGAGTCACCAGCCTCAGAAATCGCAGGTTTACAGCAGCTCAGATTAGAGACCAGGTCAATGCCACACAGAGTTCTAGCAGCAGACACATCTCTACAACAACTGTTAAGAGGAGACTTTGTGCAGCAGGCCTTCATGGTAAAATAGCTGCTAGGAAACCACTGCTAAGGACAGGCAACAAGCAGAAGAGACTTGTTTGGGCTAAAGAACACAAGGAATGGACATTAGACCAGTGGAAATCTGTGCTTTGGTCTGATGAGTCCAAATTTGAGATCTTTGGTTCCAACCACCGTGTCTTTGTGCAATGCAGAACAGGTGAACGGATGGACTCTACATGCCTGGTTCCCACCCTGAAGCATGGAGGAGGTGTGATGATGTGGGGGTGCTTTGCTGGTGACACTGTTGGGGATTTATTCAAAACTGAAGGCATACTGAAGCAGCATGGCTACCACAGCATCTTGCAGCAGCATGCTATTCCATCCGGTTTGCGTATAGTTGGACCATGATTTATTTTTCAACAGGACAATGACCCCAACACAACTCCAGGCTGTGTAAGGGCTATTTGACCACGAAGGAGAGTGATGGGGTGCTACGCCAGATGACCTGGCCTCCACAGTCACCAGACCTGAACACAATCGAGATGGTTTGGGGTGAGCTGGACCGCAGAATGAGGGCAAAAGGGCCAACAAGTGCTAAGCATCTCTGGGAACTCCTTCAAGATTGTTGGAAGACCAGTTCCGGTGACTACCTCTTGAAGTTCATCAAGAGAATGCCAAGAGTGTGCAAAGCAGTCATCAAAGCAAAAGGTGGCTACTTTGAAGAACCTAGAATATAAGACATAATTTCAGTCGTTACATACTTTTTTGTTAAGTATATAATTCCACATGTGTTAATTCATAGTTTTGATGCCTTCAGTGTGAATGTACAATTTTCATAGTCATGAAAATACAGAAAAATCTTTAAATGAGAAGGTGTGTCCAAACTTTTGGTCTGTACTTTATATGTATATATATTTTATATCAGCGTGTACATATTCTAGGCATGTGTGCACAAGGTATCTTTAGATGCCGGCGCACCCACCGAGTTTTCCGTTTTCCCAGGTGAAGCCACCACAGGAAACAGTCATCGAAAAAAAAAAAAAAAAACTGAGCCGACTATAAGCAGGTATACGTGCAAAGAGTAACAGCACATTCACATTGTGGCCATTTCAGACAAAACTCCAACATAAAACAAAAATACAAAAATGACCATATCCCCTACAGAAAGTACATAGTAATAGTACATGTAAATATTATATGTACTTAGTTAACACTATTTTCAGAAAAAAAACTTAAAAGCCATCCCGCCATGACAGGGTGCACCCAACAAACTGTCATAGGGTATATGCTCATTTTTTTGCTTGTTTTTTTATTTGGGTTTTATCTACGAAACCAGTTTCTCTATACTTTGAAGTTTAGACAGCGGGCGGCTTTCAAGCAGAAGACGCTGAGGAATGAGCAGGTCACTTCGCTTTAGGGTTTTCTTTTTGAACACTGGAGCATTTAAAGAAAGGACATAAGATGGAACATCTGCACAGAAATACCGCTCTGACATTGCTGTGCATTACGTTCATTTTAAATGGCGAATTTGCTGCACTTTTTCAGGTGGATTCCACCCGGAATCCAACTGAAGAAGACACAATACGCACATAGCCTTCGAGAGGTTCCTAAATGCGGTTTTGGCTTAAAGGTGCTCAGATATTACAGCTTAAGTGATAAAAATGAAAGATATCAACCAAATTAGAAACTAAAACATTTTAGCACACTGATCACAGATTATCATCGTCTGAAATGAAGTCAGTGTATTTCATTATTCTTAGCAGATAGCTGAACAATCATTGCTTGGCGTCAGTGAACACGTATGGCTAGGATGGACAACGCTAAGTATCGACTAAGATGTGTAAGGCTGCATCACACAATTACAGAAACCGATCAATCGATCTTTCAATGGTTGTTCGACCATGATACTACTTTTATGTAATGTGTACAGCACAGCAAATATTGGCATGGCCTCTTTTGGGGTTTCGGAAGAATAAACGTTTCATACTAGATTCTTTTAGACCAGTATTTCCAAAAGACAGTCCTCACAACTCCCAACATGTCATGTTTTCAGGATTTCCTTTGTATTGAGCAGGTAATGGAAGAATCATCAAGGCATCGAAAATTCTCTCGCCGATGCAACACTATGGAAACCCTGAAAACATGACATGAGTGGGACTAGAGTTTGGGAAACACTGTTTTAGATAAATAATCCTGTATTTAATGTATAGCTTAATGGGAACATGTCACCTTCAAAAATGCCATTTACTGGCTCACTTCCAGTCTTCGGGGAGTGCAGGGGGCTGTTACAGTCACTGACAATTACCACTATACTTAATGGGTTCCCTTTAAAAAAAAAAAAAAAATTAGGGGATTGCTTCAACTGTTGTAATACAGAGTCAACAAAGCTTTAGGTTCTTTATACCAGGGTTCCCCAACTCCAGTCCTCAAGGCCCACCAACAGGTCATGTTCTCAGGATTTCCTTTGTATTGCACAGGTGATGCAATTATCACCAGGACAATATTTAGGAAATCCTGAAAACATGACCTGTTGGTGGGCCTTGAGGACTGGAGTTGGGGAACTCTGCTTTATACTACAAAATGTTACACAATATTCCACTATCACCATTTTAAAGAACTCTGCATGTAATTATTGAATAGAACCCCTCATTGTTTACATCTCGAAGATTAACATACATTCAGCCATGAATGGAGAATTTATTTCCCGGGTTCCCACATCTAGCTTAGAATACTATGGTATTGAAGAGATTAAGCCAATTATTATAAGAACCGGAGTAGAAGTCAAATTTTCAACCAAAGGCAAAAAAAATACCCCTAAAATAGAACTTTTATTCAAATAAAGGTAAATTACCTATAAATTAGGGTCAAAGAGATTTAAACAACACAGTCTTATCCTAAATAGAAAAGATAAACTGGGGAAAGTGTGGTGAACGCTCCCTTCCTTACTGCGGCAGTTGGCGCTCTAAGTTCGACATGGCGCCACCACTCAACATCGGTGGTATACTATGGCATTGGTAAACAAGGGATTGCGTGTAATGTACGTTCTTATGACATGAGCTGGTGTACCTTCAAAACTGGAGAATCAGGTTAAAGGGAACATGACCGCAGCATTTATTCCTAGAAAATAATAGCAGTTTATGAGCCTCCTAATACCATCATAAATGATTTCCAAACCTTACTGGAGAGTGTTTAAAGATTATATTTCATCCGCGCTCTCTGTATGCGTATATTGGACTAGTGCAGGACCACTGTCAGTCATTGTAAGAAGCGTGTGCGACTGATATCCTGGCGTGTGCAGTGACAGGGAAGGAGAGGAGACTTTCTCCCCTCCTTCCGTCTCCCCCTGCACACGCCGGGATGTCAATCATGCCGCTGTAGGTGTGATCCAAGCGTGCTATTGCAATGATTGATAGTGCCATTTGCCATTTGAAGTCAACAGAATACAACGCACTTGCTCCTACTGTTCGAATGATGGGTGAATCAGATGTGCAGCCGGCAGGTGGATTACTAGTATGTGACCACCAATATGTCCCATAAATGCAATGCACTAGGGAAAAGACATTCATACGGTATCACTACAGGTCGCATCAAAGCTGAACCTAGCGGTAAGTTCAGGTGCGTGTTGTGGTGCGCTCAGCGCAGGATCCTACCACATGCAAAGCAAGAGGGGTGGAAGGGGTTAAATCTACTGCCATGGGAAATCATTGCAAAAACACAGAAGGTAAGGTATAATGTGATATACAAAAATGACAGCAGCATATCCTGGAAAACGTCCTGGGACGCAGGATTTTACAAAATTCTGTTCTTAAAACTTTACTAAGGAAAAACACACCGATGTGACAGATAAATCTGGGAATTTTTAACAGGGGCTAAAACGATGCAGCGTGGCACATTCTACATATGGCATAGTTACTGCGTTTTATCTCACTAAAGTTAATGCGGGATGGCGAGAATTTGCCACAGAGGATTCAAGAAACGTCGCACCACTGATCCTAGGAAACAGGAGGCCTTTGGTGTGTGAAGAGGGAACCTTTGGTTGCTGCTGTAAAATACTGTTCTCTGTCTACAACCCAGGGAAAACACCCAAGGGTGAATAGAATGGTAGCTGAAGCGTTATAAGAAAATACATATTAATTTATGTATTCAGCACAATAGCTAGAGGTCCACAGTTTGTCTTCCTGAGCACAAATAAAGTGCAGTCCATTCTGACGCTCACTCCTATCTTCTCGCACAAATAAACGCAGTGACCGCTATAAAACACCCCGATAAGGATGCTCTATTGTTATTAGCCTAAAACCCAGGGCCACAAGATTTACGGCTCATGGTCTTATCATTGAAAGAGAATATTACCAAAGCATCGCAGGAGGCAATTACCAGAGCAGAGTCCATGTGGAAATAATTAAGGATGCAATTTTCTCACATTTGTATTACACATATTCATTATCCTTTGAAGCGAGGAGCCTGTGATATGCCTGCCAGCAACGATGAGGTTAATGGCAGTGCCACGACAAAGACTAATGACACTGCATAATATTCACTCTCCTTCCCCCGCTGTCAGCTACGCCAAAGATCAAAAATCTTGGGTATCCGTCTCCCGTGTGCATGATAGGGCAACACACCTGGAGGGAAATTCTGCGATTCTGACACTTAATTTACCTGCGGAAGGACGGACAAACAATGGCAGTGAGGCTGGATGGGAGATACCTTCTGCAATGCAGTGAACACAAGAGCCATAGACATGTGGGAAAACAGGACCCACCAGCCTCCACGCAGGAACGCTCCACCGCCTCCTCCACACTGATAACAAAGGGATTATGGCTGAATGCTGGATGTACTTTGCACATAACCTGTGGTCTATAGGTGAAGCAGCGGTGACACTCCTGCCCGGAAGACAAAGGACTGAACAAAGACTGCACACAGCAACATATCTATAGACAACCCGGAGACACAGGGGCATTACTGCTGTAGATAATGGGTGACACCAGTGACAGACCGCTATTATTTATAAATAAAAGAGAATGATCTAATAATAATAATAATAATAAACACTGTCATCCCTTTCACAGACCAGGACAGTGCTGATCTCCAGGTTGGCACCTTATGCCCATGAGTACAGATACACTTTATTCTTCTAAGTTCTGCAACCAAAGCAGTCAATGTCTAGAGGATTACGCCAATGTCTGGCATGAGCGTGTTTTATCCGTTAACCCTGGTGTGGACAGAAGAGATTATCATTCACAACTCTCACCAAGAACAGGAACTGGAGATTAATTCGCAGTGCAAACACACATCACTGTGGCCTTTGGGTCTGGTTCCTGATAACATACATGTGCAGGGCGGCACGTGCCAGCAGAGCAGTTGAAACAATCATTTATGATACATTCTGGAATACAATGGAACGTTCAGCTATTAGCATGAATGAGGAGCATGTAGCACAAGAACATAGGAATGGAAGCAGATGTCTTTGTCCTATTGTCTCTGGCTACAATGTAAGCGGTCCCTATCCTCTCCAATAGGCAGAAGCTGCTGTTGTGTGTGCTGAAACATGGTGCTGTCAATATGCTGATACTGACTCATCTGTCAGGTCACTAATCAATGTCACTATGCAGAAAGCGCCTTGTGTCTGGCCTTGCCAGCATGCATACATTATTCCATTCATGTTTCAGCGCTTCTTCTCTTGGCACAGTTATCTGCCCTATACCTGCTGTCTAAAACCCACGTAGGTGCCCAGGCGCTGCCCACAACTCCCTAACCCCAGGATTCTCTTCTCCCCTCTAACAGGGCTTCCAAAGGGACTAGCCAATTCCCCTACCCTCAGGCTCTCAGCTTGTGCGTGATCTCGGTGAGTGTCTTGTCTGCCTTGTTCTGTACACACAGGTAGTTTGGCAGCCTTTCTACTTATTATGGATGTCTCAGGCACCGTCTCTGCCTGTTCTTAAAGGCACATGCATAAATTACCCTATTAATTTTACTAGACCACTGTTATTCCTTTGCTGATAAACATATACGAGTCATAATTCCCAAAATCTGCTCTATCCAATCATTCTGCCAGTCTACCCGCTCATCTATGCCCCATATAAACTAATTCTGTCTACATTAGATTTCACTCTTAGGTCGCCCCTTCTTGGTCTGGATGTCCTGCTCATATTCTGCTTTTTTACCACAATCTCTCAGTAGTTAGAAGGTGGGAGTCTTAGGCCATGTTCCCACTCTGAGCTTTTGGTGAGTTTTTGGGTTTTGCAGATTTTCTGCATCTATTAAGTAAAATAGGTGACTTGTATTTGTTTGAAAATACGTAGCGTAACGAAACTCACCAAGAACGCATCGTGTGAAGGCAGCCTTATAATGTTACATCCCCAAGCATCAACTTCCCAACTCGCCCATCCTGTGCCGCCCTTACTCTCAATGCACAGTGCATAGGTTACTTCTAACTGCACGGATATGCAACGCCTGCTCTTCACTGATCCTCCCACACGGACCCTGCTCTTCACTGATCCACCCACGCGGACCCTGCTCTTCACTGATCCTCCCACGCGGACCCTGCTCTTCACTGATCCTCCCACGCAGACCCTGCTCTTCACTGATCCTCCGACGCGGACCCTGCTCTTCACTGATCCTCCGACGCGGACCCTGCTCTTCACTGATCCCCGACGCGGACCCTGCTCATTCCACGCATCTCCGACCCGAGAACCCTGCTCTTCACTGATCCTCCGACGCGGACCCTGCTCTTCACTGATCCTCCGACGCGGACCCTGCTCTTCACTGATCCTCCAACGCGGACCCTGCTCTTCACTGATCCTCCGACGCGGACCCTGCTCTTCACTGATCCTCCGACGCGGACCCTGCTCTTCACTGATCCTCCGACGCGGACCCTGCTCTTCACTGATCCTCCGACGCGGACCCTGCTCTTTACGGACCCCAGACGCGGCCCCTTTCTCTTTACAGACCCCCAGACGTAGCCCCTGCTCTTTATGGACCCTCACACACGGCCCCTGCTCCTCACTGACCCCGCGCCATGTCTACATCAGTGACACTGATTCCCTCTCAGGGTAACGGTGCCCATGCGTAACCCTGATAAGTCAGAAATGTGACGTCTTCCCCACAGCCCTGTCTTCTGCGACCCCTTCATTGCCCACTGCCCCTTTGGGCTGGGGTCAGCCTCTCATGCAGACTCTATGTGCACACTTCTCTCTCTAGTCAGGTGTGCCCATTAGTTCCCTTGACAGGTCTGCACTGACCCTCCCCCTCCAGCAGCCTATGGTGCCCATCGCAGTGGCTCCGTGCCTCCCGGCTCTGCCCCTCTCCCCGTCTGGGCTCTTACTTGCCGAGCTCCTCGTACAGCTGGTACTCGTCCGTGAAGCGGGTGCAGGTCGCGGTGGTGGCCATACTAATGCCCGGGGAAGCAATCTGGCATCGGGCGGGCTGGGGCTGTCAGAGTAGCCGGGGCGAGATCTCCTCTGCCTCTTACTCTGCGTGTCCCCCTCCTTCTCCGGGGCGGCTCCTGCGTCCCCTCCCTCCTGCAGCCTCCTTCTCCTCCCCTGCTGCCCGGCTCCGCTCAGCTCCGGCTGCTGAATGCCCGCGGTCTCCCTGGGTGACCCTGCGGAGAGGACTCGTGTCACTGGGCTCCGGCCGTGCACTGTCACCGCTGCCCCAGGAGGAGGGGAGGAGGGAGCGCAGCACCGCGATAGTTCCCGGGACACGCCCCCCTTCCTGCGGACGCCCAGCCCGGGGGAGAGAAGGGGGAGCGCGGCGGGGGAGGGGACGCACAGGACACACTGCAGGCAGGGGCGGGGCACAGCCGTGTACCGGGAGAACGCTGTCACATCGGCAGTTGTGTGCTCTCACTCAGCTTTCCCAGGAACAGGAAACCGGCGCTATAGCAGAGCCGTCATTGTATCACTGTTCACACTATGCAGAAAACTCAGATACTGGAGCGACACCACTCTGCCTGTCATTAGCACCGGCACAGCCGCATCATATGACCCGGGTCACGTGATGCGGTTATTAGTCGCTTTCGTTTTCTCTATAGACGTCAACAGAAATGTTCTACAATAGCGGCAGCGCATAGGTGGAAGCAGCAGCCAATGAGAACTCCGCTTTTATGCTTTAGCCTGAACTGGCACATGAAAGGTGGCCTCGGATTGGTTGCCGTGAAAAATTACCATTTTTACCTGAGAAATGTTGATATGATAATATAAATTCTAGGGTTTATTATTGGGGCAGAATTTATATTTCGGATAAAGGTAAAATCACTGAGCGATTTAACCTGACCGCTGCTACACACTACCTGATCCACAGGCCGCCTGCCTCCCTTAGGCGTTCAGGAGGGCTGCCGATGGCTGCCTGCTCCTCCCTGAAGTCTGTATGCGTCCTGTGTACCTATCTTTAGCATTGGGTACGCAGGGACATGCGTTGTGTGTGCATTTCCCTCATGTCTGCGTTACATCAGCACAATTTTGGAAACATAATTTTTTTTGTTAGGAAGTTATAAGTAGAGTTAAGCAAATTTCTTCAGATTCAGTCTCCGAATCTGAATTTGCCATATTGGAACCCTATTCATGCCGAATGTATGTCTGATGATCGGTTCCGAACATATTCAGTAATTTCTACTCCTATTGACTAATGACGTTCCGCTGTGTTCAACAAATACTGCAAAACAATATTCAATTCCGATTATATTCGGAACCGAACAAATTCACTCAACTCTAGTTATAAGGGTTAAAAGTTGACCAGCGATTTCTCATTTTTCCAACAAAATTTACAAAACCATTTTTTTTAGGGACCAAATTAAATTTAAAGTGAGTTTGAGGGGTCAATATAACAGAAAACACCCAAAAGTGACACTATTCTAAAAACTGCACCCCTCAAGGTACTCAAAACTACATTCAAGAAGTTTATTAACCCTTCAGGTGCTTCACGAGAACTAAAGCAACGTGGAAGGAAAAAATGAACATTTTACATTTTTCACAAAAAAATTACTTTGGAACCAAACCTTTTATTTTCACAAGGGTATCAAGAGAAAATGGACCACAAAATTTGTTGTGCAATTTCTCCTGAGTACGCCAATACCCCTTATGTGGGGAAAAGCCACTGTTTGGGTGCATGGCAGAGCTCAGAAATGAGGGAGCACTGTTTGACTTTTTGAACTTAACCCCTTCACCCCCAAGGGTGGTTTGCACGTTAATGACCGGGCCAATTTTTACAATTCTGACCACTATCTCTTTATGAGGTTATAACTCTGGAACGCTT
The DNA here is from genome assembly GCA_033576555.1 of Oophaga sylvatica. NCBI lineage: Eukaryota > Metazoa > Chordata > Amphibia > Anura > Dendrobatidae > Oophaga > Oophaga sylvatica. The sequence continues at coordinate 494,281,976 of JARQOD010000003.1, read as the reverse complement.
TAACGGATCTTCGCGATTCTGAGATTGTTTTCTCGTGACATATTGTACTTCATGTTAGTGGTAAAATTTCTTCGATATACCTTGCGTTTATTTTTGAAAAAAACGCAAATATGGCGAAAATTTTGAAAATTTTGCAATTTTCAAACTTTGAAATTTTTTTCCCATAAAACAGAGAGATATGTCACACAAAATAGTTAAGAAATAACATTTCCCACATGTCTACTTTACATCAGCACAATTTTGAAACCAAAATTTTTTTTTGTTAGGAAATTATAAGGGTTAAAAGTTGACCAGTGATTTCTCATTTTTACAACAAAATTTACAAAGCCATTTTTTTAGGGACCGCCTCACATTTGAAGTCACTTTGAGGGGTCTATATGGCAGAAAATACCCAAAAGTGACACCATTCTAAAAACTGCACCCCTCAAGGTACTCAAAACTACATTCAAGAAGTTTATTAACCCTTCAGGTGCTTCACAGGAGCTGAAGCAATGTGGAAGGAAAAAATGAATATTTAACTTTTTAGCCATAAAAATGATCTTTTACAAACTTTTTTTTAATTTTCACAAGGGTAAAAGGAGAAAATGGGCAGATAAAGTTGTTGTGCAATTTCTCCTGAGTACGCCAATACCCCATATGGGGGGGAAAACCACTGTTTGGGCACACGGCAGAGCTCGTAAGGGAAGGAGCGCCGTTTGACTTTTTCAAACTAAAATTGGCTGGAATTGAGATTGGACGCCATGTCGTGTTTGGAGAGCCCCTGATATGCCTAAACAGTGGAAACCCCCCACAAGTGACAACATTTTGGAAACTAGACCCCCTAAGGAACTTATCTAGATCTGTTGTGAGCACTTTGAACCCCAAAGTGTTTCACAAAAGTTTATAATGCCTGGGTGTGAAAAAAAAAAACAATTTTCCACAAAAATAATTTTTTAGTCCCAAATTTTTGATTTTTCCCAAGGAAATTGGACCCCAAAAGTTGTTGTCCAATTTGTCCTGAGTACGCTGATACCCCATATGTGGGGGGGGGGAACTGTTTGGGCGCACGGCAGGGCTTGGAAAGGAAGCAGTAACGTTTTGGAATGCAAACATTGATGGGGGTCATGTTCCGTTTGTAGTGCCCCAGATGAGCCTAAACAGTGGAAACCCCCACAAGTGACCCCATTTTGGAAGCTAGACCCCCTAAGGAACTTATCTAGATCTTTGGTGAGCACTTTGAACCCCCAAGTGCTTCACACAAGTTTATAATGCCCGGGCATGAAAATAAAAAATCCTATTTTTTTCCCACAAAATTATATCTTAGTCACAAATTTTTTATTTTCCCAAGGGTAATAGGAGAAATTGGACCACAAAATTTGTTGTTCAATTTGTCCTGAGTACGCTGATACCCCATATGTGGGGGGGAATCACTGTTTGGGCGCATGGCAGAGCTCAGAATGGAAGGAGCACCATTTGACTTTTTCCAACCAAAATTGGCTGGAATTGAGATTGGACGCCATGTTGCATTTGGAGAGCCCCTGCTGTGCCTAAACAGTGGAAAACTCCCACTAGTAACCCCATTTGGGAAACTAGACCACCTATGGAACTTATCTAGATCTTTGGTGAGCAATTTGAACCCCCAAGTGCTTCACACAAGTTTATAACGTAGAGCTGTAAAATTAAAAAATCATATTTTTTCCACAAAATTGATCTTTTCACCCCAATTTTTATTTTCCCAAGGGTAACAAGACTCCAAAAGTTATTGTGCAATTTGTCCTGAGTGCGCTGATACCCCATATGTGGGAGTAAACCACTGTTTGGGTGCATGGCAGAGTTTGGAAGGGAAGGAGCGCCGTTTGACTTTTTCAACGCAGAATTGGCTGGATGCCATGTCGTGTTTGGAGAGCTCCTGATCTGCCTAAACAGTGGAAACCCCCACAAATGACACCATTTTGGAAACTAGACCCCTCAAGGAACTTATCTAGATGTGTGGTGAGCACTTTGAACCCCAAAGTGCTTCACAGAAGTTTATAACGTACAGCCGTAAAATAAAAAATCTCTTTTTTTTTTTACAAAAATGATTTTTTTCGCCCCCAATATTTTATTTTCACAAGGGTAACAGGAGAAATTGAACCCCAAAAGTTGTTGTCCAATTTGTCCTGAGTACGCTGATACCCAATATGTGGGAGTAAACTACTGTATGGGCGCACGTCGGGGCTCGGAAGGGAAGTAGTGACGTTTTGGATTGCAGACTTTGATGGAATGGTCTGGGGGAGTCATGTCGCATTTGGAGAGCCCCTGATGCGTCTAAACAGTGGAAACCCCCCACAAGTGACCCCATTTTGGAAAATAGACCCCTCGAGGAACTTATCTAGATGTGTGGTGAGCACTTTGAACCCCGAAGTGCTTCACAGAAGTTTATAACGTAGAGCCGTAAAAATAAAAAATCCTTTTATTTTTTACAAAAATGATTTTTTCGCCCCCAATATTTTATTTTCACAAGGGTAACAGGAGAAATTGGACCCCAAAAGTTGTTGTCCAATTTGTCCTGAGTACGCTGATACCCAATATGTGGGAGTAAACTACTGCATGGGCGCACGTCGGGGCTCGGAAGGGAAGTAGTGACGTTTTGGATTGCAGACTTTGATGGTATGGTCTGGGGGCGTCATGTCGCATTTGGAGAGCCCCTGATGCGCCTAAACAGTGGAAACCCCCACAAGTGACCCCATTTTGGAAAATAGACCCCACAAGGAACTTATCTAGATGTGTGGTGAGCACTTTGAACCCCGAAGTGCTTCACAGAAGTTTATATCGTACAGCCGTAAAAATAAAAAATCCTTTTTTTTTTTTACAAAAATGATTTTTTCGCCCCCAATACTTTATTTTCACAAGGGTAACAGGAGAAATTGGACCCAAAAGTTGTTGTCCAATTTGTCCTGAGTACGCTGATACCCAATATGTGGGAGAAAACGACGGTATGGGTGCACGTCTGGGCTCGGAAGGGAAGTAGTGATGTTTTGGATTGCAGACTTTGATGGAATGGTCTGGGGGCGTCATGTCGCATTTGGAGAGCCCCTGATGCGCCTAAACAGTGGAAACCCCCCACAAGTGACCCCATTTTGGAAAATAGACCCCACAAGGAACTTATCCAGAAGTGTGGTGAGCGCTATGAAGCCCCAAGTGCTTCACAGAAGTTTTTATAACATACAGCCGTAAAAACAAAAAAATCATTTTTTTTTTTTACAAAATTGATTTTGTCGCCCCCAGTTTTTTATTTTCCCAAGGGTAACAGAAGAAATAGGACAAATTGCACAATAATTCTTGTGGTCCAGAGTGCGCTGATACCCATATGTGGGAGTAAACTACTGTTTGGGCGCATGGCAGAGCTCAGAAGTGAAGGAGCACCGTTTGACTTTTTCAACGCAGAATTGGCTGGAATTGAGATCAGACGCCATGTCACATTTGGAGAGCCCCTGATGTGCCTAAACAGCAGAAATCCTCCAAATCTAACTCCAACCCTAACCTCAACACACCCCTAACCCTAGTCCCAACCCTAACCACAAACCTAACCCTAACACACCCCTAACCGTAATCCCAACCCTAATCCTAACGTTAGCGCCAACCCTAACTTTAGCCGCAACCCTAACCCTAACCCTAACCCTAACGGGAAAATGGAAATAAATACATTTTTTTAATTTTATTATTTTTCCCTAACTAAGGGTGTGATAAAGGGGGGTTTGATTTACTATTTATAGCGGGTTTTTGTGATTGGCAGCTGTCACGCTAAAAGACGCTTTTTATTGCAAAAAATAGTTTTTTGCATCACCACATTTTGAGAGCTATAATTTTTGCATATTTTGGCCCACAGAGTCATGTGAGGTCTTATTTTTTGCGGGACGAGGTGACGTTTTTATTGGTACCATTTTTGGGCACGTGACATTTTTTGATCGCTTTTTATTTCGATTTTTGGGAGGTTAGAATGAACAAAAATCAGCAATTCATGAATTTCTTTTGGGGGAGGCGTTTGTACCGTTCCGCGTGTGGTAAAATTGATAAAGCAGTTTTATTCTTCGGGTCAGTACGATTACGGCGATACCTCATTTATATCATTTTTTTTATGTTTTGGTGCTTTTATAGAATGAAAACAATTTTATATAAAAAATTATTATTTTTGCATTGCTTTATTCTGCGAGCTATCACTTTTTTATTTTTTCACTGATGATGCTGTATGATGGCTCATTTTTTGCGGGACAAGATGACGTTTTCAGCGGTATCATGGTTATTTATCTCGGTCTTTTTGATCGCGTGTTATTCCACTTTTTGTTCAGCGGTATGATGATAAAGCATTGATTTTTTGCTTCGTTTTCTTTTTTTTTTTTTAAGGGGTTCACTAAAGGGGTTAACTAGTGGGACAGTTTTATAGGGGGGGTCGTTACGGACGCGACGATACCAAATATGTGTACTTTTATTGTTTTGGTTTTTTTTTATTTACAGGAGAAAATGAATTTATTGGGGAATATTTTTTTTTTTTTTTATGATTTTTTTTACCACTTTTTATTTTTATTTTTTTAACTTTTTTACTTTGTCCCAGGGTGGGACATCACTGTATTTTAGCAGATCGCTGGTGTGACAGTGTGCACAGCACTCTGTCACACCAGCGATCACTCTGGCATCGCTGCAGGCTTCTCAGTGCCTGCTTTCAGCAGGCACTGAGGAAGCCGCCTCCCTGCAGGACCCCGGCGCCATCTTGGATCCGGGGACCTGGAGGGAGGACGGACCCTCGGAACAGCGCGACACATCGCGCTGCTCTGAGGGTCTCAGGGGAGCGCGCAGGGAGCCCCCTGCCTGCGCGATCCTCCCCTGTGCCCCGGGTACACCGTGATCATGTTTGATCACGGTGTGCCAAGGGTTAATGTGCCGGGAGCGGTCCGTGACCGCTCCTGACACCCGGCGGCGATCAGCTGCGCTCCCCCCGGGAGCACTGCTGATCGCATATGACGTACTATTCCGTCCATGGGAATTAGGTCCAGGGTCACATGGACGGAATAGTACGTCTGATGGAATAAAGGGGTTAAAACTGGCTGGAATCAATGGCGGGTGCCATGTCGCGTTTGGAGACCCCCTGGTGTGCCTAAACAGTAAAAACCCTCTAATTCTAACTCCAACCCTAACACACCCCTAATCCCAATCCTAACCCCAACACCACAACCCTAAATCCAACACAACCCCAACACTAACCCAAGCTCTAACCCTAGCACCAACCCTATCCTTAGCTCAAACCCTAGCCTAACCCTAAGCCTAGCGATAAGCCTAATGGAAACATAAAAAAAATACATTTTTATTATTTTTACCTAACGAGGTGATAAAGGGGGTTTGATTTACTATTTTTTTATTTTGATCACTATGATAGGGTCTATCACAGTGATCAAAATAAACCAATAGGAAAAATCTATTGTTGCCGGGTGCTGGCTGGCAGATCTCGGTGGAAGCACTGCACATGCTCCTGCCATTTTCTTCCCAGAAGAAGACATCGGGGGACACAGGAGGGGCTCGGGGTACCCCATTTCTCTCTCACATCATTCTCTAGCTCACATCAAAGGAGAGACTTTTTTTTTTTTGCAGTAGCCATTACTCAGTGAATAACGGTGACTGCTCCCCTTGGGTTGGTAAAAACTGACCCGAATCATGTTCTCCGGGTTCACAGCTACCCCCCCTCCCCCCCCCGGTAGTTGAGACTCCAGAGATTTTCCGACGCTGGGGGGCGCTATAACCTTATTTCTCAGCGCTGTTAAAAAGCGGCACTGAGGAATAAGTACCCTTAACTGCCACCGTTAAAAGGCGTATTGGCTGTCGTTGAGGGGTTAATAGCTGCCGAGGACATAGCCGTGCTGGAAACTATTCAGACAGGCAGGTTCCCAGCAGTTTCCTTAGGCTATGTGCACACGTTGCGGTTTTGCCGCGGTTTTTCGCGGCGGAAATGCCGCGAAACCGCGGCAAAACCGCTTACACAATACAACTCATTAAGGCCTATGAGATTCCGCAATGCTGTGCACATGCTGCGGGTTTTTCCGCAGCGGAATCGCATCGCGGGAGAATCCGCAGCATGCTCATTCTTTTTTGCGGAACCGCGGCGATTCCGCCGCCATAGGAATACATTGAACCAATTACTTTCCGCATGTGGCTGTGCCCACCATGCGGAAAGTAAGCGGTTCATGTGCGGATGGTACCCGGGGTCTGGAGGTGAGGAGACTCTCCTCCAGGCCCTGGGTACCATATCCATGTAAAAACAATAATTAAAATAAAAAATGAGTCCCCGCAGCTTTCCCGCCTCTCAGCGACGCTCCCGCCAATCCCGTTCCCAGTAATGCATTGCGAGATCACCCGATGACGTAGCGATCTCGCGAGATGCTACGTCATCGGGGTGATTTGTCGCAAAGTACTCCTGGGAACGGAACTTGCCGGGAGCGTCGCTGAGAGGTGGGAAAGCTGCGGGGGCCGCCGGAAGGTGAGAATATCATTATTTTTTTTTTTTTTTTTATATTTTTACATTAGATCTTTTTACTATTGATGCGGCATAGGCTGCATCAATAGTAAAAAGTTGGTCACACTTGTCAAACACTTGTTTGACTCGTGTGACCAACCTGTCAGATCGCTTGTAAAACGCTAGCATTCTGCAAGCTAATTCCACTTGCAAAACGCTAGTGTTTAGCGGGAATACGCATACCTATAATATGCGGATTTCCCGCGGCAGGGAGGTGCGGAATTGCCGCAGAAATTTCCATGGCAATTCCGCAACGTGTGCACATAGCCTTAGAGTGACAGGTCGTCTCTTCCCACCTGTGTGTGTAAGAAGACGTATCTCTCCATGACAGCAGGCGGGGAGAAGCTGACGGAGACTCACCTGTCTAATCAATCCATCGTGACTAGGTCCACGGCAGCTATTTAAGTATTAACCATTAAACATGGTAGTGTCCAGAGTTAAATGTGTATGGCTGGAATTATGCAGCCAGTGTCTGAAACAGGTGGCTTGTGCATCGAGTAGTGTGTATCAGCTGTCAGGGCCCCTTTAAGGGTAGCCAGGGCCCTGGGCAGTTACAGTGAGTGTGGCCCCTAGCTCTTGATGTATTATACAACAATCGAATGATGTTTTGGGAGGTCCTATTAAAGGTCATGTTGTAAGGAGATGGACATACTGCCCACTTTCCTCTTGAAGAACAAGTGTAATGTGAACTGTGACATGTGTTAATGGGGTTAAAGTGTTTTGCCCAAAATTAAGGAGAGTAAGAGTTAAAATTTGGGACTAGCCCATAACAGGAGGAGCTGAGATGAAGGGTGAGAGACAGTTTCCTGTCAAAAAGATCTAGTGTGTGTGGAAAGAAGACTTAAGGTCTGATCAGTCAGCAGTGCCGCATTATGTGGGTGTCCCTAATGTGACAGGAAACCATGAAAACGGATAGCATGGAAGGAAGAAGAGCAGTGACCGAAAGACAGAGTGATCAATTGGAGACGGGTCCTGAAAGAGGACACCAAGCAGTACTACACAGAGTTTATACCTTAGGCCGGGATCACAAATGCGAGGAATACGGCCAAGTCTCCCTTGTTAATTCACGGCACTGCCGCCAGCCTCTGGAGCGGATTGGCAGTGCCGGGAATTAACATGCGAGACTCGGCCGTATTCCTCGCATGTGTGATCCCGGCATTACAAAGGTAACTGGCCTAGATGGGACAGAGTATGTAAGACAAGGAGTGCCCCATTAGGGACTTCCAGAGGAAATTTTAGAAAGGGGGAACAGAGAAGTGTTAACCTGGTGAATTGCGGTGATAGACCTATCAAAAGAGATATGTTTTTAAAGCACGCTTAAAAATGCTTGGGCTGGGTATTAATCGGATTGTCTGGGGTAGTCCATTCCAGAAAACTGGTACAGCTAGAGAAAAGTCTTGTAGCTGGAACTTGGAGGTTCAGATTATGGAAGATGCTAGTCTTACATCAGTTGCAGAACGGAGAGCATGGGTAGAGTTATAGACAGAGATGAGGGAGGAGATGTATGGTGATGGAGAACTAAGGAGAGCTTTGTAGGTGAGAGAGATACGTTTATATTGCACTCTGTAGCAGATGGGTAACCAGGATATGTATATGAATAGATATGGGTATATTGAGTGCTATATAATTCTATACTGTGCTAAACAGCACATTGTTGCAAGAATTATATCATTCCAATAACACTTTGCTGCTATCTTCATCACTGCATTTTATTTGTTACATGAACAGACGCCAATATCTTTAGTTTTTCTTTACTGTGGTATTTGTGTAAAACTAATCAGTTTGTGCAAATATCTGTGCATAGGTCAAAATAAAGAGATTCACCTTATCCACATATTATTGCTCATCTATTACCCATCATGTATTTGATTGTGACAGTGTACAAAGTGCATTTATAAGATAAAATATAGCTGCATTCTGCAATGGTAAGAATAATAGAGATGAGCGAGCACTAAAATGCTTATTACTCCATCTGAGCAATTCCTAATGCTCGAATGCTCTTTTCGAGTAACGAGTATAATAGGAGTTAATGGGAAATCACATCATTTTTCAGGCAGACCCTACAAAGAGGTCTGGGGAGGCTGTGAAAATGTTGAAACATCCATGCCCAGTCTTCAGTTGTTATGTGCGTTATTTGACCAGAATACCGACGGGTGTGCTGCAACTTGTACAGTATTCAACAACTGGCCGCTGCTGCTCACAAAGCCTTACTAGCATGTGCAGTGTGGAGTTCCAGCATGTGGGCAGGTCGCACACCAGTCGGTGAGCTGGCACTTGCATGCGCTGCTGCAACCTCGCCAGAGTGGCGCCTTCTGTAGTCGACTTTCGGAAATGGGCTCTGACATGGCGTACCTTGACCTGAAGCTCTGGAAAATCTGGATAGGTTTTAAGAAACTGCTGAAGTACCAAGTTGAGCATGTGTGCCAAGCATGATACATATGTGAGCTTGCCAAGCTTCACAGCCGCCACCAGGTTACGGCCGTTATCACACACGATCATGCCTGGTTTGAGGTTCAGCGGAAAAAGACACAGATCTGTCTGGTCTGTTATTTCTTTAAGTAACTCTGCTGTAGTGTGTGGTTTGTCTCCTAGACATGTTAGCTTCAGCAGAGTCTGTTGCCACTTCGCTGAGGCAGTGCTGCAGAGCTTCCAGCTGATGTGGACAATGTGTTCTGAGATAGCACATCGGAGGTGGAGGATGAGGAGGAACAGGAGGGGGTGGAGGGACTGATGTATGAGGTGGAAGAAACCCTGATAGAAGTAGGGCCAGCAATCGTTGGCGTCGGGAACACGTGCTGTGCCAGGGTGCGAATCAGCCCCAGCCTCTACAATGTTCACCCAGTGTGCAGTCAGTGAAATGTAACGTCCAACCCACAAGCGCTTGTTCACATGTTCTTCATTAAGTGGACAATCCCAGTAACTGCGTTGGTAAAGGCGGGGGTGATGTTCCTGAACACAAACTGGTTCAAGGTGGGGACACCACACCGGGAGAAAATGTTGGGGACCAAGTACCGAGGGATGGCTGCCGCTATGAGTCGGCGTAAATCCTCCTTGTCAATCCGAAATGGCAACATTTCCAAGGCAAGCAGCCTGTCCGTTTAGACTTTGGGCCTGTGGATTTGTGGCTGGAAACTTTCTCTTTTGTTCCAAGGCCTAGGGTAGGGACAGCTGAACACTGTGCTGGGACAAGGATTTGGAAGTGCTTGTTGATGGTAAGTCAGAATGTACAAGGATAGTTGCAGGGCAGCAGGCAACTGCGCCAGTGTTATGGACAGGGGACTGAGAAGCACTTAGCACAGGGGGAAGATGCAGTGGTGTCACCCTAAGGGCTCATACCCATTTGCGAGAAATACGGACAAGTGCAGTCCGATGAAAAATCGGATTGCACTTGGACCAATGTTCTTCAATGGGTGACATCTCATCCGCAATTTTTTTCTCAGCTGAAATCGTACTGAGAAAAAAAATTGCAGTATGCTGCGTATTGCTGCATATTTCAGACGAGACTCGCCAATGCAAGTCACTAGGTGCAAGAAAAAAATCACGCAGCACTCGCACCATGCGAGCGCTGTCCGATTTTTACGCACCTGTGTCCTTTGAAAAGCCCGGCAATTTATATGCGGCTACTGTAAAATAACAGTGACAGGTTAGAATAGAAAAGATAAAATACATATATACACATAGAATAGATGTATATTTATATATACAGTACAGACCAAAAGTTTGGACACACCTTCTCATTCAAAGATTTTTCTGTATTTTCATGACTATGAAAATTGTACATTCATACTGAAGGCATCAAAACTATGAATTAACACATGTGGAATTATATACTTAACAAAAAAGTATGTAACAACTGAAATTATGTCTTATATTCTAGGTTCTTCAAAGTAGCCAATTTTTGCTTTAATTACTGCTTTGCACACTCTTGGCATTCTCTTGATAAGCTTCAAGAGGTAGTCACCGGAAATGGTCTTCCCACAGTCTTGAAGGAGTTCCTAGAGATGCTTAGCACTTGTTGGCCCTTTTGCCTTCACTCTGCGGTCCAGCTCACCCCAAACCATCTCGATTGGGTTCAGATCTGGTGACTGTGGAGGCCAGGTCATCTGGCGTAGCACCCCAACACTCTCCTTCTTGGTCAGTATAGCCCCTTACACAGCCTGGAGGTGTGTTTGGGGTCATTGTCCTGTTGAAAAATAAATGATGGTCCAACTAAACGCAAACCGGATGGAATAGCATGCTGCTGCAAGATGCTGTGGTAGTCATTCTGGTTCAGTATGCCTTCAATTTTGAATAAATCCCCAACAGTGTCACCAGCAAAACACCCCCACACATCACACCACCTCCTCCATGCTTCACGGTGGGAACTAGGCATGTAGAGTCCATCCGTTCACCTTTTCTGCGTTGCACAAAGACACGGTGGTTGGAACCAAAGATCTCAAATTTGGACTCATCAGACCAAAGCACAGAGTTCGACTGGTCTAATGTCCATTCCTTGTGTTCTTTAGCCCAAACAAGTCTCTTCTGCTTGTTGACTGTCCTTAGCAGTGGTTTCCTAGCAGCTATTTTACCTTGAAGGCCTGCTGCACTAAGTCTCCTCTTAACAGTTGTTGTAGAGATGTGTGTTGTGAACACTCTGAATCTGACTTCTGAGTTTGGGCTCCCCCCGGTGGCTGCTGATAGCAATGAAACTGCTTTGTCTAACAGAAGTCTATTAGCTGGGAGCGATGATTGCCAATCAGGTGTTACTGACTGGGGAAATATAAGTGAGCAACCTTCCATAATCCTTGCCGGTGATTTGTTTCTTCTGGTCCCTTTTGGAAGTCAGCTTGCTTCCTGCTTTGTCCTGCAACCTTGAGATAAGTTATTTGCTGTTTATTTCTGTGGCATTTGTGTTCCCTTTTGTCTATCTTAGTTTTCTCCCTTCTGGAGTTAGTACAGCCAGGTTCCCCTGCGGGGCCTGCGCTGGACTCTGTTTCTCTTTTGCCATTGTTCATGTATTTTCAGTTTCCAGTTACCTCAGCATCTGCTGATTTGCTACTTGTTCACACCAGAGACAGTTTAGTATGTATTTCCAGTCCCCTGTTATTTCAGTGTTTGCTGGTTTGCTACCAGCTCACACCAGAGTTCTGATCTAGCGGGGGGAGAGATCGTGTGGTCTCAGTATTTTTGCATATCAGACGTGTTGGAGTTTTTCTTAGAGTTTTTGCTGGATTGCAGACAGTATTCTTTCCTGTCCTGTTATATCTAGACAGTTTTGTCCCCAGCATTTGCTTACTCTATTTTCTGCCTGTGTTTGTATTTCATCTTGTCTCACCGCCAAAATATGTTTGGGGGCTACCTATTCCTTTGGGGCTCTACTCCGGGGCAGTTAGCTTTCCCCTTTCTTTAGGCTTGGTTAACTCTCCGGCTGTGTCGAGGCGTCTAGGGCACCGTAGGTACGTCCCATGGCTACTTCTAGTTTACTTTAGGGGTCTGCAATCCGCTAGTTACCATCCTCTCTGAGTGTCAGGTTGCCTAGCCTATTTTTGCTAATGTCCTCCTCGGCTACCAAATCATAACAGATGTGTCTGCTGCTAGAACTCTGTGTGTCATTGACCTGGTCTCTAATCTGAGCTGCTGTTAACCTGCGATTTCTGAGGCTGGTGACTCGGATAAACTTATCCTCAGAAGCAGAGGTGACCCTTTCCTTGGGCGGTCCTCATGTGAGCCACTTTCTTTGTAGCGCTTGTTGTTTTTTGCAACTGCGCTTGGGGACACTTTCAAAGTTTTCCCAATTTTTCGGACTGACTGACCTTCATTTCTTAACCCCTTCATGACCCAGCCTATTTTGACCTTAAAGACCTTGCCATTTTTTGCAATTCTGACCAGTGTCCCTTTATGAGGTAATAACTCAGGAACGCTTCAACGTATCTAGCGATTCTGAGATTGTTTTTTAGTGACATATTGGGCTTCATGTTAGTGGTAAATTTAGGTCGATCATTTTTGCGTTTATTTGTGAAAAAAATGGAAATTTGGCGAAAATTTTGAAAATTTCACAATTTTCAAACTTTGAATTTTTATTCTGTTAAACCAGAGAGTTATGTGGCAAAAAATAGTTAATAAATAACATTTCCCACATGTCTACTTTACATCAGCACAATTTTGGAAAAAAATTTTTTTTGTTAGGAAGTTATAAGGGTTAAAAAGTTGACCAGCGATTTCTCATTTTTACAACAAAATTTACAAAGCCATTTTTTTTTACGGACCACCTCACATTTAAAGTCACTTTGAGGGGTCTATATGGCAGAAAATACCCAAAAGTGACACCATTATAAAAATGAGCGCCATTTGACTTTTTGAATAGAAGATATGCTGGAATATTTAGCGGTTGCCATGTCGCATTTGGAGAGTCCCTGTGTGCCTAAACATTGGAGCTCCCTCACAAGTGACCCCATTTTGGAAACTAGACTGTTATGTTTCGGTAGCTGAGGAGAAATTTAAAAAATAGCAAAAGTAGTAATACACCAGAGAGGCTGGAAACTATTGGATTGCAGTACCCTAAACTAACCGCCACACTAGAAGTAGCCGTGGAGCATACCTACGGTGATCCTAGATGGCTTGGCACAGCCGGAGAGATAACTACACCTAAAGGCAGAAAGATGAAAGCTATCTGCCCAGAGCAGATCCCCCAAAGAAAAAGGAAGCCCCAAAAACATGTAATGGCGGTTAGACAAGAAGAAAATACGGACACAGACAGAAAATAGAATGAGCAAACGCTGGGGCCCAATCTGTCTAGATAGAAAAGTATAGGAAAGAATTCTGACTGCAACTCAAAAAAAAACCTGACAAAAATACCAACACTTCTGATTAACAAAAAAACCTGAGATCACACGATCTCTACCAACTAAATCAGATCTCTGGTGTAACACACAGCAACTCAGCAAAAAAAATTACAAAGGAACAGAGCAAAAGTGCAAATACAAAATGAGCACAATTACAGCGCCAGACCCCAAAAGGGGACCAGGCTGAAGTCCCCTGCAAGCAGCAAAACAGGCAAGGAAAATCCAACAAGAGGAAAAAAAAATAGTAAATCACTTATCTGAAAGAGAGCAGGAATGCAAGCTGAGCTCCAAGCAAAAACCAGGAAGAACAATTGATTACCGGCAAGGCTGATGGGAACTCAGGTCACTTATATCAGACCATTCAGAGCCAGCTGAAGGCCATTCAACAATTAGTTCATTACCCCCAGCAACCACCGGAGGGAGCCCCAGCTCAGAAGTCACCTCCAGAGTATTCACAACACTAGACCCCCCAAGGAACGTATCTAGATGCATAGTGAGCACTTTTATTTTCACAATGGTTACTGGAGAAATTGGACCCCAAAAGTTGTTGTCCTGTTTGTCCTGAGTACGCTGGTACGCCATATGTGGGGGGGGGACCACTGTTTGGGCACACGTTGGGGCTTGGAAGGAAGCAGTGACGTTTTGTAATACCGACTTGATGGAATGGTCTGCGGGCGTCATGTTACGTTTGCAGAGCCCATGATGTGCCTAAACAGTAGAAACCCCCCCAAGTGACCCCATTTTGGAAACTAGATCCCCAAGGAATCCTCTAGATGTGTGGTGAGCACTTTTAAATCTCCAAGTTCTTCACAGAAGTTTATAACGCAGAGCCGTGAAAATAAAAAATCATTTTTTTTCCACAAACATGATCTCTTAGTCCCCATTTTTTTCCCTAGGGTAACAGGAGAAATTAGACCCCCAAAGTTGTTGTGCAATTTTTCCTGAATACGCTAATACCCCATATGTGGTGGTAAACCACTGTTTGGGCACACGTCGGGGCTCGGATAAAGGGAGTACTGTTATGTTTCGGTAGCTGAGGAGTGCAGGTAAAAAAGGCAATACACCAGAGCAGTTGGAATCTATGAGATTGCAGTACCCTGACTAACCACCACAACTAGAGCAGCGTGGAGCGTTCCTACGTTGGTCCTAGACGCCTCGTCACAGCCTGAGAAACAACTACACCTAAAGATAGAAATAGGAAAGCTATTGCCCCGGAGCGAACCCAAAGATAACAGAAAGCCCCCAAACATGTAATGGCGGTTAGGACAAGAGGAAATACTGACACAGAAAGAAAATAGTATGGCAAACGCTGGGCCCAAAACTATTAAATAGAAAAGGATAGGAAGGGTACTTACTGCAATCCCAGAAAACCCTGAAAAGCACCAACTCTACTAATTTCAAAATCACCTGAGTCACACGACCTTCACCACCTAAATTAGTTCTCTGGTGTAACAAAATCAAAACAGCAGCCACTGAAAAAAGTAGGAAAAAGCAAAAGAACAAAACTCAGTGGCGAACTAAACTGAGAGGGCAGAAGCCCCCGGAGGGGACCTGAAGGCCCCCAAGAAGTGCAGGACAAAATGCAAAAATATAGCAAAAACACAAAAGAAGCAAAAGTCTTATCTTAAGCAGGAGATGCAGACACGACACAGCAGGCTACAAGGGAAACTGGAATGAGGATTCAGACCAGAACAATTGATCACCGGCAACCCTGAGGGGAAAATGACTCCTTATATAAGACCAGTCAGTAACACCTGATTCCCAGTCCTCACAATCCTCACTAGCACCGCTTTAACCACCAGAGGGAGCCTCTGCTCAGAACTCATCTCAAACCCATTCACAACAGTACCCCCCCCTTGAGGAGGGGTCACCGAACCCTCATTTGAGCAACCAGGTCGGTCAGGATGAGTTCTATGATACGCACGGATAAGTCTCCTAGCATGGATGTCCGAAGCAAACACCCAAGAATTGTCTTCCTGACCATAACCTCTCATTTAACCAATACTGGAGTTTCCGTCTAGAAAACGAGAATCCAATATTTTCTCAACCAATACTCCAGATTGCCCTCAACCAAAACAGGGTCAGGAGGCACAGCAGCGGAACCACTGGCTCAACAAACCTCTTCAACAAGGACTTGTGGAACACGTTATGGATCTTAAATGTCCCTGGAAGAAGCAAACGAAAAGAAACAGGATTAATAATCTCCATGATCTTATAAGGTCCAATGAACCTAGGCTTAAATTAGGAGATGCTACTCTCATAGGAATATTTTTGAGGACAACCAGACCAAGTCCCCCACTTTTAAACGAGGACCATCAGTCCTATGCCGGTTAGCAAAAACCCCTGGGGCCTTCTCCTGAGAGAGGGACAACCTCTCCACTACCTGGTCCCAAATCTGTTGCATACGCTCCACAACAGAGTCAACACCTGGACAGACAGAAGCCTCCGTCTGTCCTGAAGAAAATCGAGGGTGAAACCCAGAATTACAGAAAAACGGAGACATCAAAGTGGCAGAGCTAGCCCTATTATTAAGAGCAAACTCAGCCAAAGGCAAAAAGAGACCCAGTCATCCTGTCAGAGACACAAACATCTTAGATAAGTCTCAATGTCTGGTTTGTTCTCTCAGTTTGACCATTGGTCTGAGGATGAAATGCCGAGGAGAAAGACAATTGAACACCCAGTTTTAGAACAAAAAGTCCTCCAAAATCTGGAAACAAAACTGGACCCTCGTCAGAAACAATGTTCTCAGGAAGCCGGAAACGAACCAGGCCCGAAGGAAAACGGCACCAATTCAGAGGGGAAAGGCAACTTAGGTAATGGCACAAGATTATCATTTGAAAACCTATCACAAATTACCCAGAGGTGGTTTCTCCCGAAAAACAGGAATCGGAAATGAAATCCATAGAGGGTATGGGTCCATGGTTCTTGGGCACAGGCAAAGCATCAAAAACCTAAGGGAGCAAGGTTGGGCGAGAGCAAGTCCCCCCGGGGTGCCAAATTCCCTGACATCACGCAAGGGGGGCCACCAAAAGGACCGGCTAACCAAGTTCTGGTACCAAAATTTGGGCCCAGCCAATGCGGGGAAAATGGATTTCAGACATACACTCTTTTCCATTGGTCCGGGGCAACAATTACCAACAGGGCGCGCCGGGCCTACCTCCTGAAACCCCCCAAAGCAAGTCTCAAATTTTGGGGAGAGGGGGGAAAGAACTACCCCTCTTTCAAAATAACGAAGGATCGATAACTCAGGGAGTCCCCAAGGAAAAATTCGAGAGGGCTCCGCCTTCTTCTTAGTGCCAGGAAGAAAGGAAACCAAAAAAATTTAAAAAACGTGTGAAAAAAAAGGCCCACCTGGCCGTCGGGGTTGACACTTGGCAGTTCCCCAGTAGCCATTTTCTTAGGGCCCCAAGGGGGCCCCAACCTATTTTGGCTCCCCCAGCCAATGTCCCCATCTTCAAAAGCCCATTTTTCCAATAACTCCCGATTCCTACGCAAATTACGTTCAGAAAAAAAATTTTTCGAGAGAAAAAGGGCCCCAAAAGGGTTATTTTTAGAGGTCTCTGGTCTTTTTGGGAAAACGGCCCCCCCCCCAATTTTTCAGGGCATCAACCCCACTAAAATGGCGGGAAAAACTAGGCTGCCGTAGAAGGGGGAGCAGAAGGAATCTCTGTTAAATTCCCCGAAATGCAGAGACGCCTCAGGGGGCCAATTTTCACCCATAAAACCCTTTCTGGTCAAACTTTTAAGGTTTTTAACATAACCGAAAATTACCAATAAATTTACGAAAAAAAAAATTGGCAAAACCCAAAACTCTGAAAAGCCTTTAATAAGTAGTTGGACCCAATCACAGATGGCCGAACCTGACCGGGTCCATTTCAAAAAACAGATGGGGAAAAATGAATCCCAAAATGAGATCCCTTACGCCAAAAAGACACTTTGATCCTTCACAACAAGCATTCTCTCTCAAAATCGGGAATACAGTTCGAACATGTTTCACATAGAGTCCCATTCATTAAAAAAATCAAGATATCATCCAAATAAAAAATCAGAAATTTGTCCAAAAATCCCTGAAAATGTCATTCATGAAGGACTGGAAGACGGAAGGAGCATTAGTGGCCCAAAGGGCTCATAGGTAATCAAAATCCTTCAGGGGTATTGAAATGCCGTCTTCCATTCATCCCTGTGCTTAATGCAAATGGTTTTACCCCCCTGAGGTAAGCCTGGTAAATTTTTTTTTCCCCCCGGAAAACAGGCCCAAAAAATCAAGGGTAACGGGTATTTATTTTCACAGTAAAATTGTTCAAGAACATAAACAATACACTGCCTAAAACCATCTTTTTTGGCCACAAAGAAAAAACCGGCACCTAAGGGGAAGAGGATGGTCTGATATGACCCTTTCTCCAAATGTTCCTTGAATATAACCGCTTTAGCGTCATTTCAGATACAGAAAGTTAAAAAGGCACCTTTAGGGAATTTACTACCCGGGCACAATTTCAATAGCGCGTCAAGCTCCTATGGGGGGGCAAGGATGCGATTACTTTAGAAACACATCAAAAAATCAACAAAAAGTCAAAACATCCTGACCTGGGGGAGCAGAAAAAAGGAGTGTTGGGGTATTAACAAATTGCACCCCAACTGGTTACAGACACAGATTTCCAACCCAAAAACAGGATTATGAGACTGAAACCCAGCACGATAATGTCTGAGATTAAATAAACAAAAATTTGCAGCACTCCTGGTAAACGGGTTCAACCCTCATTATCCCTGAGTAAAAACTGGGGTTTATTCTCAGCCAAAGGGAGAACGATCCCCAGTAGGGGAATAGACTTCTGTAGGGGGATCAAGGGAAACCCCCAACTTTTAGCAAAATCATAATCCTCGGTTAATAGCTGCCCTAAATCAAAAGCCTGAGCAAAAATGAGGACAGAGACATTCAGAGTACAGTTAAAAAACTTAGCCTGAACACTACCAAACAACTGAGCGTGCAAAACGTTCCCCCCGCTAGGGCAACTGAAATAGCATGAGAGGCATCACCCCCAGTAAAACAAAACCCATTGCGCTTTCGAAACTCATGACGTGTGCCCCAGACACCACTCATCACACTGCATGGGTTCGAAGCTGGTTCAAGGCAACACCATTCCACGCATACTTCTCCGCTCACGCAAACTCTGCAATTTGAATCGCTAATGACATAGAATCAATTTAGACCAGAGGGGACAGGGAAACCCACCATAACATCCTTTACATTATCTACAGACCCTTCCGAAAAAAGGGCCCGCCAAAGGTCGTATTCCATTTGGTCAGGACTGCCCACCTACGGAAATCTTACAGATAAACCAGCGTCACAAGCCCCTATTTAATCCAACAAAGGGTTTTTTTAGCTTGATCAAGAATTAGGCTCATCGTACAATAACCCCAAAGCCTAAAAAAAACCCTCAACATCACTCAAAAAAAGGTCCCCAGGTATCAGGGAAAAGCCCAATCCTGAGGATCGCCGCGCAGGGAGAGATTATAATTTGAAAACCCGCTGCGCTGCGTTTTTAGGACTTAGATTTTAAAGGAAAAAAACTATTTACAAAATTTTTTTTGAAATTTGAAATTAGCTCATCCCCCAAAAAAATCGGCATGGGGATCCCAGGTTCCAAATAGGAACCTAGCAAGATATGCACAATACTCTGAACCTCAGTGGCAATGATCCACACGGCCAGACAATGTGCAAACCCATTGGAGAAAAGATCCTCCCCAGCACCCAGAGGGTACAGAGGTAAAAAAAAAAAAAATGCAACAAACAGAAAAATATCTCTGACAACTCTGACAACCTTTTTTTCTTTCACAATATTTTTTTTCCCTTCTGTGAGTACCTACAATTTTTCAATTTTTTGGCCGGGAAACTGTTATGTTTTTTCGGTAGTGAGGAGTGCAGGTAAAAAAGGCAAAACCCAAGCAGTTTTGGAAAACTATGAGATTGCAGTACCCTGATAACCACCACAACTAGAGGCAGCCGTGGAGCGTTCCTACGTTGGTCCTAGACCCCGCACAGCCTAGAAACAATACACCTAAAATAAAAAGGAAAGCTATCTGCCCCGGAGCAGAACCCCAAAATACAAAAAGCCCCCAAACATGTAAGGCGGTTAGACAAGAGGAAAACTGACACAGAAAAAAAATAGTATAGCAAACGTGGGGCCCAAACTTCAAATAGAAAAGGATAGGAAGGGTACTTACTGCAAACCCCAGAAAACCCCGAAAAGCACCAACCACTAATTTCAAAATCACCTGAGACACCGACCCCTACCACCCAAATTATTTCTCTGGTGTAACAAAATCAAAACAGCAGCCACTGAAAAAAGTGGAAAAGCAAAAGAACAAAACTCAGTGGCTGAACTAAACTGAGAGGGCAGAAGCCCCCGGAGGGGACCCTGAAGGCCCCCAAAAGAAGTGCAGGACAAAATGCAAAAATATAGCAAAAACAAAAAGAAGCAAAATCTTATCGTAAGCAGGAATGCAACACGCAAAAGCAGGCTACAAGGGAAACTGGAATGAAGGATTCAGACCGAAAATTGATCACCGGCAACCCGTGGGAAAATACTCCCTTAATAAGACCATCAAAACCCCTATTCCCAGTCCTCACAATCCTCACTAGCACCGTTTGTAACCACCAGAGGGAGCCTTCCAGAACTCATCTCAAACCCATTCACAACAGAGCACTTTTTTGACTTTTTGAATGCAAAATTGCAGGAACAATGGTGGCGCCTGTCGCGTTGCAGACCCCCGAAGTGCCTAAATAGGGGAAACCCCCTCAATTTTTAACCCAACCCTTTCCCCAACACACCCCTAACCAAATCCTAACCCCTACACACCTCCTAACCATAACCCTAACCCCAACCACCCCCAACCATAATCCCAACCCTAACCACAACCTAACCCTAATCCAACCTTAACCCCAAAAACCCCTAACGCTAATCCAACCTAAGCCAACCCTAATCCTAACCCTAATTCTAAACCATAACCCTAATTCCAACCCTAACCCAAATTCCAACCCTAACCCTTTTTTCTAACCGAAAACCCAATTCTAACCCTATTCTAACCCTAATGCTAAAGGCTAGGTTCACATTATTTTTACCAGCCCGTTCAACACAAGCATTGACGGGGTAACGGTATAGCATAAACCGATCGCGTTATGCTTATACCCAGCGCAGATGAATCGCAAAGTTTCACCGTGCTAGCGGTGACGGAGCCAGACCGCAGCCCGGTCCGAGGCCGTCACTGAAACGGCACGTCGCGAACGCATCCCCCCGCAAATGGGGGTGAATGGCAGCATTAACAGACTGCGTTACACCGCGTTATACCGCAGTCCATCAACGGACTCCTAACGCATATGAATCCAGCCTAACCCTAATCTAACCCTAACCCTAACGTAATTCTAACCCTAATAAAAAAAAAAATATTTTCTTTATTTTGTTATTTGTCCCTACATGGGGGTGATAAAGGGGGCGTTTATTTACTTTTTTTTTTTTTTGATCACTGGGAGAGTTTATCACAGTGATCAAAATAAAATGTTTTGGGAAGCTGCTGGCCGGGGGGGGCGCACTGTCTGGGGCCTGCCATTTTTTCCCAAAATGGCGGCGCCCTGAAGAGTCCCGGACGGAGTCGGACGGATCCAGGGCACCGAGAATCGGGGGAGGTGGGAGGGGGGCTGAGGGGGGATCGGGACCGGGGGTACGGAGGCAAGGAGGAGGGGAGCGGACCCGGACGCAGGGAGCAGAAAGTACGGCAGTGACCGATCGCCGCCCTCAACGGTGGCGGCGGCCGATCGCCGCCGTCCACTGGGTGGAGAGGGTCGGAACTTTGGGTCCGCCATGGCCGATGCTATTGCAGCATCGGCCATGGCTGGATTGTAAATTTCACCAAATTTCATTTTGGGGAAATATTACAATCGTTTGATTGGGGTTTTTCACCTTTTAACAGCCAATCGAGGAAACGAGCCCGGGGGGTTAAGCCACCCCCACTGTGGTGATGCAGAAAGGGTCTTGTTACTGCGGTTCGGGGACCTTTCATGACCCCGGCCCCCCGACCTGCAGAACATGATTTGTACCATGATGCCTACGTCGGCGTCATAGGTCAGGTGCAATGGTTTTCATGACGCCGACGTAGGCGCATGGGCGGGAAGGGTTTAAAGTAATGATGGCCCTCGTTTTTTTTTACTTAGCGCTTTTTTTCTTGCCATAATACACATTTTAACACATTCGAAAGTCATCAGCTGTTACCACCGACTTCGCACAACACAACTGATGGTCCCAACCCCATTTATAAGGAAAAATCATACTTACAAAAACCCGACAGGGCACACCGTAAAGTGAAAACCCATTTCCCGGGGATACCTCTGAAGCTCATCAAGAAATGCCAAGAGTGTCAAAGCAGTAATCAAAGCAAAAGGTGGTACTTTGAAAAAACCTAGAAAATAAGACAATTTTTTTGTTTCACACTTTTTTGTTAAAATAAATTTCCCCATGGGGGGAATTAAGTTTTGATGCCTTCAGTGTGCATGTACAATTTTCATAGTATCAAAAACAGAAAAATTTTGAATGAGAAGGTGTTCCAAACTTTGGTCTGTACTGTATGTCAGTGACACAACAATTTAATATATAATATATGTATTTATATTGCAGAGGGGAGAGAGCTAGAAGAAGATTTCGGTAAAATTAGTTGGCGTCTGAAAATCAATGCAGGAGCCGTCAGATGAAGACATGATTAATACACAAATAATCAGAATAGTATCTATAATAAATGTCAGTTTACCAATACACTTAGTGTGTGTGTCAAATTCGGGGGCATGTATGTAATTAATAAAAGATTCTTTTGGGGAAAAAAAGGCTGGGGTCCCCCTATAATTTTAGCCAGCAATGCAATGCAGACAGCTGAAGCGATATGTAAGCCTAGGAAAGGGCCAGGATAGGGCCCCCCTGGGTACAAACACCAGTCTCAGCCGCCTCAGAAAAGGACATAGCTTTGTCTTCCCCCCTCCCTGTATGGCGGCATATGGGGTAATAATTGGGGGGGGGTTTGTAAAGAAGAGCATCAATTAGACGCCCCATTATAATTTCCTAGTCAATGAATAAAACACAGACACCGTGAGAAAAAATCTTTAATTGAAATAAAGACACAGACTCCTTTATTTTCTAATTAAACCATACTTACAACCCCTGCTAATTCCGCAAAGCCCCGATCTCCTGGACTGGCCCGCTGTTTCCCCCGACCCGAAAACCCTTGACACTCTGGGAATCATGTCCCCCCCTCCCTACCCTTTGCACCACAGACGCCCAGGGAGTTGGGGTGCTTTAGCCAGGGTTGGGGGGAGATCCCTCAGGAACCCCCCCGCCTCCAGGACATCCCAGGTGTTGTAGGGGTTTATAAGGACTGGGGCACACCATACTGGGGGTCATTTTGACTTGTTTTAAGGAAGTTACGTTCCCTTTTTTTTTGTGTGTGACTCCCAAAACCCGGGGCCCCCATTGGGTTTTAAATTTTTATTTTAATGAGATTTTGTGTATTTTTTTGTCGCACATTCAACGTGTACTTAAAAAAATTTAAAGAGAATATTCATTTATTCAGACCTAGGATGTGTTTTGAGTGTTACCCTTTTTTTTTGAGCAGTGATATTTTAAAAAATAATTTTTTTATTTTTTTATGTAGAATATTTTGATTTAAAATGGTGTAAATGACAGAGAAGCTTA
Organism: Oophaga sylvatica; assembly: GCA_033576555.1. Classification (NCBI taxonomy): domain Eukaryota; kingdom Metazoa; phylum Chordata; class Amphibia; order Anura; family Dendrobatidae; genus Oophaga; species Oophaga sylvatica. The sequence continues at coordinate 494,258,904 of JARQOD010000003.1, read as the reverse complement.
TGTAAAGTATGTTAAAATTGCATTTATAGATGTCTACAGATGTTCCCTTTTAAAAAAACGCGAGGAAAAGACGTACATTCCTCGCATGGTCCGGAAAAAGGACCCCTTTTTTTTTTTTACATATAGGGATGTACCCCAAGGCACCAATCGGGACCCCGGATTTGGACCCCCAGGGGTGCTTTTATGACGTGATGATCAGTTGGGGGTCAATAGGTTCTTAGTGGGCAGGCCCGTTGATTTGGCATGGCACGGTTGCAAATGGCCCCTTTTTTTTTGTCCAGAAACCTCTTTAAAATAAACCCGCTAGCGAAACCCAAAAATTTTGACAGCAAAATTTGGAGTGTCGGGTTTGTGGAACAGTTGCGGGATTGTCTCTCCCGGCACACCAATTTTTTTCCTGTCTGTTTCGGTGCTGCAAACATCCCCCC
>JARQOD010000003.1:494134638-494258376 GCA_033576555.1 Oophaga sylvatica | reverse complement strand
AAATTGAACTTTTTGGCCGCAACCATAAACGTTACATTTGGAGAGAGGCCAACAAGGACTATGATGAAAGGGACACCATTCCTACTATAAAGCATGGAGGTGGATCACTGATGTTTTGAGGATGTGTGAGCTACAAAGGTACAGGAAACTTGGTCAAAGTTGATGAAAGATGAATGCAGCACGTTATCAACAAATACTGGAGGCAAATTTGCAATCATCAGCCCGGAAGCTGCGCTTGGGACGTACTTGGACGTTGTAACATGACAACGATCCAAAACACAAGGTCAAGTAGGCCTGTCATTGGCTACAGCAGAACAAAGTGAAGTTTCTGGAGTGGCCATCTCAGTCTCCTAACCTCAATATCATTGAGCCACTCTGGGGAGATCTCAAGCACACAGTTCATGCTAGACAGCCCAGGAATTTACAGGAACTGGAGGCTTTTTGACAAGAAGAGTGGGCAGCTTTACCATCTGAGAAAAGAAAGAACCTCATCCACAACTACCACAAAAGACTTCAAGCTGTCATTGATGTTAGAGGGGGCAATAGACTGTATTAAGAAATGGGATATGTGAACTTTTGATCAGGGTAATTTGGATGTTTTGGGTTGTCATTATGATTTATAAAGAGAAAACACAGTAGTTTGACAATAAGTGGCTTCACCCAACCACTAACCATGAGGAGTGGAGAAAAAGGTTTGGTGTTATCATATATATTCTCTGAAAAAAGGCTACGAAAGCAAAAATTCTGCCGGGGTATGTAAACTTTTGAGCACAACTATATGTGGCGCTGCTGGAGCTCATGCTGAGCTCCGTAGCGATCAAATGTGGGTGTCAGTTCTATATGAGAACAGACACCCTGCAGCAATACCCACAATCAATGCTAGCACCGATCGCAGGCGTTTAACCCTTCTGATGCCGCAGTCAATAGTGACAGCGACATCGAGGGGCATCCCAGAGAGAGGGAGCTCCCTCTACACTACCATTGGAACAATGCGATTGCGATCGCGCTGTGCCGATAGTCTCCATGGTGAGCCTGGGCCAAAAGATGGTGCTGGGTCACCACGGCAGCCTGTAACCTCCTGCTCAGAATAGGAACTGACACGCCTCCTCCCTATATGAGAGATGCTGGTCTAATGCCCTGCAATGCAATAGCATTACACAGTATTAGACCGGGATCACACTTGCGAGAAATTCACACAATTCTCGTGCAAGTTTCTCGCATCAACACCTGAGTGGCAGCGCCGGCACTCAGACTGGAGCGTGCGGCTGCATGTATTTCTATGCAGCGGCACGCTTCGGTCCGAGTGCCGGCGGCATTGCCAGGTGTTGATGCGAGAAACTCGCACGAGAATCGGTACACTGTAAAAAAGTAAAAAAAAAAAAGTTATTAAAAATTATGAAAATATAAAAATCATTAAATAAAGAAAACAAAAGAAAATACATTAATCCAATAAATACATTTATGTAAAAGCAAAAATAAATAAAAAAGTACACATATTTGATATCACCACTTCCAGAACGTCCCGACTTATAAAACTGTCCCACTAGTTAACCCTTACAGTGAACACTGTTAAAATAAATCAAAAACGAGGCAAAAAACTATGCTTTATCCTTATAACGCCAAACAAAAAGTGGATTAAAATGCAATCGAAAAGGCGAATGTAAATAAAAATGGTATCTCTGAAAACTTCATGTTGTCCTGCAAAAAACAAGCTTCCACACAGCTCCGTCAGCAGAAAAATAAAACGTTATAGCTCTGAGAATAAAGAGATGCAAAAATATATTTTTTTCTATAAAGTAGTTTTTATTGTGTAAAAATGCCAAGACATAAAAACACGATATAAATGTGGTATCGCTGTAATCATACTAACCCGAAGAATAAAGCTGCCTTATCAATTTTACCACAAGCATAACGGCATTAAAAAACAAACAAAAATCAGTTCCTGAATTGCTGGTTTTTGTTCATTCTGCATACCAAAAACAAGAATAGAAAGAGATCAAAAAATGTCATGTGCCCGAAAATGGTACCAATAAAAACGTCAATTCGTCCGGCAAAAAACAATCCTTCACATGACTGTCTGCCGAAATATACTGAAAAATGATAGCTATCTAAATATGGGGATGCAAAAGCAATAAAAAGCATCTGTTAGTGTGTGACAGTAGCCAAGCATAAAAATCCGATATAAATCTGGTATTGCTATAATCACAACAACCCGAAGAATAAAGTCATGTAATCGCTTTTACCACATGAGGAACAATGTAAAAAATAAATCAATTCTTCACCTGCTGTTGATTTGCTCATTTTGCCTCCCAAAGATCGCAATAAGGCTCGGCTCACATTTATCCTGTGCTCTACGCTGACCGTTTACACCAGGGTATCCGTGTAAATCTCTGAAATACATGATTCAGACGGAACCCAGGTGGAAGATTCCCTATAATGAGGCAGATGGAGGCACTGTGGACACAATCTGGCCCAGGATCTGGCAGTGTCCGTCTTTTTTTTGGGTGTGCATAAAAACACGGTCCACCACACTTTTGTACACTTCTAAACAGAACAGAGGCCAGACAGAGTGAACAGTAATTCTGCTGCCTCATTATAGTGAGTGGTTCCCTGAATCACATCACTCAGAGATTTAGATGGATACCCCAATATAATTGCTCAACATAGAGCGTCGGATAAATGTAATCCCAAATGTTATGCAAAATGTTACCAACAAAAGCTTCAACTCAATCCACAGAAAAGCAAATCCTCACTCAGGTCCGTCATCTGTTAATGGAAACATAAGGACCTTCCGCGTTACTGCTCTTAAAAAGGCTCTGGAAAAGCGCTATAGCTCCTCGCCCCCGAAAAGAAATTCAGCAAATTCTGCACTCAAAAATCCAAATGTCCCCTCCCTTCTGAGCACCACAGTGTGCCTAAACCACATTTCTGTAGTGATGACAGCCCGCCTAATTTACAGGTGCATGACTCCAGAAGTATGAGCTGGACACCATAACGTACTGGGCTCTACAACATACTGGTCACTATAATGTACTGGGCACTACAATGGCAGTTTCAATTTTCACTCAGCAACATCCACTACTGCTTGTTTCTGGAAAACACACATGGAGTCAAAATCGTCACTACACCTGTAGATAAATTCCCAAAGGAGTATAATTTCCAAAATGGGGTCACTTGAGGTAGGGAATCTGCTCTTCTAGCACTTAGGGGCTATGTATATAGAGTCCTCAAACTATTCTAGGAAAATCTGGACACCAGGAGGCAAATAGTCCCTCCCGAGTCTTGCCATGTGGCTAAGCAGTACTGTACAGCCACAAATGGGGTATTTCTACATTCAGCAGAAATTGTGAGACACACTATGTTGCCATTTTTACCTATTCTCAGTGTGAAAATGTAAAATCTAGGGCTAAAACAAAATTTTGGTGGTGAAAATGTAATTATTTTTTCTTTACTGCCCAGTGGTATAAAATTCTGTGATGCACCTGTGGTGTCAATATGGTTATTCATTGCACCCCTAGATGAATTCATTGAGAGGTGTAGTTTGCAAAGTTGGGTTTTGCTGTTCTGGCACCTCAGGGTCTCTACCAATGTGACATGTCACCCTCAAACCAGTCCAGCAAAATCTAAACTCCAAGATGGCGCTTCTTCCCTTCTGAACTTTGCATTGTACCTCAAAAGTAGTTTTCCCCTGCATATGGGGCATCGGTCTACTTAGGAGAAATTGCACAACAAATTTTGGGGTCTATTTTCTCCTGCTATCCTTGTGAAACTAAAAAATTGAGGCTAAAACAATATTTTTGTGGAAAAAATATATTTTTTTAATTTTCACAGATAAACGTTGTAAAATGCTGTGAAGCACCTGTGGGTTCAAGGTGCTCACCACACATCTAGATAAATTCCTTGACAGGTCTAGTTTCCAAAATGAGGTCACTTGTTTCTTTTCACTGTTTGGGCACATTAGGGGCTGTCCAAACACGACATGACATATGCAGAACATTCCATCAAAATCTAGATTTCAAAACATCACCCCATCCTTTCTGAGCCCTGCCGTGCACCTAAAAAGTAGTTTTCCACCACTTATGGGGTATCTGCATACTCAGCAGAAATTGCACAACAAGTTTTATGGTGTATTTTCTTCTGTTACGCTTGTGAAAATAAAAAATTAGAGCAAAAAAATATTTTTGGGGGAAAAATGTAATTTTTTAATTTTCATGGCTCAACGTTATAAACTTCTGTGAAGCACCTGAGGGCTCAAGGTGCTCACCACACATCTTGATAAGTTCCTTAAGGGGTCTAGTTTCCAAAACAGGGTTACCTGTGGGGGTTTCCATTGTTTAGACACATCAGGGGCTCTCCAAACGCGACATGGCGTTCGCTAATGATTCCAGCAAATTTTGCATTCAAATAGTCAAATGGCGCTCCTTCCCTTCCAAGCCCTGCCGTGCACCCAAACAGTAGTTTTCTCCCACATATTGGATATAGGCATAGTCAGGAGAAAATGCACAAATTTTATGGTGCATTTCTCCTGTTACCCTTGAGAAAATAAAAAATTATGGCTAAAAAAACATTTTTTTGTGGGAAAAATGTGATTTTTTTATTTTCACAGCTTGACGTTATAAACATATGTCAAGCACCTGGGGATTCAAGGGGCTCACCAGACGTCTAGATAAGTTCCTTGAGAGGTCTAGTTTCCAAAATAGGGTCACTTGTGAGGGGTTTCCAAATTTTTGACACAACAGGGCTCTCCAAACGCGACACTATGTCCGTCAATGTTTCCAGCAAATTTTGCATTCAAAAAGTCAAATGGCTCTCCTTCCTTCCAAGTCCTTCCTTTGCACCTAAGCAGTAGTTTTCCCCTATATATGGGGTTAGAGTGTGCTCAAATGTTTGTGTCCATATTCTCCTTTTACCCTTGTGAAAATAAAAAATTTGGGTCTAAAGTAAAATTTTTGTGAAAAAAGATTAAATGTACATTTTTTTCTTTCCACATTCCATTAATTCCTGTGAAGCACCTGAAGCATTAAGCATTACTTCTTGAATGTGGTTTTCTGTCATATACGCCTCTCAAAGTCACTTAAAATCTGATGTGGTTCCTAAAAAATGGTTTTGTATATCTTGTTGTAAAAATGAGAAATCACTGGTCAATTTTTAACCCTTATAATTTCCTAAAGAAAAAAAAATTATGTTTCAAAAATTGTGCTGATGTAAAGTAAACGTGGGAAATGTTATTTATTAACTATTTTGTGTGACATAACTCTCTGATTTAAGGGCTTAAAAATTAAAAGTTTAAAAATTGCTAAATTTTAGTCAAACTTCCGATATTGTCACAAATAAATGCAAGTCATATTGAACAAATTTTACCACTATCATGAAGTACAATATGTCATGAGAAAACAATCTCAGAATCAGTGGGATCCGTTGAAGCGTTCCAGAGTTATTATCATATAAAGTGACACTGGTCAGAAGGTGAAAACAGGCTTTGGGGTGAAGGGGTTAAGATGCATAAATAATAAAGTAAATAAAGTAAAGTTCTATGTCAAATATGACCTCAATACAGCGAGCATGCTGCTTGGGAGTTATGCTTGAACCACCCAAGGAAATTGCAATATCAGGGATGGATAGGTTTTTAGAGAGAAGAAACACGAGATGTTCAGTTTTGGAGACATACAGAAAGAAGCAAACATGGTGTTAGAGACAGCAGACGGACAATCCCTGTTATTTTTATTAGCGTGAAGGTGATTTCAGGAGAAAAGGTGTATAAATGGGTGTCAGCAGCATAGAGATGATACTGGAAATCAAGTCTGTTGATGGTTTGTCCAATAGGAGCAGAGTATAGAGAGAAGAGGAGGGGACCCAGAATTGAACCTTTAGGAACCCCGACATTAAGGCTAAGTGCACACGTTCAGGAATATTTGCGGTTTTTTGCGTTTTTTCCGCGATTTTCCGCAAGCATTAAGCATCCTATACATATTAATTGATTCCGCATGTTTTGGCCACATGTTGCGTTTTTTTCCGCAAAAAAAAACGCTTCGCGGAAAAAATAGCAACATGTTCATTAATTTTGCGGAATATAAGCGGGTCATGTGCTGTGGTACCCAGGGTCTGGAGGAGAGGAGACTTTCCTCCAGGCCCTGGGTACCATAACCCTGGTAAAACAATAATTAAAATAAAAAATAATGATATTCTCACCTTTCGGCGGCCCCCGCAGCCTTCCCGCCTTCAGCGACGCTCCCGGCAACTCCCGGTCACAAGAGTCCTTTGCGAGAATCACCCAGATGGCGTAGCGGTCTCGCGTGATGCTACGTCATCGGGGTGATTTGTCGCAATGCATCCTTGGGACCGGGAGTTGCCGGGAGCGTCGCTGAAGGCGGGAAGGCTGCGGGGGCCGCCGGAAGGTGAGAATATCATTATTTTTTATTTTTTTTAATTATTTTTACATTAGATCTTTTTACTATTGATGCGACATAGGCGGCATCAATAGTAAAAAGTTGGTCACACGTGTCAAACACTATGTGTGACTCGTGTGACCAACCTGTCAATCAGTTTTCCAAGCGATGCTACAGATCGCTAGGAAAACGCTAGCATTCTGCAAGCTAATTACGCTTGCAAAACGCTAGTTTCTGGCGGGAATACGCATACAAAAAAAATGCGTATTTCCCGCGGGAGAAGTGCGGGATTGCCGCGGAAATTTCCGCGGCAATTCCGCAACGTGTGAACTTAGCCTAAGGGGAAGAAGAGAGGAAGAGCCGGCAAATGATACCATGAAGAAACGGTCTGAGAGGTAGGAGGAAAACCAAGAGAGAATACTTTCTTTGAGGCCAAGAGAGCAGAACATAGTGAGGAAGAGCTGATGATCAACAGTGTCAAATGCTGCAGAGAGATCCAGTAGAATCAGTAGGGAGTAGTGTCCTTTAGATTTAGCTGTTCATAGATTGCTAGAAACTTTAGCAAGGGCAGTTTCAGTGGCATGTAAAGAACAGAAACTGAATTATAAGGCTATGTGCACACGTTGCGCAAATGCTCTGTAATTTTGCAGAGCATTTGCTCAACTCCCCGCCGCGGGTAAAATGCATACGTAATTAGTATGCATTTTCCCGCAAAACACAAGCATTTTGCAAGCGTTTTTAGCTTGCAGAATGCTCGCGCTTTTCCAAGCGATTTGAAGTATCGCTTGGAAAAGTGATTGACAGGTTGGTCACACTTGTCAAGCATAGTGCTGACAAGTGTGACCAACTGTTTACTACTGAGTAATGTAAAAAATAATAAAAAATAAAAAATATTGATATACTCACCCTCTCCGTCGGCCCCTGGGGTCTTCTCGCTCCTCAGCGACGCTGCCGGCAAGTTCCGTTCCCAGGGATGCATTGCGAGAATGACCTTTGCGATGTCGCTTTCACTCGACCGCTACGTCATCTGGGGTGATTGTCGCAATGCATCCTTGGGAACGGAACTTGGCGGCAACTTCGCTGAGGAGCGGGAAGACTCCAGGGGCCGACGGAGGGTGAGTATATCAATATTTTTTATTTTGATTCTATTTTTGACAGGAATATGGTACCCAGGGCCTGTGCTTCGCTCTGACCGACGTGGTTCGGGCTGACTTGTGGGTGGTAAAGGGATGCTCTGACCCAGTGGGTCTGCTGCTTTAGAGATTTCCAGTGTGGGTGACTCAGTGTTCATCTCCCCAAGGGGGGGTAGGTGGCACATCATTGAGGCTTGGGCATGGAGCTAACATTCCCTCTTCATCGAAGTCGTGGACCGGAGCTGGGAGCACCTCCCTGGTTTTTTTCAACTCTTCCCCACTTTTTGGTTCCTTGGACAAGCAGGGCCGCAACATGCTATGATGGACTACTCTAGTGGGTGCTTCCCCCTCCTATTCAGGCTGAATTTCGTACACCTGACCATTGGGTCCAGTGTACGAAGACCGCCTCTGTTGCTGGAAGACCGCTTCTGTTGCCGTGCAACCCATTTTACCTCACACTGACTGACCATTCCCTCTTCACCCTGGTTACTGGCCCACTCTAGCTGCAATCTCGTTCCCACCAGGAGCAGGTGGTTAGGCCCCAGCAGTTCCGTACCCGACCCGACGTTTCAGCAGCCGTAGCAGCCTGGTCCTTCCTTCTACAGATTGACAGAGAAGTTGTGATGAGGGTGGTGAAGTATGCATGTTTGGCCAGATAGAGAGCAGAGTTATAAGTTCGAGCACTAATTTATTGTGGTTGAAGTCTTTTGCCGAAAGTGGTTTTCTTCACTAACGCTTAGCACACCTGGAGCATCGCTGGAGAAAATGTGTTTACAGTATGTGATGGGGCTACCATGGTCTGTGTTGGACTGTTCTGTATGTAGCAGGTGCTGCTTCATCCAGGGCCATTTCTAATTTGGAGATTAGAGCTAAAGATGAGTGTAGATTGATAAGGAAAGGGGAGTTTGTAAAGTCCAGGAGAAGACCAGGTCCAGTGAATTCTCGTCTCCATGCGTAGGAGTTAGTAAGCTATGTAAAGATGAGAAAAGTGGTTAGAGAGAGAATATGAGTAAGAGATGCAGAGAGTGGATTATCATTGCGGATGTTAAAGTCCGCCATGATGGGAGAGGAAATGTCACGAGAAAGTATGGAAGCCATGTGGCTCAGTGATCCAGGAACCGGTTAGTTTTGCCTGAAGGGCAATACACAATAGCCACTCGCAGGTAGAAGGGTTTGAAGAGTCTATTGACTTCAAAGAAAGGCAACATAAAGTGGGGGCACATTGTGATGAAAGGAGCAGACAAACAGCTCTACCTTATCTGCTCTCTGGTCTCAGGTCACCATATGACTTTTCTGACTTCTGAATCCAGGTTTCAGTGAGAGCCAGAATGTTAAGGGAATTGAAAAGGAAGAAGTCGTTGATGCAGGGGAGTTTGTTGCACACTGACTATGAGTTCCAGAGGGAAAAATTAAAAGAGACAGGAGAAGGCATGCACTGAATGTTAATAAAATTAGCAGGGTTTTTACGTGTAGCAGGAAGAGAGTAATATTTACTAGTACAAAATGAGCCAGAGTTAGCAGAGATGTCGCTAGCAACCAGGAAATGGAGAATAAAGAGAATGAGCAGGTGGTTCATTGATTTGTGTGTTTCTGTATGTTAGTAGTGGATGGTTTGCAGTATTTCATAAATGTGAGTAGAGCATTAGAGGTGTACATGGGAGATAGGAGAAGAGTGGAACTGAACTGATATGGAGAGAGTGCACAAAATGTGTAAAAGATCAGTATATGTGAAATGAAGCAGCAGTTAGAATATAGATGAAGCAAAGCGATATGGAAAATACATTATGCAGCACAACTGAGCAAGAAGCATTGTTGTTTGATTATCTTGCATAGCTTACCTGCGTCCTTCACTGTCCAGCTGCCATGTTTAAGTGTGCATACACTTTGACAATATTATACTTATAAAGATATTGCAAACATGCAATAGAGAACACTATGTAGTAAGGGACAGCACAATACATAGTTACAGAGGACGCTATGTAATAAGGCACAGCGATTTTATCAACATTTAACTGCGCTTGGAATTTTTTTTGCCCTTTCCTCTTATTACATATGGTAAAATGAATGATATAATTCAAAATTACTACCCATCTCACAAAAAATAAGCTATGTCTGCAAAAATAAAAAAGTTATGCCTATTTGAAAGCGGAAAGAAAAAATTAAAACGTAAAAACGAAAATTGGCTGCTGAGGAAATGAGTGAATATATAATAGCTGTTGTGCACCCCACTATTTAAAATATGAATTGATTAGCCAGCACTGTGCCCCCCATTAACTATAAATAGACACTTTTCCCATGCCCAATAAAAAATATAACCTAATTAGGTGCTATATTTTTCCCCAATTCATAACCAGTCACTCTCCTGTGTTATCAACCCTCCACCACTATGCTCCTTCTTGTCCCCCAATTTATTATAATTACATGTCCTCTTCGCTAATTCATCATATTTCATGTCTTACTCCTCAGCCCCAATTCATTACATTTTCATGCCCTCTCTACCAACCCCATTTTATTAAAGGGAACTTGTCACCCCCCCTGGCCGTTTTGAAGTAAAAGAGCCAGCTTCAGCAGCACTAATGCAGCAGTCTGTGAAGGTGGCTCTTTTACTTCTGTGCCCCTGCAACGCTGAAATATTCAGTTTTATAAATCGGTCCCCATACCTTGGATGGGTCTAAGAGACATGTCCTCTTCCAGTGACTAATCCTCCCCCCAGCCGTCAATCAAGGCCCTTCAGCGTCACCGCGCCTCCTCCTGGCTTTTTTTGTTTTCTTTTGTTTGTGTCCAGCGCCTGCGCTCTTGTAACAGTACCTGGGCATGCGCAGTGTGCGCTACCAGGGAACTGTCACAAGACTCCAGCACCTGCGTCGTTGCCTTTCCCCTGATCCCTCCCCGCAGTGTATTATTATGTATTTGACGCGCACCACATGTGGGTACCAGGGTTATGGGGTACTCGGCACCGAGCCCATGGAAGTCTATGGGGATGTCACTGGCAGCAGAGCTCGGTCTGTGGCCCTGGGCGGTCATACAATGGGGAACATTTACAGGGGATTGTAGTAATAGTTGTTCGTGACGCCACCTGTGGTTTCTGATCTGATTGACCAGCGCTGCAGGGTAGATCTCTGAGGGGATGTTATGGCAGCTAGATGTTAAGTCCCCCACAGGTGGGACTGGTCCCTCAAAGTCTATGGTGATGCAGGGTGCGGATAAGAAGTCAGTCACACACAATGTAGTCTCTTTCCATACCTTTACTTGTAGATGTTGCAGGTATGTCCCGGGAAGCTGGTCAGGTTGGAGAATGCACATTCAGGGAATTGCTGAGCAGGTTTAAGGCCTCCTTTCTCCTTAATGTGTATGTGAGTCCTAACTTGCATAAAGTCAAGTTTAACTCCTTCTGTAGCAGCTACGCCCGGCCAACATTGTGGTGGAAGTCTTCTTGTTGGATAGAACTAAGCCTACGTGGCTGATCAGGCCAGACTCCTGTTCTCCCTGACTCCAGTTACGTATCAGCACTTGGGGCTACCTTCTGTGACTTGAAGTCCAGCAAGGCCTCCGGTGTTTCTTATTGCTAGGCGTGAAGCACTAGCAACGCTTCGGACCCCGGTGTCCGGTTTACTAAGTGAAGGTGATCTGTCACCTAGGTCACTTGTCCTTCTTTTACCACTCGCCTGTCGCCCTGCTCTTGCCCTTAACATAAGCACAGGTAGCAGTGGTTGTAGTCATAAGCTTTCCTTCCAGAGCTCACTGACCTGTTCTCAGTTGCCTCGTTGTTATAACTGCAGTAGTTCCCTACTTTCTTTCCTTCCAAGACTCTGTCCAGAGCAGCTCACAGGACGTTTCGTCAGACTGTATACACGCTGTAGCTCCGAGAGTCACTTTCCACTTTCTAGAGAACACAGACAGCTTATTCTGAGGTAACTGTTTCATTTGCTTCAGTTGCAGCTCTGACTAGGCTAGAGTGCCTCACTTGTCCACTCGTACTAGCCTCCACTTCTGTATGAGGTGAGCTACAGGAGCTCCTTCAGATCTCAGTCTTATCTCCTCTCCCTCCAAGACTAGAACGACGAATCTCACTCAAGATGAATGGGATGACTCACTCCTGAGCCTCCCTAGGCTTGACTGAACTCTGACTGCTACGTCACACTACTTAAATAATCTAAGTTGCCCTCTGGTGGCAGTGTTGAGAAATGTGTGATGTGAATGAATATCAGGCTTCACAATTACCTTTCCTGTGCATTTTCCAGGAGACATGTGTGCCACGCGTAGCTGGGCCACACATCCCCCCCTAGTTAAACTCAGCACTCCCGGGCTGAAATAGAAAAGAAAAACATTTTTGTTTTGCATATAACATCAACATTTTAAAACTCATCCCTTGCGGGAGGTAAGGACTCTTTAACGTTACAATTTGTACATAGGTCAGTAGAAAATTATCAAAATACTTTTCAATAAATATACACAGTATAAGACAAGATTCTTATGGAGGACCCGCACCAAAAACCTCCCACGTGGGTCCTGGGTGGGCTGCAGGACTTCTGAGCTGCAGACCTCACTCTAGGCCACACCATACGGGTTTTTCTTCAGAGGTAGTTAAGGCTTTGTGTAAAACCAAGATGGGGCACCGAAGTGCGAACTATTTACAATAAAAGTTTTTGGGCTGGCACAGTCCACAGCCACGCAGTCTTTGCATATAAAAACACATTTCAAGTAAGATCATCTTGCAATTAACTCTTCACTTTCACTCTCATTACCCAACTGGGGTATTCTATGCAAACATCATCACATTTAGCAAATAACATTATTAAACATTTTTCTCAATATTAATAAAGTGCAACTTCTTCAACTTTATACATGGCAGTAAACCCTGTCTGGGTCCTACTGGTTTCCTTCTTCACAACTTTCAATGACGTCTTCCACTCCTGGGCTGGAACGACGCGGTGCGCTTTTGAACGCATGACAAACAAGTCATGGTCTGCTATCAGCGTTTGAGTGGCCACAGTTCTTGTGCGATCCACTAGGGGCTCAACAGGTGCTTCATGCAGATACAATTTTTCCATTGAGGACGCAGACTGGTGCTGTGATCTAGCTGTGGTCGCACCATCTGGTTGCGATGCAGGTTGGATCGCAGAGTATGAGACGGGATACGCTGCAGATTGAGGGGCAGATGCGGTCTCGGTTTGCGATGCGGGTGCACGGCCTGGTGCTGACGCCAAGGATGACGCTGCTGGGGCTTTGGATGTGGAGACACGGGAGACATTCAAGGCAAACCACCCCTGACGACTACAGTGTCGCGTGTAGGTGACAACATCCCCTTTTAACAGATGGAACCCCGCATCGCAGCAGTGAACATAGATCTCTGGAGAGAACCCGGGCTCACATATGTAACCCCAAACTCCTCGGGCCTTAGAGGCACACACCGTCCCCTGGCGCCACGGTTCCCGGAGCGTACCTTTATCTCTCCTGACGTTTTCCTTTTCAGCGAGAATCTCTTCCTGGTACCTCTGGCGAAACTGCTGCAACTCCCTCTGCTCCTGCTGCTGCCGCTGTTCGTGTTCCCGGCGTCGCCACTCATTCTCGAACTGGACGTCATAGGGCACATCGTCCAGATATTCCATCACGTCCCAATCGATCTCTGGCATGGACGGCTGAGACCCCTCCGGTGTCCCTACCGGGGGACTGTACTCCGCTGCGGCCTCCTGGCCTGGCTGGCACTCCGGAACGAGCAGGGCCTCCTCAGCCTCCTTCTCTCCCGCCGCATCATCGGTGGAGTCGGGATCAGCACTTTTGGAGCCAGCCTCCGGTTCTTCCTCAGCCGCTTGCAGTGGTGTCACAGGTAATGGTTGTGCTTCTGGAGGGGAGAGCGCTGCGTCCCACAGCAGCTGCTGTTTCCGGGCACGCCATCTTTTCTCCAGCTCCTCCATATCTTCACGGTGTCGGGCCAGGTCCCTTAACACCGCTTCCACCTCCACCACTTCTTTCATAGTTTGGTCTGCGTCCCGAGCTGGGGACGGCTCCGGTACAGGCAGTAGCTTTCCTGGGGAACGGGGCCTGCGCGCCACCGCTCCTCCACACAGCGTCTCCTGTCCTTCCACCATCTCTCTCCAGGCCAGACTGTGCTTTCCATCTGGAACAATCTGGTCTCTTCCGTGGAGGCGGGATTTGCGCTTCCTCTTTTTAGCATAGAGAATGAAGAGGAGGCAGATCTCTATTGCTGTAGGGCAGGCTCTGGTATTGTAATAGCATTTTGATAAGGTGCCCATCACTTTCGCGCCACAGGGGGGGTACACGCCCACGAATGCACGCCCACCTTCTTCACCAGCGCCTCAGGGCGCGAATATGGCGGCAAAATGGCGGAAAATGGCGCCAAAAATCACACAAATAGCAAACAGTCTTTTTGCAGAAAACAGTTCAAATAGGCACACAGGACTCACATTTAGTAAGCTTCGTATCCTGTTCGTGACGCGAAAGATGACGCGCACCACATGTGGGTACCAGGGTTATGGGGTACTCGGCACCGAGCCCATGGAAGTCTATGTGGATGTCACTGGCAGCAGAGCTCGGTCCGTGGCCCTGGGCGGTCATGCAATGGGGGATATTTACAGGGGATTGTAGTAATAGTTGTTCGTGACGCCACCTGTGGTTTCTGATCTGATTGACCAGCGCTGCAGGGTAGATCTCTGAGGGGATGTTCTTGCAGCTAGATGTTAAGTCCCCCACAGGTGGGACTGGTCATTCAAAGTCTATGGTGATGCAGGGTGCGGATAAGAAGTCAGTCACACACAATGCAGTCTCTTTCCATACCTTTACTTGTAGATGTTGCAGGTATGTCCCGGGAAGCTGGTCAGGTTGGAGAATGCACATTCAGGGAATTGCTGAGCAGGTTTAAGGCCTCCTTTCTCCTTAATGTGTATGTGAGTCCTAACTTACATAAAGTCAAGTTTAACTCCTTCTGTAGCAGCTACGCCCGGCCAACATTGTGGTGGAAGTCTTCTTGTTGGATAGAACTAAGCCTACGTGGCTGATCAGGCCAGACTCCTGTTCTCCCTGACTCCAGTTACGTATCAGCACTTGGGGCTACCTTCTGTGACTTGAAGTCCAGCAAGGCCTCCGGTGTTTCTTATTACTAGGCGTGAAGCACTAGCAACGCTTCGGACCCCGGTGTCCGGTTTACTAAGTGAAGGTGATCTGTCACCTAGGTCACTTGCCCTTCTTTTACCACTCGCCTGTCGCCCTGCTCTTGCCCTTAACATAAGCACAGGTAGCAGTGGTTGTAGTCGTAAGCTTTCCTTCCAGAGCTCACTGACCTGTTCTCAGTTGCCTCGTTGTTATAACTGCAGTAGTTCCCTACTTTCTTTCCTTCCAAGACTCTGTCCAGAGCAGCTCACAGGACGTTTCGTCAGACTGTATACACGCTGTAGCTCCGAGAGTCACTTTCCACTTTCTAGAGAACACAGACAGCTTATTCTGAGGTAACTGTTTCATTTGCTTCAGTTGCAGCTCTGACTAGGCTAGAGTGCCTCACTTGTCCACTCGTACTAGCCTCCACTTCTGTATGAGGTGAGCTACAGGAGCTCCTTCAGATCTCAGTCTTATCTCCTCTCCCTCCAAGACTAGAATGACGAATCTCACTCAAGATGAATGGGATGACTCACTCCTGAGCCTCCCTAGGCTTGACTGAACTCTGACTGCTACGTCACACTACTTAAATAATCTAAGTTGCCCTCTGGTGGCAGTGTTGAGAAATGTGTGATGTGAATGAATATCAGGCTTCACAATTACCTTTCCTGTGCATTTTCCAGGAGACATGTGTGCCACGCGCAGCTGGGCCACACATATTCACACTGCGGGGCAGGAAATCTGGCGCCTGCGCAGTCTACCTGTTTAGCTGTGCCTGCCCCCTTCTCCCAGACTCCCTCCACTTTCACTTTCAGACAGTCTTCGGCGTCAGATGTGCTGACCGCCCAGAACTAGTTATTTCTTTCCCCTCTGTTCTTTCTTCCTTTCCCCTCTTTCTTTCTCTCTGTTCTTTCTTTCTCTCTCTGTTCTTTCTTTCTCTCTCTGTTCTTTCTTTCTCTCTGTTCTCTCTCTGTCCTTTTTCCCTTTCTTTCTTTCTCTCTGTTCTTTCTTTCTTTCCCCTCTTTCTTTCTCTTTCTGTTCTTTCTTTCTCTCTCTGTTCTATCTTTTTTCTTTCTCTCTCTCTCTGTTCTTTCTCTCTCTGTTCTTTCTTTCTCTCTCTGTTTTCTTTCTCTCTCTATTCTTTCTTTCTCTCTCTGCTCTTCCTTTCTCTCTCTCTCTGTTCTTTCTTTCTCTCTGTTCTTTCTTTCCTCTCTTTCTTTCTCTCTGTTCTTTATTTCTCTGTTCTTTCTTTCTCTCTCTATTCTTTCTTTCTCTCTCTATTCTTTCTTTCTCTCTCTGTTCTTTCTTTCTCTCTGTTTTTTCTTTCCCCACTTTCTTTCTCTCTCTCTTTGTTGTTTCTTCTCTCTCTGTTCTTTATTTCCCCTCTTTCTTTCTTTCCTCTTTCTTTCTTTCTTTCTTTCTTCTTTCTTTCTTTCTTCTTTCTTTCTTTCTTTCTTTCTCTTTCTCTGTTCTTCCTTTCTCTTTCTCTGTTCTTTCTTTCTCTCTCTGTTCTTTCTTTCTTTTTCTCAGTACCAGTCAGTGTGCCTATTGTACCAGCCACTGTGCCCTCAGTACCAGTCAGTGTGATCAGCAGTGCTAAATGGGTGCTCCAGAATGGAGCACGGAACTCCTGTGCATAATGTCACCGGTGATCACTGAATTACCTGTACACTGACATTGCATACAGAGATCCTGTGTATAATGTCACCGGTGATCACTGTATTACCTGTACACTGACACTATATACAGAGCTCCTTTGTATAATGTTACTGGTGATCACTGTATTACCTGTACACTCACACTATATACAGAGCTCCTGTGTATAATGTCACCGATGATCACTGTATTACCTGTACACTGACACTATATACAGAGTTCCTGTGTATATTGTCACCGGTGATCACTGTATTACCTGTACACTGACACTATATACAGAGCTCCTGTGTATAATGTTACCGGTGATCACTGTATTACCTGTACTCTGACACTATATACAGAGCTCCTGTGTATGTCACTGGTGATCACTGTATTACCTGTACACTATATACAGAGTTCCTGTGTATAATGTCACCATCTTCACCTTTTATCGGTACTATCTTGTGACTGCAACTTCTGTCTGTGGGAAGTCAGAAGTAGCAGAAACCCTCTAACAGGCCACGTTCACACATTCAGTATTTTACCTCAGTATTTGTAGGGAACTTGTCACCCCCCCTGGCCGTTTTGAAATAAAAGAGCCAGCTTCAGCAGCACTAATGCAGCAGTCTGTGAAGGTGGCTCTTTTACTTCTGTGCCCCTGCAACGCTGAAATATTCAGTTTTATAAATCGGTCCCCATACCTTGGATGGGTCTAAGAGGCATGTCCTCTTCCAGTGACTAATCCTCCCCCCAGCCGTCAATCAAGGCCCTTCAGCGTCACCGCGCCTCCTCCTGGCTTTTTTTGTTTTCTTTTGTTTGTGTCCAGCGCCTGCGCTCTTGTATCAGTACCTGGGCATGCGCAGTGTGCGCTACCAGGGAACTGTCACAAGACTCCAGCACCTGCGTCGTTGCCTTTCCCCTGATCCCTCCCCGCAGTGTATTATTATGTATTCACACTGCGGGGCAGGAAATCTGGCGCCTGCGCAGTCTACCTGTTTAGCTGTGCCTGCCCCCTTCTCCCAGACTCCCTCCACTTTCACTTTCAGACAGTCTTCGGCATCAGATGTGCTGACCGCCCAGAACTAGTTCTTTCTTTCCCCTCTGTTCTTTTTTCCTATCCCCTCTTTCTTTCTCTCTGTTCTTTCTTTCTCTCTCTGTTCTTTCTTTCTCTCTCTGTTCTTCCTTTCTCTCTCTGTTCTTTCTTTCTCTCTGTTCTCTCTCTGTCCTTTTTACCTTTCTTTCTTTCTCTCTGTTCTTTCTTTCTTTCTTTCCCCTCTTTCTTTCTCTTTCTGTTCTTTCTTTCTCTCTCTGTTCTATCTTTTTTTCTTTCTCTCTCTCTGTTCTTTCTCTCTCTGTTCTTTCTTTCTCTCTGTTTTCTTTTTCTCTCTATTCTTTCTTTCTCTTTCTGTTCTTCCTTTCTCTCTCTCTGTTCTTTCTTTCTCTCTGTTCTTTCTTTCCTCTCTTTCTTTCTCTCTCTCTGTTCTTTCTTTCTTTTCTTTCTTCTTTTTTCTTTCTTTCTTTCTTTTCTTTCTTTCTTTCTTCTCTTTTCTTTCTTTCTTTCTTTCCCCTCTTTCTTTCTCTCTCTCTTTGTTGTTTCTTTCTCTCTCTGTTCTTTATTTCCCCTCTTTCTTTCTCTCTCTGTTCTTTCTTTCACTCTGTTCTTTCTTTCCTCTTTCTTTCTTTCTTTCTTTCTTTCTTTCTTTCTTTCTTTCTTTCTTTCTTCTTTCTCTTTCTCTGTTCTTTCTTTCTTTTTCTCAGTACCAGTCAGTGTGCCTATTGTACCAGCCACTGTGCCCTCAGTACCAGTCAGTGTGATCAGCAGTGCTAAATGGGTGCTCCAGAATGGAGCACGGAGCTCCTGTGCATAATGTCACCGGTGATCACTGAATTACCTGTACACTGACATTGCATACAGAGATCCTGTGTATAATGTCACCGGTGATCACTGTATTACCTGTACACTGACACTATATACAGAGCTCCTGTGTATAATGTTACCGGTGATCACTGTATTACCTGTACTCTGACACTATATACAGAGCTCCTGTGTATAATGTTACCAGTGATCACTGTATTACCTGTACTCTGACACTATATACAGAGCTCCTGTGTATGTCACTGGTGATCACTGTATTACCTGTACACTATACTGTATACAGAGTTCCTGTGTATAATGTCACCATCTTCACCTTTTATCGGTACCATCTTGTTACTGCAACTTCTGTCTGTGGGAAGTCAGAAGTAGCAGAAACCCTCTATCAGGCCACGTTCACACATTCAGTATTTTACCTCAGTATTTGTAGGCCAAAACCAGGAGTGGAACAATCAGAGGAAAAGTATAATAGAAACACGTCACCACTTCTTGATTTCTCACCCACTCCCGATTTGGCTTGCAAATACTGTGGTAAAATACTGTCCAAATACTGAATGTGTGGCTTTAGGCTGGTTTCACACATTCTGATATTTCCGATACCGGAAAAAACGTTAGTGGAGATATCCATGTCCGTGTGTGTAATATGTGTGGCAACTGTGTGCCGCATCAGTAACACACGGTCACGGACGGCCGCCGGGGAAGAAGCGCTACAGTAAGCACTATTCTCCGGCCAGGGGCGCACCTAAAATGAAGCAAATTGATCACTTCCCCTCAGGCGGCATTGAATCCCTGAAGAAGTGTAAAGATCAATGTTTCAAATATATTCCTATTTAAAAGTGTATGTATTTTACATGTGCATCAGGTTAGGCTAGTAAAGAGTAAACCATATTTATTTGTACTTATTTTACTACGGGACCATTTTGCAATTCGCCTAAGGCAGCAGAGAGGCCGGAGTAGCTGTTATTTTTTAAGGTGTATGACCATTCTTCTTCAAAATGGTCTCCTATGTGGAAAGTCAGAACCAAGTCTCTACTGTCTGTTCTATGTCATGGCATGGACTCAACACTGTCATCATCAGTGATGGTCGATCCCACACCAATAGAAAGGCAGGGAAGGCATGGTCCAGACTCTCCACAATGCTCTGCTTCTGCTGTCATGGATAGGATATCAAAGCAAAAATCTAACAGAAGGAGGCAACAGAACATGACACTAGTTATGGTGGTTATACAAAGAAAATGTATAGCCACTTTTAGGCTGTGTTCCCATGATAAGTTTTTGACACCGTTCATTGTTTCAAAAATGCAGCATCTTACAGTTCCAGTAAAATGGAAGTAATTTATAGAAATATCATGAACTCTGTACTTCTCTATTACACTCTCTTGTGGGAATGAAGAGTTTTATGTGTGGAGTTTCCCCAAAGAATTACATTAGATGCGGAAAATCCACAGGTAAAAGTTAGACATGTTTTGTGCATTTTAGCTGTTGAAAAACACTAAAAATGTATGTAATACGCACATGACTGTATCGGTAAGGTTTTGTTAAAGCCAAATACAAGTAAATAATGCCAATAAGAGATAAAAATCACAGCATCAAAAACACGATAAAAACGCTGTGAAAAACACAAGTAAGCTAATTTACACAATAGGTGCAAAAATACTGCAGAAAATATACAGCGTCAAATACTCAATGAATTTAGCAAGTTTTCTCCACTGTAAATTCTGCAGGAACCCTGTGAGGATTCCTTTTTTTCAATCTGAATGTGTTATACGGTGTTATATGTGGTTTTGATCACATGTGAAGTGTTTTTCCACCAATATTTTGCAAAAGGTGATATCAACAGTAAAAAAAATGGCAACTTTTCTGCAGCATGAGTATGGTGCGCATTTGAAAATTTGCAGCATGATTGTATTTCTGCAGAGGTTTTGTGCAGAATTGGATTTCAAAACCACATGTACTGTGCTGTTAATTTTTTCAGTATAGAATGAGTGTGTCCCAATAGATCTAGTATGGTAGTTAGATATACATTATTTGTGTTTGTAAGAAATATTACAAAGCACATGGCCATCATGCCAAAATCCCTGCTATTAAAAATTGTCAATGCTCCTGTAACAACCGGTCAGATTCCAGCATTTATCTTGCCAGAGCTCATAAATAGAGAGAAATGATTTGAATGGTCGCTATTAACATTACAGACGTCTCAGCATGAACACATTTTCAGCAACACTGAATATACGTCTCTACAAAGTTTTAAAGACTGCAATATAAGCATAATAAGAAACACTACATTAGGTTACAATTTTGCACGTAATTTTTGTTGAGTTTGATTTTTCATGCCTAAAATAGACATGCTGATTTCAAAACTGCGGCTGGTTTTCTTCTATCACGTCAGGTTTTTCTCTACATCTTATTTAATTGTGATTACTCTAGGTTGGATTGAAGGTAGCACTAGTGATCTACTCTTGTCCGAGAGTAATCCAGCATTGAGTGGACAGGGGTGGAGGACGACCTTGGCGACCTGCAATAGGATGCTATTTGTCTAGGGCTATTCAGTTACACATATGGCGAAGGGTTGTAGTCCACTCTATATAGTGCAATGTATTTCAAAAGTCATTATACAACAGGTTAGCACAATTTATTTTTTTATTTACACACATTTCCTTTCTTTCAGATCATGTCTGTCTCTGCTATTTCACCTCATAAGTGCCTAAGCAGCCATGATTCCTTTTGTGATATGTGTGGCAGTTTCACCATTTCCAGTCAAAAGACATACATCAAAACATTTGTCAAGCAAGCTTATTTTGCATATTTCAAAGTAAAACTTGGCGATCAAGAGAAGTTTTGGGCTCCTCACAAGGTGTGCAAGCTGTGTGCTGAGAGTTTATGAAAGTGGATGGAGGGAACTCATGATAAGATGCCATTTGGAAGATGGTTTGGCGAGAGCAAAGAGATCATTCCAGTGACTGTTACTTTTGTAAAGTGAAAACGTCAGGCTATAACAATAAAAATAAATATAAAATAGAGTATCCTAGTCTCCCATCAGCTATACGATTCAGCTGAAATCACAGTGCCAGTTTTCCTTGAACTACCCTGTTTTCAAGAACAGCATTATGGTGAAGAAAAAAGTGACAGCAACGATGAGGATTTTGAAATTGAAGAAGGAATTTGACCAGCATGAGTTGAACGATTTTACTTGAGATTTGGGACTATCAAAAAAGGCTTCTGAACTTCTAACATCAAGACGGAATGAGAAAACCTTGCTTGAAAAAGTGACATAGGTATCCTACTTTTGATCCAGAGAAAGTGCATGCCTGCAAGACTTTGGAAGTGACAGTGGCTTTGTGTATTGCCTTAACATACTTGGTGTACTTGAGTAATTGGGAATTCCAATCTATAAATGAAATTAATAGCGACTATTCATCTATAGCTCAAAGCGCAGCTTAAAGTGTGTCCTCCATAATGGAAATGTATTTGGTGCAGTCCCAATTGACTATTCAGTTTCTCTTTGTGAAGAATATGGAGACATTAAAAGAATCATTGAGTTGTTACAATATCACAAATACAATTTAATATCTATGTTGACCTTAACCCCTTCATGACCGGAGGTATTTTCGTTTTTGTGTTTTCTTATTTTGCTCCCCTTCTTCACAGAGCTATAACTTGTTTTATTTTGTCAATATGGCCATGTGAGGGCTTGTTTTTTGAGGGACGAATTATACTTTTGAATGACACCATTGTTTTTAACATATCGTATACTGGAAAACGGGAAAAAAATTCCAAGTGAGGTGAAATTGCAACAAAAGTGCAATTCCAAAATTGTTTTTTGTTTTGATTTTTTGCTATATTCAGTAAATGCTAAAACTCACCTGTTATTATGATTTTCCAGGTCATTACGAGTTCATAGACACCAAACATGTCTAAGTTCTTTTTTATTTCATTTTTTGTCATCTCGAGTTGGGTGAGGGCTTATTTTTTGCATGCTGAGCTGACGTTTTTAATTATACCATTTTGGTGTAGATACGATCTTTTGATCGCCCGTTATTGCATTTTAATATAATGTTGTGGCAACCAAAAAAAACATAGTCCTGGAGTTTTGACTTTTTTTCTAGTTATGTCAGTTAGCGATCGGGTTAATTCTTCCTTTATATTGATAAATCGGATGATTCTGAACACGGCGATATCAAATATGTGTATGTTTGATTTTTTTATTGTTTTATTTTGAATGAGGCGAATGGGGCGTGATTTGAACTTTTATTTTTTTAATATTTTTAAAAACATTTTTTTTACTTTTGTCATGCTTCAACAGTCTCCATGGGAGACTTGAAGCTGCCGTAACCTGATCGGCTCTGCTACATACAGGCAATGATCAGGTCGCCTGTATGTAGCAGAATTGCTGACTTGCTAGGAGCGCCGACCACTGGGGGGGGCTCATAGCATTCCAGCAGTGACAACCATAGAGGTCTGCAGGAGACCTCTGGTTGTCATGCCAACCCATCAGTGACCTGCGATCACGTGACGGGGGTCATCAATGGGCTGATTTCCGGCTGGTCGGAAGTGTGTGTTAATTGCTGCTGTCAGGTTTGACAGCAGCATTTAACGGGTTAATAGCCCCGGTGGATCGCGATTCCATCCGTGGCTGTTAAGAGCACATGTCAGCTGTTCAAAACAGCTGACATGTGCCGGGAAAGATGTGGGCTTACCACCAGAGCCCACATCAAAGGGAGGGTGTCCAACATCAGTGTATTATTATGTCCAAAGTCGGAAAGGGGTTAAAATAGTATGTTTATTTCTTGATCAGCAACTCGGATACACCAAGCATGCTAGATTGGTATGCTTTGCTTTGGCATTGGGTAGAGGGGAATTGGCTTCCAAGATCTGACCTCAAACCTGGTAATCCAAACATTCTACTTGAACCTCTTGTTGACAGAAAGAACACTATATTCCTACCTCTGTACATGAAACTGGGTCTCATGAAGCAATTTATTAAAGCTTTGCCAATTGATGGAGACTGTTTCAAGTACCTCAGTTTGGCATTTCCAAGCCTGTCATTTGAAAAAATAAGGACTGGGGTGTTTGATGGTCCACAGATTTGGAAGTTCATTAAAGAGGAATATTTCATCGGGACAATGTCAGAACTCCAATTGTTTGCTTGGTTATCATTCAAAGACCTTGGCAAGGACTTTCTTGGAAATTCAAGAGCAAACAATTACACCAAAATTGTCCAGAAGCTCTTGAAGAGCTACAAAATGCTTGGTTTCAACATGAGCATCAAGGTGCATTTTCTGTACAGCCATCTTGCTAACGTCCCTGAAAACCTTGGTGCAGTTAGTGATGAGCAAAGTGAATGATTCCACAAAAGTTTAAGGGTCACAGAGAGACGGTATCAGAGTAGATGGGCTGTATGTATGATGACTGACTATTGTTGGAGAATCAGGAGAGATTGTCCACCGATTGGAACACTCCAGGAAAAATTATAAGCATACATTTTTACCTTAAAGGAGTGGTCCGGAGGTCAAAGAAATTTTAATCTAAATCCCTATCTATTTGAGGCTGTAATCTAAACTAATTTCTAATATGCTTGCATTAAAAATTCCCTACTGTTCCCTAACTACACTATCTAACAGCTATTGTACTTTTTTCCCTATTTCTTGTGTGATGACACTTCATTTGGTAATCCCAGTGTATGCTGTGATATTCAAACAAAGATTCATCAAGGGGCAGAGGCTGAGATCACTGTGACAGCCTCTGCCCAATCCCTGAAATGAAGCATCATCAGTGACGCTCGTTGCAGGGTCGAGGCTAGTCCTTGCTGTGTTCCTGTGCACTGTAATTGTGCGAAGTGCACAATCACAGCGCGCTCTGTGTTGCTGGCTCAGACAAGTAGTAACGAGCCAGAAACACATAGGAGAGCGCTGTGTTAGGGTACCCAGCATTCAGAAACCAAGTGACTGTGGGGGCGGCGCTGGTCTCTGCAAACTAGGTACCCTGACACTGCGCTCTGACACTGTGCTGTCCTCTGTGTTGCCAACTCATTAATACTCATCTGAGCCAACAACACAGAGTGTGCTGTGGTTGTACACATCACACAATGACAGCGCACAGGGACAGGGCAAAGACTAGCCCCTCCCTTGAAAAGAGAGTCACTGATGACTCTTCGTTTCAGGGAGGGGGCAGAGGCTGTGACAGTGACCGCAGCTCTGCTCCCTGCTCTGATGACGCTTTGTTTGAGTGTTCCAACCTGCACTGGGATTCTCAAACTAAGCATCGTGACACTGGAAGTTGGGGGAAAAGTTCAATAGCTTTGAAATAGTGTAGTTAGGAAACAGGGAATTTTTAATGCAAGTGACGCGCACACGGTACCAGGGCTATGGGGTACTCGGCACCGAGCCCATGGAAGTCTATGGGGGATGTCACTGGCAGCAGAACTCGGTCCGTGGCCCTGGGCGCTCATACAATGGGGAATATTTACAGGGGATTGTAGTAATAGTTGTTCGTGACGCCACCTGTGGTTTCTGATCTGATTGACCAGCGCTGCAGGGTAGATCTCTGAGGGGATGTTATGGCAGCTAGATGTTAAGTCCCCCACAGGTGGGACTGGTCCCTCAAAGTCTATAGTGGTGCAGGGTGCGGATAAGAAGTCAGTCACACACAATGCAGTCTCTTTCCATACCTTTACTTGTAGATGTTGCAGGTATGTCCCGGGAAGCTGGTCAGGTTGGAGAATGCACATTCAGGGAATTGCTGAGCAGGTTTAAGGCCTCCTTTCTCCTTAATGTGTATGTGAGTCCTAACTTGCATAAAGTCAAGTTTAACTCCTTCTGTAGCAGCTACGCCCGGCCAACATTGTGGTGGAAGTCTTCTGTTGGATAGAACTAAGCCTACGTGGCTGATCAGGCCAGACTCCTGTTCTCCCTGACTCCAGTTACGTATCAGCACTTGGGGCTACCTTCTGTGACTTGAAGTCCAGCAAGGCCTCCGGTGTTTCTTATTAGTAGGCGTGAAGCACTAGCAACGCTTCGGACCCCGGTGCCCGGTTTACTAAGTGAAGGTGATCTGTCACCTAGGTCACTTGTCCTTCTTTTTCCACTCGCCTGTCGCCCTGCTCTTGCCCTTAACATAAGCACCGGTAGCAGCGGTAGTAGATGTCAGCTTTCCTTCCAGTGCTCACTGACCTGTCCTCAGTTGACTCGATGTTATAACTGCTGTAGTTCCCTTCCTTCTTTCCTTCCAAAGACTCTGTCCAGAGTGGCTATCAGGAGCTTCTGTCGACTGATCTCATGCACGCTCTGAGAGTTACTTTCCACGTTCATAGGGAACACAGGAGCTTGTTCTGAGGTAACTGTTTCATTTGCTTCAGCTGCAGCTCTGACTAGGCTAGAGTGCCTCACTTGTCCACTCGTACTAGCCTCCACTTCTGTATGAGGTGAGCTACAGGAGCTCCTTCAGATCTCAGTCTTATCTCCTCTCCCTCCAAGACTAGAACGACGAATCTCACTCAAGATGAATGGGATGACTCACTCCTGAGCCTCCCTAGGCTTGACTGAACTCTGACTGCTACGTCACACTACTTAAATAATCTAAGTTGCCCTCTGGTGGCAGTGTTGAGAAATGTGTGATGTGAATGAATATCAGGCTTCACAATTACCTTTCCTGTGCATTTTCCAGGAGACATGTGTGCCACGCGCAGCTGGGCCACACATCCCCCCCTAGTTAAACTCAGCACTCCCGGGCTGAAATAGAAAAGAAAAACATTTTTGTTTTGCATATAACATCAACATTTTAAACTCATCCCTTGCGGGAGGTAAGGACTCTTTAACGTTACATTTTGTACAATGGACATTAGAAAAATATCAAAAATACTTTTCAATAAATATACACAGTATAAGACAAGATTCTTGTGGAGGACCCGCACCAAAAACCTCCCACGTGGGTCCTGGGTGGGCTGCAGGACTTCATTGCTGCAGACCTCACTCTAGGCCACACCATGCGGGTTTTTCTTCAGAGGTAGTTAAGGCTTTATGTAAAACCAAGATGGGGCACCGAAGTGCGAACTATTTACAATGAAAGATTTTGGGCTGGCACAGTCCACAGCCACGCAGTCTTTTGATAAAACCTTCTCAAGACATCACATTTCAATTGACTCACTTTACCCAACTGGGGTATTCTATGCAAACTATGCAAACATCATCACATTTGGCAAATTATGTAAACATTTTCATACATATCAATAAAGTGCAATTTTTTTCATAAAACTTCTTCAAACTTTATACAGTGGCAGTAAACCCTGTCTGGGTCCTAGTGTTCTTCTTCTTTCTTGCAGATATTAAGGACGTCTTCCATACCTATGGCTGGGACGACGCAGTGCGCTTTTGAATGCATAACAAACAAGTCATGGCCTGCAATCAGCGTTTGCGTAAACACAGTCCTTGTGCGAACCACTAGGGGCGCAACGGGTGTCTCATGCAAGTATAAATTTTCCATTGAAGATGCAGGCTTGGGCTGCGATCCAACTGTGGTCGCACCATCCGGTTGCGATGCAGAATGGGTCGCAGGGTATAAGACAGAATACGCGGCAGACTGCGGTGCTGAAGCGATCGCGGGTTGCGATGCTGGTGCACGGCCTGGTGCTGACGCTAAAGATGACGCTGCTGGGGCTTGCGACACTGCAGCACGATTTACATCACTGGCATCGGGGACGGGGTCGCTGACACGGGTGACGTTTAAGGCGTACCACCCTTTAAGCCCCCAGTGCCGCGTGTAGCTGACAATGTCCCCGTTTACTAGATCTCTCCCAGGGTGCCCGATGGGTAAGTGAGACTCCACATCTTTCCGACTCACAAAGATCTCCTGATACAGGCCTGGCTCATGGATGAAGCCCCAGCCTTTGCGGAGTTGGAATTCTCTGACTGACCCCTGGCGCCGCGGTTCCCGAAGCGTACCTTTATTCCTCCGGACGTTCTCCTTGTCGGCGAGGAACTTCTCATGGTACCGCTGTCGCTGCTGCTGCGCCTCTCTCTGCTCCTGCTGGCGTTGCTGCTCCTGTTCCTGGCGCTGCCACTCACTCTCGAACTGGACGTCATATGTCACATCGTCCAGATATTCCATTGCGTCCCAATCGATCTCTGGCATGGACGGCTGGGACCCCTCCGGTGTCCCTACCGGGGGACTGCATTCCGCTGCGGCCTCCTGGCCTGGCTGGCACTCCGGAACGAGCAGGGCCTCCTCAGCCTCCTTCTCTCCCGCCGCTTCATCGGTGGAGTCGGGATCAGCACTTTTGGAGGCGGCCTCCGGTTTCTCATCAGCCGCTGGCGCTGGTGTCGCAGGTAATGGTTGCGCTCCTGGAGGGGAGAGCGCTGCGTCCCACAGCAGCCGCTGTTTCAGGGCACGCCAGCTTTTCTCCATCTCTTCCACTTCTTTACGGTGGCGGGTCACATCTTCCAGCACCGCTTCCACCTTCTTCACTTGTTTCATAGTTTGGTCTGCGTCCCGAGCTGGGGACGGCTCCGGTACAGGCAGTAGCTTTCCTGGGGAACGGGGCCTGCGCGCCACCGCTCCTCCACACAGCGTCTCCTGTCCTTCCGCCATCTCACTCCAGGCCAGACTGTGCTTTCCATCTGGAACAATCTGGTCTCTTCCGTGGAGGCGGGATTTGCGCTTCCTCTTCTTGGCATAGAGAATGAAGAGGAGGCGGATCTCTCTTGCTGTAGGGCAGGCTCTGGTTTTGTAATAGCATTTTGATAAGGCGCCCATCACTTTCGCACCACAGGGGGGTACACGCCCACGAATGCACGCCCACCTTCTTCACCAGCGCCTCAGGGCGCGAATATGGCGGGAAAATGGCGCCAAAAATCACAAAAATAGCAAACAGTCTTTTTGCAGAAAACAGTTCAATAGGCACACATGACTCACATCCAGTAAGCTTCGTATCCTGTTCGTGACGCCAAAGATGACGCGCACACGGTACCAGGGCTATGGGGTACTCGGCACCGAGCCCATGGAAGTCTATGGGGGATGTCACTGGCAGCAGAACTCGGTCCGTGGCCCTGGGCGCTCATACAATGGGGAATATTTACAGGGGATTGTAGTAATAGTTGTTCGTGACGCCACCTGTGGTTTCTGATCTGATTGACCAGCGCTGCAGGGTAGATCTCTGAGGGGATGTTATGGCAGCTAGATGTTAAGTCCCCCACAGGTGGGACTGGTCCCTCAAAGTCTATAGTGGTGCAGGGTGCGGATAAGAAGTCAGTCACACACAATGCAGTCTCTTTCCATACCTTTACTTGTAGATGTTGCAGGTATGTCCCGGGAAGCTGGTCAGGTTGGAGAATGCACATTCAGGGAATTGCTGAGCAGGTTTAAGGCCTCCTTTCTCCTTAATGTGTATGTGAGTCCTAACTTGCATAAAGTCAAGTTTAACTCCTTCTGTAGCAGCTACGCCCGGCCAACATTGTGGTGGAAGTCTTCTGTTGGATAGAACTAAGCCTACGTGGCTGATCAGGCCAGACTCCTGTTCTCCCTGACTCCAGTTACGTATCAGCACTTGGGGCTACCTTCTGTGACTTGAAGTCCAGCAAGGCCTCCGGTGTTTCTTATTAGTAGGCGTGAAGCACTAGCAACGCTTCGGACCCCGGTGCCCGGTTTACTAAGTGAAGGTGATCTGTCACCTAGGTCACTTGTCCTTCTTTTTCCACTCGCCTGTCGCCCTGCTCTTGCCCTTAACATAAGCACCGGTAGCAGCGGTAGTAGATGTCAGCTTTCCTTCCAGTGCTCACTGACCTGTCCTCAGTTGACTCGATGTTATAAACTGCTGTAGTTCCCTTCCTTCTTTCCTTCCAAAGACTCTGTCCAGAGTGGCTATCAGGAGCTTCTGTCGACTGATCTCATGCACGCTCTGAGAGTTACTTTCCACGTTCATAGGGAACACAGGAGCTTGTTCTGAGGTAACTGTTTCATTTGCTTCAGCTGCAGCTCTGACTAGGCTAGAGTGCCTCACTTGTCCACTCGTACTAGCCTCCACTTCTGTATGAGGTGAGCTACAGGAGCTCCTTCAGATCTCAGTCTTATCTCCTCTCCCTCCAAGACTAGAACGACGAATCTCACTCAAGATGGATGGGATGACTCACTCCTGAGCCTCCCTAGGCTTGACTGAACTCTGACTGCTACGTCACACTACTTAAATAATCTAAGTTGCCCTCTGGTGGCAGTGTTGAGAAATGTGTGATGTGAATGAATATCAGGCTTCACAATTACCTTTCCTGTGCATTTTCCAGGAGACATGTGTGCCACGCGCAGCTGGGCCACACACAAGCATATTAGAAATTAGTTTAGATTATGGCATCAAATAGATAGGGATTTAGATTAAAATTTCTTTGACCCCCTTTAACTGCTACTTATCTTTACTACTTGCACACAATATGACTGACAGTAACAATATATCCTTTATATGAACAAATGTTTTGCATTATTTTCAATTGTATGTACATTTTGCATGGTTTTGGAGATAAAGGGAGGCTATTCTGTAGCTTAAAAAGTTGTGATAGAGAATAACTGGACTCACTTTTGGATTCAGAAGCCAAAAGTTGGTGAAAAACAAGTGTCAGATCTAACTCAAACTGATTCTAGTCTACTGGTGTTGGAGATTTCACTTTTAAAAGACAGAAATGACTGAGCTCTCACATCCCCATCGCTTCCTTATGTTCGATAGTAAACTTGGCAAGCAGCAATGACTTCTGGTAGGGTTTTGTTTGTGAGCTGTGTGCTGAAAATATAATAATGATTCAAAGATTCTGGCTGAAATATCATTTTTTTTTTTAAAACCAAAGCGGCCAAGAAATATTTATGCATATAAAATCTCCATGACTAGTAGAATTATTGTCTTTGTTCTTAGAATTATTATTACGATAATATTCAGAGTTGTTCTGATACTATTTTTGATTGTCTAAAAGGTGTTTCTGCCTTTGAAAAAATTCCCCCTATTTCCATTTTTACAGACTTAAATCCCTTTCTGAACCCCTTAGTGACAGAGCCAATTTGCAGCTTAATGACCAGACCAATTTTTACAATTCTGACCACTGTCACTTTATGAGGTTATAACTCTGGAACGCTGTAACGAATCCAGCTGATTCTGAGAAATTTTTTTTGTGACATATTGTACTTCACGTTAATAGTAATTTTTTTTATCTGACTTGCGTTTATTTATGAAAAAAACAGAAATATGGCGAAAATTTTGAAAATTTAGCATTTATCAAAATTTAAATTTTTATGCCCTTAAATCAGAAAGATATGTCACACACATTTCTTAATGAATAACATTTCCCACATGTCTACTTTACATCAGCACAATTTTGGAAACAAAATTTTTTTTTGTTAGGAAGTTATAAGGGTTAAAAGTTGACCAGCGATTTCTCATTTTTGCAACATGATGTGATGTGGTTTTTAGGAACCACATCACATTTGAAGTCACTTTGAGGGGTCTATATGATAGAAAATACCCAAAAGTGACACCATTATAAAAACTGCACCCCTCAAGGTGCTCAAAACCACATTCAAGAAGTTTATTAACCCTTTACGTGCTTCACAGGAACTAAAGCAATGTGGAAGGAAAAAATTAACATTTAACTTTTTTTGCAAAAAATTTACTTCAGAACCAATTTTTTTTATTTTCACAAGTGTTAAAAGAGAAAGTGAACCACAAAATTTGTTGAGCAATCAATTTCTCCAGAATACGCCCATACCCCATATGTGGGGGTAAACCACTTTTTGGGATAATGTGTGTGTAGGTTTGTGTGTGTTTGTGTATTTGTGTTTACTTACCGGCTTAGTAATGAGGGTGTCGGGCTGACACCTTTTCATTACTAAAGCCCCCGTCACTGAGTCACTAGTTTTGTGATGCAACAGCGATCTCCCCAGCGATATCGCTGTGTGTGACATTCAGCGACGATCAGCCCCCTGCCGGGTATCGCTGATCGTCGCTGAATGTCCTGGACATTTTTTTGATCGTTGGTCTCCTGCTGGCCAGCACGCATCGCTGCGTGTGACAGGCGGGAGACCAGCGATCAGCTGGTAACCAAGGTACACATCAGATTTCCAGGTGCCGTGCAGCGCCTGGAAACCTGATGTGTACCTTGGTTACCAGCTCCCTGCACCAGCGGGCTAGTATCCAACGTACACTGCGGGTAACCAAGCGAAGTTACCCGCAGTGTCGCTGTCCTGATCGCTGCTGAGATCTGCCTGTTTGGCAGCTCAGCAGCGATCATGTAACGAAACACCAGCGATCATGACAAGTGCATATCGTTGTCCGGATCGCTGGTGTGTCGCTATGTGTGACGAGGCCCTAAGCCTAGGGCTAGGAGTCAATGACAACTGCTGACACCAAGCCCTAATTCCATTACCCTGATACCACTGCATCAGCATGAAAAAGGTGGTGTTGAACCAAGAAATTCCATCACAAAACTTTTTTTAAATATCTTTATTTAGCTCAAAAAAGCCTTCATTGCTGTGCAAAAAACAGATGCAAAAATGCATGCAAAAAACGAGGCTAAACGTGGCTAAAACACACATTTTTCCTACCAAGAGATGCAGAAACCTTGCAGAAATTTCTGCAAGTGCAAGCAAATACTCAACGTGCGCACATAGCCTAAAGGTTATAAAAGGGTTAGGATGTTGTTTTTTTTTTTTTATTACTGACGAGAGATGCCAAATAGTAAAACTAGTTGCAGGTCACGTGTAAAAAAGAGAGCTCTTTCCTCCCTGTAAATGCAACTCATCTGTAATAGAAAATAGTTGCACAACCCAGAGGATTTACAAGTGTCTTTGTAATGTGGACTAAATCCACAATATTTAATTGAATGCTTCTAAAATAAAATCCTGGATACTAAACACCAAACACTATGCTGCTACCCTTCCACAAGCATCAAAGTTGAATTCATACCTACACTATTTATAGACTGTGTGATGCTGATAAGATCACTCCTGTGCCTCTCCAGGACATTCTATGACATATGATACAAATAAAATGTCCTAAAGGACAACTATATCCTACATGTATATGTGAAAACAAGCTACTTTTGGGAAAGCAATATGTCTCCTCTCAGACCTCTACATTACCATTGCATTATAATATTACCTGATAATCTAATTTCCAGTAAAGGGAATGGCTTGCGGTGTCATCAAATATGTAGAAATGCCCACCAGTTGGCTGCAAAAGCACCTTTGTTAAAACATTTTTCCACAATTGGATGGGACAGACTGAACAGCTACCACAAGGGAACAAACCCTTGTTTAAATTTCCTGCTCTTAATTTAGTAGTAGAACGTCTAAAGGGACTGTTAATTAAAAAGTCCTTTAGATTTTTTGCCCTCCTTGCCACTACATTGGGATGATCACCAATGAAAGATCTCAATTTTGGTTCACTCAATAAGATACCCCAGTTGTTTTTTAGTATACGATAAATATCGTTCCACTGATTATTAAAGTGAGTTATCAGGTTAATCTTGTTGGATGCCATTTTTTCCTCGAGGTTGTAGAGCTTCCTCTCTTGATCTATTACGCAAATATTCAAAAGCCCCATACACAATCTTCCGCGGATAGCCGTGTTCACGAAATCTATTGGTGAGCAAACGAGATTCACTGGTAAAGTCTTTAAACCGGCTACAGTTCCTCCTTGAAGGAACTGGCCCTTTGGGATCCCTGCCCGTAAATATGCTGGATGAAACCTTGTGAAGTGCAGGAAATTATTTGTAGCCGTCTGTTTCCGAAATAATGTGATAATCCGGTTCTGATAGATCATCAATTTCAAATCCAAGAAATCCACTGAACTAGTAGAGAAACTCGAGATAAGTCTTATGTTCCAACATTTATTATTCAATCCATCAACAAAGGTACCAAGTTGTTCAGCAGTACCAGACCAAATTATGACAATGTCATCGATATATCGATGCCACTTCACCACATGAGTGGAAAAAGCGGTTAGTCCCTGCACATGGGTCTCCTCCCACCACCCCATAAAAAGGTTGGCATAGGAGGGCGCGCATTTAACCCCCAATGCGGTACCTAATACCTGCTTGTAGATAACCCTGTCAATCACAAAATAGTTCTTCTCGAGAATAAATTTCAATAATTCCAAAACAAAGGAATCATGTCCTCTGTCCCCCGTGGAAAGTTGATCTAAAAAATAGGAAACTGCCATCATAACTAATTTTTGTTCGATTTTGGTATAAAGGGCCTTCACATCCAGGGTAACGAGAATGACATTGTCTGGTACTTCCAAGCGCTCCATCAGTTGCATAAGGTGAGATGAGTCAGGCACATATAAGTCCAAGGTGTGAACAATAGGCTTTAAGAAATGATCAAGATAAGTACAGGGCCTTTCATATAAGCTTCCTATTCCCCAAAATAATAGGTCTACCTGGGGGTGTAGTGATGGACTTGTGGACCTTCGGTAGCATATATAGTGTTGGCACCACAGGATAAGAAGTCCAATTCCTTTTTGTTAATTATACCATATGAATAGGCCCTCGATAACAATCTATCCAGTTGGATCAGATGGTAGTGTCTGATAATATTGAGCATTGTTTAGTTAGGCGCCTGGCTTCTAAACAATACATATACTTGGGCCAAAGAACAATGTTCCTGCCTTTGTCCGCCTCCTTAATTTCAAATTGATCATTATTTCTTAAACCCACAGGTGCCAACCTCTCATCTTTTGTCAGGTTGTTTTGACAATTCCTATCCAATTTTTTTTTTTACTTTGTTTTGTCAAGGTAAAATATAATTTTCTACTATACTTTTATATTTATAGTGTGTATATGTATTTTGTAAACACGAAGTTTCCCTTAAATGATATTATTCAGATTGAAACTTATTTTAGGACAATGTTAGTATCTGCTGGTGTCTGTCTCCACCTTGTGTCCTATCACTGTATTACACTAACTATCTAATAACTTGAACTGGATCCACTGAAATGACCCCCATCTTTGGAGAATGGAGGAAACACATGATACACGAGAACAATAGAATCTTTCTTCAAGAAACGAAACTGAGGATGACAACACGATCAAGGAGGACTTAGAAGAAGATCTAAGGACCAATTAGGATGACCAGATGCTGAATATATACATATATGGACATCATTCAGCATATCTCTTTCTCCTCAATCCCGCCTTTACTCCACCCCAATATTCTGTGTATGTAATCTTATGTACGTGAATAAAAAGTTCAGTGCTTACTGGAGATGGCCGCCTAATAGCACCATTTTCTTTAGGGCACGTTCTGAAGTCTGAACCAGCGTATTGCCTGATTCATTCTCGGTCGACCCGTGCTCTTAGTCTAATTTGGAGTGACTGGAGGATGAGTGGTTTGTCGTTACGACCCCGACAATTGGCGCCTAACACGTGGGGCCGTGGATTGCCGCCCGTCCGGACCCGTCTTGAGGACTTTGCGGTGGTGCCCGCGGTGACTGAGTGCGAGGACTGCAGCCTCCGTTGAACACGGTAAGTTGGGATCATATACTTTATATGCGTCCCACTTGCCTGTGTGTCAGTCACTGTTTGGTCCTGTCGTATTGTCCATTTGGGTCTGGAGGGGTGACCGGTTGAGTGGTGAGACCAAGGGCAATCCCACGCCACGAACCAGCAAGTCTGACCGAGTGATGTTGCATTCCTGCACGTTCTCGTGAAAATTACCACGTTCCTCCTCCTCCAGTCACTGTACTTTTATGCAGATAGTTGCCTCCCGTGATTATTTGGTAGTGTCTAAATTTCTAGCATCTTGTAGAGAATTGTGGTAGGGGTGCGCATAACCAAATTTCCTTAGGAGACGAATAGAGGAGGGCTCTTCGTCTGAGAAAGTGACAAATGGAGGGGGTACTCTTTGTCTAACCCGGGAAGTCTCATTAGGAGAAGCCCAGGTGTCAGCATATGGAGGGGGACTCTGTGCTGTGTAGAGTGTCACGGTGTACTGCGCTGTAACGTCACCATCCACAGTTAGGGAAAAGACAGAATAGAGGGGGACTCTTTGTCTTGTCACAGTATTGAGGGGGACTCTGCAGTGACGGGTGGTGACTTGCGAGTGACGCCGGTGGTCTGAGTCGCGACAGATCATTTCACTCTGTTAAATTATGATGCGCATGTTTAAATCAAACAAAACCCACAAGTTAGAGGGTGGTGCTTTGGGAGTGGTTGAATTGATGAAATCACGTGGAGGCAAGAAGGCTGTTAAGATAATGAGCTTGCCGAGTACAGGCAGGCTTCAGCCTTCAGTGTGGAAAGACTTTGTCGCACAGAATGAGGGAAAGTTGAGAGATCAGGGGCTCTTGTATCAAGCCCGAGCACATTTGAGAGTAGTAAATGATTTGAAAGTTGAGGGTTGAAAGAGGTAGATGGAATAAGGAGGTTCGGAAAGTGCTGAGCCTTTGTTCGGATATGTAAAATGCTCTGCATATGATCTTGTTGATGTAACTAAAATGGCCGCTCCAAGCCCTCGGCCACCGCCCTATAATGGTGCCGATCTTAGAACAAAGGGAGGTTGGACCTGTCATGTGTGTGGTGAACAGAATCCGCCCTGGGCGGAGACCTGCCGTGTTTGTGGGGCGGGTCGCTCCTGGTGTAATGCCCAGTCCATCGCCCCTCCCACACCCAGCGGCCATTTTGGTAAACCCAGTGGCCATCTTAATACACCCGGAAATGGCCAACACCCCATCTCCTCCGGCGGCCATCTTGGGACACCCAAGCACACCCAGTCAGGCCTATATCCCTTGCTGATACCAACCAGGGCCTACTACCAGCCCCCGCCCGCACCTGTGCAGGCCACAGCTCCCAATATGGCACCAGATGCAACACCATTGTTCCCTTTCACACACCCCAACCCGGCCATTGCTGCAATGCATGAATCTTCAGTTTTTCAAACAATGATCAGGAGCCGCCGCCATGATATTATGGGATCTAATGAAGGGAAGGAGGATCAGGAGAGAGAAGAGGGGTGGGCCCCTTAACAGCCACCACTATCCCCAGCAGCACCAGTATCTTTTCTTCCCTCCTCCATTCCCCCACCATCATTGTTAACCCTGGTCCTAGGGCCTATTCCACCCCTACTCCAGAGATGGGGCACCTTCCTCTCCTTCACAAATCCTCAGAGAGGACAGTCGTTCTGTAAGATTCACGGAAACCCCGGTCAGGCCCCCAGCTCCCGGTGTACTTGAAAACTGGTATCCCTGCCATTCACAGCATTACACAGACCGCAACGGAAATCCAGTGACATTGTCCATAGGGTACGGTGATATCCTGACACATCGGGTTGGTGCTATAGTTAGTCCTGCCAACTCCAACTGCTCCAAGAAAGGGGGTCTGGCTCTATTAATAGCCCAAGCAGGTGGTCCCATCGTCACTGCAGAATGCATGGCTCATATATACACTCATGGCCCTTTGCCACCTGGACAGACTCTGACAACCCATGCAGGGGACCTTCCCGCTGATATCATCATCCATGCAGTAGGTCCAGTCCATGATCCTCTAAACTCAAATGAGTCACGGGCCACCCTTCGGGCCACCATACATTCAATACTCCATCATGCTGGTATGTTAAAAACAGAAGACATTAGGCACCAGGAATTATTTGAAACCAATGATAAAGTAGTAAATTTGTGATTGCTTTGTCTAAAGAGTTAACTAACACCCACTCTGCAGTGTCTGCTTCTCTCCCAGAATTTACAGGTGACACGGTGCATGATTTCTCGCCTGATGACCTTATATATATAAAAAATTTATGAGAAGAGACTGTCTCCAGCCCAGATTTGAGGGTCCCTGCACTGTGGTCCTGTCCACCCTACTGCCCGAAGCTCGAGGGCAAGAGCACCTGGATTCACGCCTCCCATTGCAAGAAGGACAAGATTAATCAGCAGTCATGAAGTTTCTGATATACATATCCTTTTGAGCTATATCCTGATCTCCAGTAGTGCCAGTATGCCCACCTTCTGGGTTAATACTACAACCCCTGTGGTTATCTTTAAGTTCGATTTCTATCAAATATTCAACTGTGATAGGAATGATTTCAAGGGATCAACACACTAAATTTAAGGGAAAAATTGGCGGATGAGGCTGGATGCGGTGGATTGATGGATGAGATATACAGGTGTTGTGTTTGTGGGAACGGATCTAAGAATGCAGGAGTCAGTGACAGCAAGCAAAGGTATAAGGGAGGGAGGAAGTGCTGGTAGCAGCGAGATGGTATTTTGCTGTACACCAAGGTCATTCTACAGATAAGGAAGCTGAAGGCTGAGGGAGAGCACACTGACAAACTGCGCAGCGACCCGACTTACCCCTCCCATCAGGCATTCAGCATAGAGACGCAGAGCCAGAGTGCAGTAGTTTTCAGATTTTGTTGAATAGGTTTTTGGAATAGACACAGTACGTAAGAATCGAAGGTCAGAGTATGTGAGAAGCAAATAGACAGGCAGAGAAAGGAAGTTACACTAGAGGACAGAGTTCAGGAAAGAGCCAAAAGATTATTTCTGGACTCTAAGAAAAACTTGGGTGGAAATGGGTTTTGTCAAAGAAAACAAGACTAGTGAGAAAGTTCTAGCAAGTTTTATATGAATGGCATAAAAAAAAAAAAAAAAAAAAAAGAAGTGACAAGGAAAAACTGAAAGTAAGTAGACCGGATTAGAGATCAGTTAAAGCAGAGGATCTAGCCAGAATAGCACAGGGGGCACAACATGATTTAGTGCAGGCAAAAAGAGGTAGCTTGCGCATGAGCCCCCTTGTCTCCTTACCCCCCATTCCTAATTGCACAGTACAGGTGAACCTACTAGGGGGACATGAGGTTGAATTCCAGGTGGACACGGGGCAGAAAATTCAGTAATTACAGACAACTCTCCAGCTCCCCGTCACTAAAAAGATTCCCCTGCAGATTCGGGGAACCGCTGTGCACACACAGTTGGTGGTGTCACCGCGGGGTCAATGTGGTCTTTTGGGATGTGGTGTGTTGTTACGGTTGCGGGCGCGTATTGAGTGTTGTCCGGTTGG
This sequence comes from Oophaga sylvatica, assembly GCA_033576555.1. Taxonomy (NCBI): domain Eukaryota; kingdom Metazoa; phylum Chordata; class Amphibia; order Anura; family Dendrobatidae; genus Oophaga; species Oophaga sylvatica. The sequence continues at coordinate 494,220,224 of JARQOD010000003.1, read as the reverse complement.
GACTGTCACTGTGGCACCGGGACTGGGGCGGAGCACTCTTTGTGGAGTCGTGTCGCTAGACGTTGCTAGTACACAGAGGAAAGAGAAGATTTTCAGGAAATATATTCCAATGTTATTCCTGGACCCCACCGTCATGATGTACTCTTTAGGATAAGGACAGGGGATTTTACGAAACAACATGTTGGGGTCATAGTAAATGCTGCAAATAATCAACTCCACTATGCTGGAGGACTGGCCGCAACAATTTCACAGAAAGGCGGACCCATGATACAGGACGAATCTAATTCGTATATACAAACGTGTGGTCAGGTAGAAATAGGACAGGTCCCAGCAACCAGAGCAGGACAGTTGCCGTGTCAATATGCAATATATGCAATGAAATCACGATATACTTCTACTAATATGCCTAGGTCCCAACAATTACTTACTGAAGCTGTCCAGAATGTAATCCTGTATGTTTTCCCTGTCCACTCCGAACAATGTATTAAAAAAAAAAAAAAAAAAGTTAGAAGAATTCAGCTTGTTCTGTATCAGAAAAAAAACCAGCCAGGAGTAGTTCTAGCCCACATTTTGCAAGCAGGCAGCTGCAGGTCCAAGGACAGTTCTTATCAGTGCCCACATAGCAAACTCCAGCCCCCCTTCAACTTAACCCTGTGTACGGGTTGGTACAAAAATTATGGGCAGTTAATGCAGCTACTGATCTGGAAACTCCAGTGGTGTCTAATATATATATATATATACACTTTTGTTCCAGATATCTCAGGATGCTGCTTAGTTTACAGTTATTGATTTTCCAATGTTATTTTTATAATATGTTGATGATTTACTGATTTGTGTTCTTCCAGGAAACAGTGTCGTATTGCAACAATATTACTTATGTTGTTTCTGTATCAAGCAGGTTGTAAAGCGTTGAAGGATAAACTGCAATTTTGTAAATCTTCAGTTATCTTTTTGGGACATTGCATTATACCAGGGGGAACGACATCGGACCAGCGCTCGCAAAGAAGCTGTACAGAATTTTCCTATTCCTGTTAATGTTGCCGCTCTTAGGATATTTCTTGGACTGGTTTCCTACTGCAGACAGTGGATACATGCTGTATCAATCCTCATGCAGCCTCTCTATGACTGTATCACCATTGTGCTTTTTAAACTAACTCCTGAAGGTATAGACGGTTTTTATTTTTCTCTCAAAAACAGGATTGTGGCAGCTCCAGCGCTAGGAATCCCCAACTATGAACTACTATTCACCCTGTATCTCCATGAACAGCAGGGACACGCGGCAGGGGTATTGACTCAGTTACATGGTGACAATCAAAGGCCAGTGGCCTGTTTCAGTGGAAGATTAGATGCAGTGGCTAGAGGTGCCCCGTCCTGTGTACGGGCAGTACATGCTGTAGGACTATTGCTCCACAAATCATCAGATATCGTTCTTGATTATCCACTGACAGCACTTACACCTCATGATGTATATACATACTGAACCAGGTGCAGTCGGCACATCTTTCAGCTGCACGTCATCTTTGATTGCAATGTGCACTTTTAATGCCTCCAAATGTTTCTTTGCAGAGATGTACCACACTTAATCCTGCCACATTGTTACCTCTCTCGGATCTAGGGGGGAGGTCAGGTATTGTACGGTATTGTACAAAGAAGATCCAAGAGAGGAGATTCCTTATGATTATGTTCAGCTTATGGCACAGGAAACAACAGGCCTACCCACAGTGTTTGAAACTGAAAGATGTAATGTTGACTTTAAATCTTTTGTAGAACTCGCTACCAAGATGACTCAGGTACCTTCCACACCAGGTATGCCATCGTCTCCCTGAATGCAGTAATCAAAGCAGAACCAATGCTCCCATATCAGTAGGCCCAGGAGGCTGAATTTAAGGCTCTGACCGAGGCCTGTAAGATAGCTGAAGGTAGAATTGTTAACACCTACACAGATTCTAGATAAGCATTCGGTATAGCTCATGATTTGGGTCCAATTTGGAAGTCTAGAGGATTCCTGATGGCAGCAGGACATCCCATTAAAAATGCTGACGCAGTCCAGCAGTTAATTGATGCATTACAATTACCAAAAGAAGTAGCTGTCATAAAAGTTAAAGCACATACCAGATGCACTGATCAGGTGAGTAAAGGAAACAAAATGGCCGATGCAGCAGCAAAAACAGCAGCCAGTAGACCACTCCAAGGGGTAACGATGCACCAGGTAAGCGCTCCCAAAAATCCCTTTGTGTCGGAGGATGCCTTAGCCCAGATGCAGGCTCAGGTGCGCCAGGAGGAAGTAGAAAAGTGGGAAAAAGAAGGTGCATGTCTGAATGCAGCAACTGGGGTATGGGGAAGAGGGATGCGCGATGCCTTCCAAGAGCGTTGTACCCTGCGGTCGCCCAGATGTTACATGGGCCAACCCACCAGTCCAAAACTGCTGTGATGAGTGTGATGCAGAAGCATTGGGAGGCACCAGGCTTTTCCACCTGTATAGAAGGTTTGATCCAGGGATGCATGGTATGTGCTACACATAATCAGAGAAGGGTAGTCAAGACACCACCCAAACACACCCCTCGGCCCTTCTATTCTTTCCAGAGACTGCAGATTGATTATATTCAGTTGCCAAAATCAGGATCATGGGAGTATGGGTTGGTGTGTTTTTGATTTATTCTCAGGTTGGCCGGAGGCTTTCCGATTGCCAAGGCTACGGCTGCGGCAACCGCAAAGAAGCTGCTTGTGGAGGTGGTGTGCAGGTATGGAGTACCAGAGGTGATCGAAAGTGACAGAGGTACACATTTCACAGGTGAAATAATGAATGAAGTCTTGACAGCTCTGGGAATTCAACAAGTTTTCCACACCCCATATTACCACAAAGCGGTGTAAAAGTAAAAGGACTAAATAGGACATTGAAGTTAAAAAAATCTAAAAGGCCATGGCTGAAACAGGGAAATCTTGGCCTGAATGTTTATCATTAGCCCTATATTTAGTAAAGTATATTCCAAATAGAAAAACTGGACTTTCTCCGTATAAAGTACTATTTGACAAAGTGCCTAGTTTAGGATGTTTCTTTTCCCAAGCATTGGAAATAAGTAACCATGTATTAAGTTCATATGTAAGGGATTTGCATAAAAGACTCAAGAAAGTATATGATAATGTTTTCAGTTCTCTTCCAGATCCGAACCAGGATCCTGGGAGTCACAGCCTGCAGCCTGGAGACTGGGTAGTCATTAAAAGACACGTGAGAAAGAGTCTGGATCCGAGAATATAGCTCCACTGATATCCAGAAAAAGAAGGAGTCTGGGTCAGCTGCACACCGGTTATGCTGAGGATCCCAAAGTTTATATGGATTCCATAGGTGTTCCTAGGGGGGTCCCAGACGAATACAAAGCTCAGAATCAGATCCTGATGGGTTTCCGTTCTCTCATCCCAACTGTGCAGATCAATTACAATGTAGATTGGATAAAATATATATACTACACTGAGCAAAGATTTATCAATATCAATTTTAGTCAAGATGCTTTCCAGGGTATAGTTGAGAAACTGGGCCCAAAACAAAAGACTGACTCTTCAAAATAGACTGGCCATTGACATGATTCTAGCTGAAAAGATGAAGTCTGTGGGATGATAGGGGAAGAATTTTGTACTTATATTCCTCAGAATTCTGGAGTCAATGGTAAAACTATAGTGGCCCTTACAGAGATTAAAAATCTGGCTCAGGAAATAAAAGCCAATGCAGAAGTAGATACCTCTTTCTTCTTAAGATGGCTTGGAGGACTTAAAGAATTTCTCCAACAAGCCTGCTTAGTGGTAACAGGGCTTTTGGTGCTAGGATTGATAATTCTATGTTGTGCGATATCTATGTATAGGAAAGCTGTGACCAATGCAGCCGCCTCCTCAGGTACTTTCCTTCATTAGGAAGTTGTGTCCCTATTATATGATGACACTGATAAGGGTGATATGGAGAAATGTATTCCACAGGATAAACCTGATAAAACCCCCTATAACAGAATACAAATGGAAATAAGAGATTTAGTTTAGGGATAGTGGGAGAACTCCATGTGCATGTTTGGTAGGGACTTGGTTGTTTGGGGGCGGTCCATAAGGGGCCAGTTTCTAAAATGACCAAGCGAAGAAATCCATTACCCCTGTCCCCACACATGGACAGTCTCGAAGGCCGCATAAATTAAGGGAAAAACTTAGTGTTTAGGGGGGATTGTCAAGGTAAAATATAATTTTCTACTATACTTTTATATTTATAGTGTGTATATGTATTTTGTAAACACGAAGTTTCCCTTAAATGATATTATTCAGATTGAAACTTATTTTAGGACAATGTTAGTATCTGCTGGTGTCTGTCTCCACCTTGTGTCCTATCACTGTATTACACTAACTATCTAATAACTTGAACTGGATCCACTGAAATGACCCCCACCTTTGGAGAATGGAGGAAACACATGATACACGAGAACAATAGAATCTTTCTTCAAGAAACGAAACTGAGGATGACAACACGATCAAGGAGGACTTAGAAGAAGATCTAAGGACCAATTAGGATGACCAGATGCTGAATATATACATATATGGACATCATTCAGCATATCTCTTTCTCCTCAATCCCGCCTTTACTCCACCCCAATATTCTGTGTATGTAATCTTATGTACGTGAATAAAAAGTTCAGTGCTTACTGGAGATGGCCGCCTAATAGCACCATTTTCTTTAGGGCACGTTCTGAAGTCTGAACCAGCGTATTGCCTGATTCATTCTCGGTCGACCCGTGCTCTTAGTCTAATTTGGAGTGACTGGAGGATGAGTGGTTTGTCGTTACGACCCCGACAGTTTATTAGACAATAACAAACAAACATATACATTATGTAAATAGCCAATGCATTGTATATATAGCTATCATGACATCTATAATGGATGAAAACTATCCAGCTTGCATATTGAATCATTAGTACAGATTCCGATATCACTGGTCCTCTTTCTTTTGCGAGGCCTATGAATAAATTGAAAGTATTTACAAGAACCCATTATTCAACTATACAAATGCTTGGCTCCGCATATCTCTGGATAATACATTACAACTAACACATCTAACTTCCTATCCTGCTGCCAAAACAACTTCCATGACATAACATAATAATTGTTAGAACTCTCTTGTTAGGTTTTTTCTATCTTGCTGGTCACATGACCTTTTTTGCCTATTTAATCCTGATCCGCCCTTCTGGCTTTGCTGGACTTCATTGTAATTTTTACTCTTAAGCTAGCCGAGTGCTTTGTTACCTTTCTCAATTAGTTTTGCTTGGTCTTTTGACCTCTATGTTCTTTGTTGTTTGTTTTTCTTTTTACTGCTACAACTTCTGTTAGGAGGTGTCCATCTTTTCTCCCAGTCCCTAGTGCTTGCAGGGATCCCTCCATCGCATCTATAGGTCTTCGTACAGACTAGCTGAGGACTTTAGCGGGTCTAATCGCAGGATCAGGTTCCCCGTTACATCGTAGGGATCAAGCTTAGTTCTATCGTAGGGACAGATATCCCTTTCTTTCCTTAGTGCTTGTAGCAGAACATAACAATAATAACCTGTTGAGTATAGACCAATTTATTTCCTCCACAACTATAGTGCTAATAATAACAAACTACTATCTATGCGCTGTTATAGTGAGGTGAGATGCATTCCATACATCCCAGATCTTATTAAACTTCCCCAAGCAACCCCTGTTTTGGTATAGTGTCCGCTCATATGGTATTATTGAATTCACCAGTTCAATCCAAGCTCTAAGAGAAGGATGTTGATTACCCATCCAGCGTAAGGCCAATATTTTCCTGGCTGAAAAAAGTGTCTCCCACAAAAGAATTTTAACGTGGTGCCCCCATATCTCTTCCTCCAGTACCCCAAATAGACATACCAATGGAGTAAGAGGAACAGGAATGCCTAAGAGGAAGGTTAACAACGAGGTCACCTCGCTCCAATAGGATAGAATAATTGGACATCCCCACACCATATGTATGAAATCTGCATCCATTGTATGGCATCTCAAACATTCTGAGGATTGGGACCACCCCATCTTAAATAGCCTTAATGGGGTTAAATATGATTGGTGTAATATGTACCTTTGAGTCATTTTGTTGTTGGCTGATGGGGACACTCTGGTTGGAGACTCAAGAATCTCCTCCCAGTCTTCATTTTGAATATCTGGAATTAAAGCCCTCCATTTCTCCTTTACTGACGTTAGAGCAGAGTCAGAGCCCGCGGACAGCATATAAGTATACCGGGTAGAGATAAGCCCTTGAGGGCCTTGCGATTTGAAAATCCCTATCAGGGAGAAGGATGATATTGCTTGGGTTGCATCTCTGTTGCGCAGCTACGATTGAATTGCTGATCTAAGCTGTAAATACCGGAAAAATTGTGATCTTGGGACACTGTATTTAAGTTGTATTTGTTCAAAGGACATTAGGACATTGTGATCATATAAATCTTTGATTAAGGAAACATTATATGAGATCCAGAATTGGGTGGACGGGTGATTTAGAAGCTTCGGGAAATGGATTATTCCATAATGGCATTTCAGCTATAACGTCAACATAGCGGACTACTCGTTTAAGTTGTCTCCAGACTGATCGTGCCAATCGGAGTAAGGGTAATAATCCAGAGATATTAGGTTTGTCTATTTCTAGAAACCCCAACAAACAGTCAGTCCCTGCCGCATGAGCCAAATGATTCTCCGAGTTAGGCAAATAATTATTAGGCATCCATCTACTCAGAGCTTTGATATGCCCGGCCAAGTAATATAAAAAGAAATCCGACAAAGCCGCCCCGCCCATCTGCTTAGACCTACAGTACAGACCAAAAGTTTGGACACACCTTCTCATTCAACGATTTTTCTGTATTTTCATGACTATGAAAATTGTAGAATCACACTGAAGGCATCAAAACTATGAATTAACACATGTGGAATTATACATTACACTTTACAAAAAAGTGTGAAACAACTGAAAATATGTCTTATATTCTAGGTTCTTCAAAGTAGCCACCTTTTGCTTTGATTACTGCTTTGCACGCAAAAAAGGTGAACGGATGGACTCTACATGCCTGGTTCCCACCGTGAAGCATGGAGAAGGTGGTGTGATGGTGTGGGGGTGCTTTGCTGGTGACACTGTTGGGGATTTATTCAAAATTGAAGGCATACTGAACCAGCATGGCTACCACAGCATTTTGCAGCAGCATGCTATTCCATCCGGTTTGCGTTTAGTTGGACCATCATTTATTTTTCAACAGGGCAATGACCCCAAACACACCCCCAGGCTGTGTAAGGGCTATTTGACCAAGAAGGAGAGTGATGGGGTGCTACGCCAGATGACCTGGCCTCCACAGTCACCAGACCTGAACTCAATCGAGATGGTTTGGGGTGAGCTGGACCCCTCATTGCTTCAATTTTGAATAATCCCCAACAGTGTCACCAGCAAAGCACCCCCACACCATCACACCATCTCCTCCATGCTTCACGGTGGGAACTAGGCATGTAGAGTCCAGCTGTTCACCTTTTCTGCGTGAAAAGCAGTAATCAAAGCAAAAGGTGGCTACTTTGAAGAACCTAGAATATAAGACATATTTTCAGTTGTTTCACACTTTTTTGTAAAGTGTAATGTATAATTCCACATGTGTTAATTCATAGTTTTGATGCCTTCAGTGTGATTCTACAATTTTCATAGTCATGAAAATACAGAAGAATCTTTGAATGAGAAGGTGTGTCCAAACTTTTGGTCTGTACTGTATGTAAGGTAGATAGTTTGAGTTTAGGTCTAGCCTTTCCCCATATAAAGGATGAAATTAATGAGTTAAGTCCTGAAAAAAAAGATTTAGGGATCAGCACTGCACTATGTTGGAGGGAATAACTGAGTTTGGGGAGTAGGATCATTTTAATCAAGTTGATACGTCCGGAGACAGATAATGGTAATTTACTCCAGATAGCAAATTTAAGTTTAACAAGATCTATCAGTGGGAGAATATTTATTTTAAAGTTTAGTGTACTATATTTTGAAATATTTATTCCCAGATACTTAAAACTAGTTACGACAGGTAATGGGGATAACATTTCAAGGTGATCCATTGGACCCAGGGACAGAGGCATCAGGGCGGACTTATCCCAATTTATGTATAATCCAGAATAATTACTAAATGTATCTGTAGTATCAATCACATGGGGTAGTGTTTTTCCTGCTTTGTCCATAAATATCACCATGTCATTTGCATATAAGCCAATGGTATCTAAACGGTCCGCTATTTCTATACCTTTAATGACAGGAGTTGATCTTATGCGGATCGCCAGTGCTTCAATTGCAAGTGCAAACAGGGCTGGGGAGAGGGGGCATCCTTGGCGTGTTCCTTTCGCCAGGGAGAATGATTCGGATACAGAGTTATTTATTATTATTCGAGCTTTTGGTTTTGTATACATTACACATATCCATTTTCTAAATTTGGGACCGAATTCATATTTTTGTAAGCATGCAGATAAAAAGGACCACTCGAGAGAATCGAAGGCCTTAGCCGCGTCCAACGAAGCCAAGGCCCATTCATTATCTGGCACTAGGGAGCTGTACTGGACCACTGACTGAACTCTCCTAATGTTAATGGATGTACTTTTCCCGGGCATGAAACCGGTCTGGTCTGGATGTATTATTTCTAGTATCACCGAATTTAATCTAGTGGCCAGGATTTTAGTGAAGATCTTATAGTCTACATTTACCAGCGATATGGGGTGGTATGATCCACATTCAAGAGGATCTTTTCCCTCCTTCCTAACACTATTATATTTGCCTCATAAAAAGAGTCTGGTAGAGAGCCCCCTCCCAGGTCTTTTGAAACACCCTCAGGAGGAGTGGTGCCAAAACATCTCGGTATTTCCTGTATATTTCTATGGGAAATCCATCGGGCCCAGGCGCCTTCCCAGAGGCCATATCTGCTATGGCTTCATGTATTGCTTCTATTGTAAAGTCCGCATCAAGAAATTCTTGTTGGGCGGGACTCAATGAGGGAAATTTTACATCTGATAAATATTTGAGGCAGTCCAAGGTGCTAAAACCCCCTCTGGAGCTATATAGTGTTTTATAATATTCATGGAAGCTTTGAAGTATGTCATCCGTTGAGGTCACAATCGATTTATCTGGTTTCCTAATTTCAAGTATAGTATTAGACGTGTTATATTGGCGCACCATGAATGCTAATAACTTACTGGACTGGTTTCCCAACTTGATATATGATTGACGAGTAAAAAATAATTTACGCTTAGACTTGGTATCCATATATTGAGTATACAATCTATGGGAGCTTAGCCATTCATTCCTTTTTTCATTTGTTTGATTGGCTATATAATTTGCTTCTGAATCACTCAATCGTTTTTCCATTTCCTCATCTTCCCTGGATGTCTTCCGCTTAACATAAGAAATTGTGGAAGACAAGCATCCCCTTAGATATGCTTTAAGGGCATCCCAAAACAAGTTAATATTTTGGGGTTCCGGGTGGGAGGAAATAAAGCCGTCTAATTGGTCCAGAGTACTGTCATCGGGGCCTATCAGTTTCAGCCAAAATGGGTTCAGCTTCCAAAACAAATTACGATTCCTTGGACCAAATCTAAGCATAAGTATTATAGGGCTGTGATCTGAAATGCCCTTATTCCCGTGTTCCACACCTGTCACCCACGTTGCCAAGCTACTGGAACCAAATATATAGTCTATACGAGATAGAGTGCGTCTAACGGATGAGTGACATGTATATTCTCTTGTGTCAGGATGACGTATTCTCCATAAATCCAACCAACCACTGCCCTCAATGAGCAGTGATAGCGAAGACAGAGAGCAGGCCGTCCCGGGTACTCCACCATGTAGTCTAAGTCTATCCAAATCATTATTCATGACTAAGTTAAAGTCTCCCATGCATATAACTAGTGCATCTGGATAATTTAAAGCAAAGCTTACTGTTACACTCGGTCCCAGCGCTGGCTCTGCACTCCGTTCTGCTCACTCACCTGTCCCATCTGCTCCTCGGCGTCCTGTGTCCTCCTCCACTTCCTGGCATGCTGCTGGCAGGCCTCCAGATAGTCTGCTTAGGACGCGAGGCCGCGCCCACCTTCTCTCTTAAAGGGGCAGCGTGCATTTTTTTGAAATAGCTAATTAACCAATGGCTGCGCACTCAGTACTATATCTGGTCACTCCACCATTAGGGGAGTGCCGGAGCAACGTGTTCTATCATTGCTACATCCGGTTCTGTTCCTGATCTGTCTGCGCTGCGTCTGCAGTCTCTGTGCTTCGCTGATACTGTTTGTCCCCTCAGATCATTGCTAACCTGTATCTGGCTAACCTGGACAATCTCGGCTATTACTGGCGCAAGTGTCATCCCGTTCCGCCATCAGCCATCCGTACCCGTGGACCGTGACAAGGTCACTGGAGCCAGCCTGCTACCATCCGTTATGGACCAGGACCTTACCCTTCTCCGTCAAGAACCCTCCACGGACTCTGTAAATACCTGTTACCCTTTTGGTCCCTCTGGGACAGCTGCCACGTGTCCGGGGTCTAACTGGAGGTAGCACCTGTGTCCTCCGGGTATTCCATTCTGGTCCTGTTCGAGGAGCCTTACTATGGGAACCCGGGGCTCACTAGTTACGCCCCCTTCGGAGACCCCCGGACCGCGGTCTCGAGGTTTCACATTAAAAAATAAAGACGAATGTGAACTTCACCACCTCTGCCTCCGCTTCCATTCGTTACAGATTGCTCCGGCAATGGAACCCGCTGGATCCCAGAGATCTCCGACCACGGATCTGTGCCAGGAGGTGACCCATTTGGGAGTTCAACAGGACAAGATCACGACTTATCTACGCAGCTTGTCTACCCGCATGGATTCCTTAGGGCCCTCGTCTGCACCTGACTCTTCTATCAATAATCAGGTACCAGTTCCCATGGCAAGTCAAGGTCCCCGTCTGGCGGCTCCTACCCGTTTCCAGGATGACCCTACTCTGTGTCGGGGTTTCCTCAATCAGTGCACTCTACACTTCGAAATCTTGGGGCATATGTTTGCTTCTGACCGAGCCAAGGTGGGCTTCATCATGTCACACCTGGGAGGAGAGGCCCTCGCCTGGCTAAACCCGCTATGGGAGAGAGGGGATCCGCTGGTTAACGATCTTCAATCTTTCCTAGAGGCTTTTCGCAGGACTTTCAATGAACCTGGTCGCACCACTTCGACTGCCTCAGCTCTGCTCCGCCTGCGCCAAGGTACTCTCACGGTAGCTCAGTATGCTGTTAAATTCCGCACCCTCTCGTCTGAATTATCGTGGAACAATGAGGCCCTGCTGGTTGCTAACTTCTGGGAAGGTCTATCCGGAAGAATCAAGGATGAGTTGGTGGGACGGGACAGACCTACCCTCTTGGAAGAGCTAATATCCTTGGCAACCCGAATTGACCTGCGTTTTCAGGAGCGCTCCATGGAGATCAAGCGGGACAAAAGGTCCTATCACCTGGACTCTAGTTTGTACAAAACAGGTACTTCGCCCTCCGCCTCCGAGGCCATGGAGGTGGACCATGTAAGTTTGGCCACCCGCCGCCGGGAGGCACGTCGCAAGGAGGGAAGTTGTTACTACTGCGGTAGTTCTGAACATTTGATCCATTTCTGTCCTAAAAAGTCGGGAAACTCCAGTGCCTAGGTCCGGTAGGAGGGGCCAACCTAGGTAGAGAACAGTCCTCTCCCTCTTTACACATCTCAGTCTCCGTGTCCTATGGAGCAATAAAATTCTCCGAACATTGTCTACTGGATTCTGGAGCTGCAGGGAACTTCATCCAGCAGGCGGTTGTGGATCATTACCGCTTACCAGTCCAGCGTCTTCCTGATCCATTACAGGTGTCCGCCGTGGATGGCAAACCGCTGACCGAGCCCGTCCAGTTTCAAACCGAGTTGGTGGAACTCCGGGTAGGTCTAATGCATACTGAACGAATGCGATTTTATGTATATCCCGGTTTATCCCATCCCATGCTTTTAGGTTTACCTTGGCTCCAGATGCATGAACCAGTCCTTAATTGGAAAACTGGAGAAGTTCTGCGTTGGGGAGATACCTGCATGAATCGTTGCTTAACCCGGATTCAACCTGTTTCGCCTCCAGTTCAGCCTGATACCCTGCCAGGGTTGCCTTCCGTCTATTGGTCCTTCTCTGACGTCTTTGGGAAAAAGGAGGCTCAGAGACTACCTCCACACAGGTCGTATGACTGTCAGATAGAGCTTCTTCCTGGAGCATCTCCTCCTCGCGGGAGAGTTTATCCTCTTTCACAGGCAGAGACTCAGGCCATGTCGGACTACATCCAAGAGAATCTGGCTAGAGGATTTATCCGAAAGTCATCGTCACCGGCAGGAGCTGGATTCTTCTTTGTGAAGAAGAAGGATGGATCCTTGCGGCCCTGCATCGACTATCGGGGTCTAAATCAGATCACGGTAAAAAACAGGTATCCATTACCTCTTATTTCAGAGCTGTTTGATCGAGGGGCCAAAATCTTCACCAAATTGGACCTCAGAGGGGCCTACAACCTGATCCGAGTCAGAGAGGGGGACGAATGGAAAACAGCCTTCAACACCCGTGACGGCCACTATGAATACCTGGTAATGCCATTCGGCCTAAGCAATGCACCTGCGGTTTTTCAGGAATTTGTTAATGACATTTTCAGGGACTTGCTCTATACTTGTGTCGTGGTTTACCTGGACGATATTTTGATTTTTTCTGCTGACTTGACGTCACACCGGAGGCAAGTACGCCTGGTCTTACAAAGACTGAGAGAGAACAGGCTATATGCCAAATATAAGAAATGCCTCTTTGAGCAGTCTTCTTTGCCTTTCCTTGGGTACATTGTATCTTCCACAGGATTAAAGATGGATCCGGAGAAGTTGTCTGCAGTTCTCAACTGGCCTCGTCCGTCTGGGCTAAAAGCCATACAAAGGTTCCTCGGGTTCGCCAATTACTACCGGCAATTTATTCCACACTTTTCCACCCGAGTGGCTCCAATCACAGCCTTAACCCGGAAAGGTGTAAACTCTAAGGAATGGTCCTCCGAGGCAGAAGAGGCCTTTGTTTCTCTCAAAAAAGCCTTCGCTTCTGCACCCGTTCTCCATCGTCCTAATTCAAGTGAGCAATTTTTTCTTGAAGTTGACGCTTCTTCCATAGGTGCAGGAGCAGTTCTGACCCAGAAGTCGTCTACCGGGCGGATGATCTCGTGTGGTTTTTTTTCCAAGGTTTTTTCTCCTGCAGAAAGGAACTACTCTGTCGGTGATCGCGAACTGTTGGCCATCAAATTGGCTCTGCAAGAATGGAGACATCTTCTTGAAGGAGCTCATCACCAGGTAATCATATTCACCGACCATAAAAACCTTGCCTATCTCCAATCTGCTTTAAGACTGAATCCCCGTCAGGCCCGTTGGGCATTATTTTTTGCCCATTTCAATTTTGTACTTCATTTCCGTCCAGCTGACAAGAACATCAAGGCAGACGCACTCTCTAGAGCCTTCTTGCCTCCTGAACTGGAGGAGGAACCTCAGCACATTATTGAACCTTCTAAGTTAGTCTCTGTTGCCTCCACTGATCTGGCCCGGCTTCCTCCTGGGAAGACTTTCGTGTCCGCCTCTGATCGTAGTCGTGTTCTGCGCTGGGGTCATCCTTCTAAGTTGGCTGGCCATGCTGGTCAGAGAAAGACGCAGCAACTCATCTCCCGTTATTACTGGTGGCCTACCATGGGCAAGGATATCCAGGAGTTCGTCGCAGCCTGTCCTTCATGTGCCCGTAACAAAACTGTTAAACATCTACCAGCCGGCAGGCTTCTGCCTCTTCCGATTCCGTCCGCTCCCTGGCAGCACATCGCGATGGATTTCATCACGGATCTTCCCATTTCTTCTGGCTGCTCAGTGGTATGGGTTGTGGTGGACCGCTTCTCTAAAATGGCCCACTTCGTTCCGCTATCTGGCCTCCCGTCTGCTCCAGAACTGGCCACTCACTTCATTCAGCACATCTTCCGTCTACATGGATTTCCTCTCCACATCGTGTCCGACAGGGGCGTCCAGTTCACCTCTAAGTTCTGGAGAGGACTCTGTAAAATGGTAAAAATTGAACTAGATTTTTCTTCTGCATATCATCCCCAGTCTAATGGGCAAGTGGAGAGGATCAATCAAATACTGGCTGGATACCTGCGTCACTTCGTCAACGCTCATCACAATGACTGGGTAGAATTACTGCCCTGGGCGGAATTCTCCTACAACAACCAAGTAAGTGAATCTTCTGGAAAGTCTCCCTTTCAGATTGTGTTTGGACTGCAACCCGGAATTCCTCTTCCTGTCTCGGGATTGTCTGATGTTCCGGCAGTCGATACCTTGTCTAAGAATTTCTCGGACATTTGGAGAGAGACCAGGTCGGCTTTGGAGAAAGCTTCTCAACGTATGAAAACGCATGCGGACAAAAGACGTTTGGAGACTCCCATCTTTCGTCCAGGAGACAAGGTATGGCTCTCCTCCAAGTACATCCGTCTGAAGTTACCATCGTACAAATTGGGTCCCCGTTTCATTGGTCCCTTTGAAGTCTTGAGACAAATCAACCCGGTCTCTTATAAACTGAAATTGCCTAATTCTCTACGAGTACCTAACTCCTTTCATGTTTCCCTCCTCAAACCAGTAGTGTTGAGCTCCTTCTTTAAGGACCCGGGTACCACTCCTGATCCAGTCTCTGAGGATGATGTTTTTGAGGTAAAACATATCTTGGCCTCTAAGAGAGTAAGAGGTAGGATCTATTACCTGGTGGACTGGAAAGGTTTTGGTCCTGAGGAGAGATCTTGGGAGCCTAAAGAGAACATCCAGGCTCCTTTTCTTCTTAAAAGATTTCACGCAGGCTTGAAAAAGAGGGGGAGTAAAGAGGGGGATACTGTTACACTCGGTCCCAGCGCTGGCTCTGCACTCCGTTCTGCTCACTCACCTGTCCCATCTGCTCCTCGGCGTCCTGTGTCCTCCTCCACTTCCTGGCACGCTGCTGGCAGGCCTCCAGATAGTCTGCTTAGGACGCGAGGCCGCGCCCACGTCTCTCTTAAAGGGGCAGCGTGCATTTTTTGAAATAGCTAATTAACCAATGGCTGCGCACTCAGTACTATATCTGGTCACTCCACCATTAGGGGAGTGCCGGAGCAACGTGTTCTATCATTGCTACATCCGGTTCTGTTCCTGATCTGTCTGCGCTGCGTCTGCAGTCTCTGTGCTTCGCTGATACTGTTTGTCCCCTCAGATCATTGCTAACCTGTATCTGGCTAACCTGGACAATCTCGGCTATTACTGGCGCAAGTGTCATCCCGTTCCGCCATCAGCCATCCGTACCCGTGGACCGTGACAAGGTCACTGGAGCCAGCCTGCTACCATCCGTTCTGGACCAGGACCTTACCCTTCTCCGTCAAGAACCCTCCACGGACTCTGTAAATACCTGTTACCCTTTTGGTCCCTCTGGGACAGCTGCCACGTGTCCGGGTCTAACTGGAGGTAGCACCTGTGTCCTCCGGGTATTCCATTCTGGTCCTGTTCGAGGGGCCTTACTACGGGTACCCGGGGCTCACTAGTTACGCCCCTTCGGAGCCCCCCGGACCGCGGTCTCGAGGTTCCACATTAAAAAATAAAGACGAATGTGAACTTCACCACCTCTGCCTCCGCTTCCATTCGTTACACTTACCGCCTTTCTGACAATTGATATTAGCTGGGGGTGGGTTTTAAATATACATTATGACGTAATCTTTCAGATCTATCGATGCATGCACAAAAACAAAGCGCCCTTCAGGGTCTTTCCGAGCCTCTTTGATCTCCCATCTAGTGTCCTTATGAATTAACAAAGAAACTCCTCTAGAGTAGCTGGTGTGAAACGCATGTATGGACCATTGTACCCATGGTTTCTGCACGTAACGAGCCGAATCTCTGGTCAAGTGTGTTTCAACCAGGGCCACAATGTGCGGGCGGTGACGTTTAATCTGGGAAAAAAACTTAATTCTTTTCCGGGGAGACCCAAGACCTCTCACATTCCAGGTCATGCATATTAATTCAGACAACCTGGTCCTTTGTGTTGGTATAATATACAGTGTCACACAAATTGAACCCTACAGGCAGTATAATGAATATTCTGGCAGCAGTATCTACATAAACTTCAAATAACATTAGTAAGGTAAGAGAAAACAGATTAAAGTTCAAAGAGGAGCATAGTCCCAAGCTCCTGTAAACAAAAACGAAAAAAGCTCAAAAGTGGAGGAGCAAAATTTTGCGCTCCTAGTGTGAGGTAAACAAGGGGATACCCTCACTGAAAACAGCGTCGGTATTGTTGTTAAAGTGGGACGCTAGTGGAGACAGTGCCATTTTATAGCTGGTAGGAGAGTTCTGAACATCCGCATACAGATCATGACTCCTTTCCACAAGATCCCAGATGGGTCTGTAGCTATTCAGATGCCCCAGTATGGAATATTCTTTCCTCGAAGTTGCCTTTTGACCTCCATAAATTGTGCCCTCTGCTTCTGGAGTTCCATAGAAAAATCAGGGAATATCGAGATTGTGGCGCTGTTAAATTTGATGGGACTTCTTTGCCGCGCCATGCGCAATTATAGCATCCCTGTCCTTACAATTAAGGAGTCTCGCCAGGAAGGGTCTAGGTGGGGCGCCCAGAGGAAGTGGTCTTGTAGGGACTCTATGAGCCCTGTTCTGCCTCCGACATCCAATTGTTTCTGACTTGTTTGATTTTCCATTGTTTATATAGGAGTTTAATAATTCTGCTTGTTTGGCTCCCTCTAGTGACCAATCTCATATTTTCAGTTATAATGTTTTCTTTCACTTTCAGCAAAATCCTTTTCCCTCCCTTTGCAATGCATGATGGTAGCTTAAGCAATGCATGATGGTAGCTTAGCAATGTATTCTGGGAGCTTTCCCTCCATTTTCTTCCATGATCCTTCAGCCTGCATCCAGGAAGCAGCTCATCTTTTCCTCTCCTCTTGCGATAGCATCGCCGGTATGTAATTATGTCTCTCTAGTTAATTCCTGTCCTATATTAGCCCTGTCTAATCAGTTCTGCCTCTGGTTAGGTATTAGTCTGCAAATGTTTATTCAGTGTACTATGTATATGTATTTCCACTATGCCCGTGTACTGATTGTATGTATATTATGTTTGTATTATAGTTTCACCGTGCCAATATATCAAGTTCAATAAAAGCACAGATTCAATCACAATCTCCTCACTGGACCCCGGTATAGCGGTTTAGCTGTCTGTATAACTGCAATGACGTCTGCCTCATTCAGTGAGGACAGAACAAGCCCTTTCCACAGAGAATGTAGAGGAGAATTCGTCACCCAAAGTGTCCTTAAGCCAATTCTCAAGGAACTGCTCGGGTTGTTGACCTTCCGACCTCTCTGGTAAACCGATTATGCGAATGTTGTTGCGTCGTAGCCTATTTTCCAGGTCATCCGCCTTCTGCTTCCAAGCATTTTTAGAGCCAGACACCTTGGTTAATTTGACCTTCATGGGTGGAAGAGTGTCCTCTAGGTTAGACACTCTCGTCTCCACCTCCGTAATGTGCCCCCTCATGGCCTGCATATCATGCCAGAGACGCCCCACCTCAGAGTGCACGTCCTCTATTTTTTTGGTCAAAGACGTTCTGGTCAGGGAAATGGCCTGCATTAACTGCTCGGATACCTGCCTTAGAGTTAGATCCTCAGTGACGCCGCTGTCCACATTATCAGAGGATGGACTTTTACATTGATCTCCAGTTTTGGAATTATTCCTAAGAGAACGTGCATTATCAGACGGGTCAGGCCTTGCAAATTGGTTTAACTTGTCTGCCACGCTTGACCCCCTTGAGCGATTCATGATCAATAACAATGTAGTATGGCAGGTTCAATAGCTATATAATAAGAAAGTCTCCTCATCCAGGAGTATCAGCACCACTATTAGGCTATATATGATATGGATGTGTCCGCTATGCAAATAGCTGTAAGGAGTTCTCTTTATTCCAAACCAATAGTGACGCGATGTGGCAATTTAGCAACCACGTAACAGTGAGTTCTTCTCCTCCAGAAGCAGAAGCGCTGCTGCATATAAGTATATATATATCTCCCCCGCTCCGTATAGGGATACAAACGGCCACAGATAGTTTATTAAAGCGATGTACTAATTGTTGCAGTGGGATAGAAGCACCATATAAGTTTTGGGGGTCAGGCTGAGTTACTGCGTCACTGCACTTATGGGGGCAGTGGCAAGTGATCAGAGATCCCAAAGATGGCGGGGGAGGCGCAGGAATCAGGGGAAGCTAGGTTGTTAGCAAGGGAGTGCAGGGCTCGTTTTTCAGAGCTCACACTGCGTCTCCCAACGGTACCTCCAGTAAGATGATTGTGCCTCTCCAGCTGCTACCCTGAGACTGAGATCCTCCACTCGTGCGTCCTTCCTGTCGGATCGCACAGTAAAATGGCCGCCGCCTTCCCCAGGCCCTTCGTTCCCGCCGGCTTCTTCCTCAGCGTCCCGCTCACAGGGACCGCGCAATGTGACCCCCGAGTACCGGATGGCTCCTGGGAGCTGGGGGAGTATATCGGATGCCGGTAGGTACCGGTCAGATAGGATGGGCACCAGGATAGGTTCCAGGATCCGAGGAGCTCTGCCACAGCGCGTCCTCCTCGCTTCACTACATCGCCACGCCCCCATTCCTATTCCTATTTTAACTTCTTTATGTCCCTACTAGTGGTCTCAAAAAAAAATATTTGAATAGCTGGAAACATGGAGAACATCAGGGTAGCTTGTGAAGGTAGTCTACCACTGAATCTCCTCCTGCATTGGTTGGTCTCGTTTTCTGTCAATACATCTAATAGATCCCGAAAGACCTGTCTGTCTTGGTCCGGTAGGTCATCAATCAAAGATGGTTGTTGATACATTTTAAATGCAATTTGTCTACAAAAAAGTTAAAGATCTTTGGTCAACTCAAATTTATCCAACCCATTCATGGGAGGAAAAAAAGTCCCTTCGAAAGCAAATTGGCCTCAGTCACAGACAATTCATAAGATGAAATGTTAATGATGTGTAGCTCACCTGTACTATAGTTCAAACCATGTGTAGAATTATTTGGGTCCCTTAACGTTTCCGATTGTTGAATCGTGTTTCCCGTTTGGAACTCGGTGACTAAGCCCTGAAATTCCTGTTTCTCTTCTCGCGGTTTCTTGGATTTTCGTCGTCCCCTTCTGTGCTGCTTTCTCGATCACTTGTGTCGGTTGATAAAAAATTATTACTAGACAATGCAGCCTTCCCAATGTCTATATTGTTGTTCTTTTTATCAGAGACCTTTTTAATCTTCCTCATATTACCATGATGGGTCCATCTATATGCTTTTTGTTGGTCATAATCAATTTTATCACGTTGGAACTTATTTTCTTTCCCCTGATAATATCCTTTTCATATCGATCTATCAATTCCTTTAAATGTATTTTTAATGGGTCTACTTGAGTCTTTTTGTCAAACTTGTCTAATCGGGACTCCCTCTCTTTAATGTCATCCTTTATTCTAGACAGAAACAACCGGTAATGCTCAATTAACATATCAATAATTATATAAGAGCATTTTTGGAAATCATTTTCCCACATACTTCTAAATTCTGTATCCACCTCCCAAGCAGGGAAAATTTGGACCCTGAGGCCACGGGGTGTCAAATATAACCTTTTATATTCCTCCAAGCTTTTAATATTCCACCAGGTTTTAGTCAGACTTTTATGTAAATTAATTATTTCCAAAGAAAGACTCTGAAGACCATCATCCGTACTTGGACCTGCAGTTGTACCGCCCCCTGCTGGGCCAAAAATCTCATGAACCTGCTCGTGCCAAGCCGCCTCTCTGGTATTCAAATCCATAAGTCAATACACTTCGAGATGTGCCTCCACTTAAGAAAAACCAACTATAGAAGCAGGTCAAAACAACTGTAATTAATCAACATGGAGCGGGCACATCAGCATACATATTCAATCATTCAAATACCGTATATACTTATGTATAAGCCGACCCATGTATAAGCCGACCCCCCTAATTTTGACACAAAAAACTGGGAAAACGTATTGACTCGCGTATAAGCCTAGGGTGAAAAATGATTATGCCCCCATATGCTCCATAGATTAGGCCCCCCATAAACTGCACAGATTATGCCCCCGTATGATCCACAGATTATGCCCCCATATGCTGCACAGATTATGCCCCCATATGCTCCCCTGAATATGCCCCCGTATAATCCACAGATTATGCCCCCATATGCTCCACAGATTATGCCCCATATGCTGCACAGATTATGCCCCCATATGCTCCAGATTATGCCCCCATATGCTCCACAGATTATGCCCCATATGTTCCACAGATTATGCCCCATATGCTCCAGATTAGGCCCCCATATGCTGCACAGATTATGCCCCATATGCTCCAGATTATGCCCCCATATGCTCCACAGATTATGCCCCATATGTTCCACAGATTATTCCCCCATATGTTCCACAGATTATGCCCATATGCTGCACAGATTATGCCCCCATATGATCCACAGATTATGCCCCCATATGCTCCACAGATTATGTCCCATAGTATAGGTCCCTTATGCTGCCGCGCTGCTGCTGCAAAAAAATTACATACTCACCTCTCGTCGCTGGGGGCCAGGTGCCGGTGTCCTGAGCAGGCAGTGACACTGGCGCGCTATGGGGGACAGGTGCCGGTGTCACCGCTCACTCAAGACCCCGGCACTTGAGATATTTACCTGTCACCGGACCACCGCTGCGCACTGCTCCCTCTAACGGGTCCTCAGCAGTGAATGATCAGGCAGGGGGTGCGGCGCGCACTAACGACGTCATCGCGCCCTCTGCCTGAACATTCACAGCCAGAGGAGTCGGACAAGGGAGCAGCGCGCAGCGGTGGTCCGAGGACAGGTAAATATCGCTATACTCACCCCTCCGCCGGCGAGTCACTCTCTGCAGAGTCTCCTCTTCTCCCGGCGGTCTCCGCAGCGCTTCTGTCCTACAGCGGTCACGTGCTACCGCTCATTAAAGTCATGAATATGTGCATATTCATGACTTTAATGAGCGGTACCATGTGACAGCTGCAGGAAGGAGCCGGAGATCGTGGGAGAAGCAGGGGGCTGCAGAGACCGCGCCGGCGGAGGGGTGAGTATGATCCGACACCCCCGCTCCCTCTCCCCTTGCCGACCCCCGTATATGACCCGCGTATAAACCGAGAGGGGGACTTTCAGCCCTAAAAAATGGGCTGAAAATCTCGGCTTATACACGAGTATATACGGTAATACAAATGGGATAACCAGATGCATGTAGAATACAACATAACCCCAAGAAAAAAAGTACATGCATAGAGAACTAGGATCACCACAATGATGAAAAATACAAAATAATTTTTTTTCCAAACCAAAAAAACACACATTAAAAACATCTAAAAAATCCCAGAGGATAAGAAGTACACATACGATCCAAAATGTAGAATATAATATTCAAAAACAACCATAGGCTGAGCAAAATACTGGATTAAATAGAATGGATATATAATAATCCATAATAATGAGCTCCTCAGACGTGATTTAGGTAGCCTCTCTCCGGGTGGCATTAATGAGGAGCTGTTGTACACTGCATTATACAGGAAAGTATAGTCCTAGACTGATGGTCTCTTTGTTGGGTCTTCTGTGCAATTTTCTCCCCCCCTCTTTCTTCTTTTTTGTGGTGTATATCCACCTTTTACCCTTCCTTTCTCTTTCTTTTGGGATCTTCATTATGCTCTTTCAAGATACAGCTTCTTGGACATTGGCATTTTAAAGTTTGGCGAACTAGGATGAAGAAATAATTTTCTTAGTAACAACTATCTATTGTGGATTTCTTTCCCATATATATTATGATGTATTATTTTTTAATAGCGCATCTATTGATGTGCAATATCAATCATCTATTGTGTATTTGTCTTCCATATATTATGACGTATTATTCTTTGACAAAGTGTCTATTGATGTGCAATACAAATTAATTGTCTTTCTATTTATGTGTTGGTACATACTGTCCCATATTTTTGGAGCACTGTTAATATGTAACCGGTACTTGTATAGTATTACCTATACATGTTCTTTGTGGCATGACATGTTTGATCGTGATTTGTTACACTTAATAGCATTTTTTGTATTTTTTATATACACATGCTGCTATCATGATTTTATATGTATGTGATAGACTTATGGATCGGATTTTGTATAACTTTTGTATTGTGCATCTATATAAATTTGTCATCCCTTTTTGTCTTTGTTTTTCTTTGAGATACATAGCTGGACTAGGGATTGTGAAGGGTTTGAGAGTGACATACGGCTTACCCGTAGTTCCCATGACTTGGTCTTATTAATATTAAAAGTATTAGATCGCCCATTGATATTTTGCGCATGCACATATATATTTAACGCCCAGGGCCATGTATTGGGGACATATTTGTTATGGCGCGCATCTGACTTCCGCCTTTGTGCATTCGCGCTTGCGCACTAAGCTACTCTATTGATTGAAACAGTGCAAGCGCTGAAAACATGAGGAGGCCTCTGTGACTTCCGACTGATACATGGCGTGCGCATGCGCGTTTGCTTTCCGACCTCCCTATATATTATTTCCCGCACTCTGTTAACCGCATGGTTTTTAAAGCGACGTCCTTTAATTATGTGGTGCTCGTCTTTGTCATTAACTACCAGGTGGTAAGAATTGATTATAATTTTTTGTATATATTATGTAGGACTTCCAGACACAGATACACTCACCTTGAAAAATACACTTTGGGTGTCGTAACGCGTGGGTCCTTCAATCCATTTGGCTGTGCGGCTGCTTGTGGAGCTGGGGCGACCATCTGACTGTTTAGAGCTAAAGTCACTGTTCAAATCGTGATGCCTGTATTTTATGGGCTCATGGGTTTGATCCTTTAAATGGTCTTTAGTCTAGTGTCATTATACCAGGACTTGTGCTATTTAAGCTGTGATTGTTAACCCCCTCTTTTCCTATGAATAGCTTTACTTAAACAAGCTCTATACATATGTTTTGCTTGGTGTATTTATAATATCATGCATAATGGCATGTTAGCAGCATGAGTATTTTGCTTCATTTTTTATGGATTATTTTATATATCCATTCTATTTAATCCAGTATTTTTCTCAGCCTATGGTTGTTTTTGAATATTATATTCTACATTTTTGATCATATGTGTACTTCTTATCCTCTGGGATTTTTTAGATGTTTGTAATGTGTGTGTTTTTTTTGGTTTGGAAATAAATTTTTGTTTTTAATTTTCATCCTTGTGGTGATCCTAGTTCTTTATGCATGTACTTTTTCTTGAGAATCATTAGTGGAAATGCAGCACTGGACCCAGACAAGGTGAGTAACACCCGGTTTATTTATTTTTTTAACACAAATTACAGCCGGGGAACAGGAGGTTTCTGAAACCAGAGAACTCTTTTAACTAATAACTTACAAAATTAGAAATAAAATATTTGAAAGTTGCTTTAATTCCCTATATTGTGCCCTATAATTCCTAAAAGTAGACAACCTGACAAAAATTTACAGAACAGAACTTACAGTTTTGATCACCTTTTTGCATCTTTTTGATTTTTTTCCATTGCATGAAAATTTAAGGTTTTGTTTTGAAAGCTAACATAAGCAGAAACTGTACCCCCAAAAACTTTCCAATATTAAATTTCAAGTGTGTGAAACGTTTATCACATTTTCTGTGTAATTACTATACCATAAAAAATATTAGGAATGATATTCTAGTAAAGAAAACTATCCAGTTTGTTTACTCCAATGGAAGAATCATTCCACATTGTCAGTAATTAAGGTGATAAATATTTCATTATTTCTGCTGACCATTAGCGTGAACAATATAAACAGCAGATGAGACAATTAAAACTCAAGTGATGTTTTTATTTCCTAATGTCCAGGCGTAATTTACTTCAAGATGAAGGATGTTAAACACTAATACACTGATTGCACTTGCTCCACTGGTAAATAGAATATCCTTCTGGCCTCAGGGGGACAGTACCTCACTGTTACTACCTGGAAGAGGGAGACAAGAAAACAAATGGAAATAATTGTTCCTCTACAAAATGTCTTATCTAGTAGACAGTCTATAAGTTGCACCTATGGAAAACGTAAAATATTTCTTTTTCGACCAAACTCAAATTTGAACGTTCACTCCCACTTTTATTTCAAAGCCAAAACCACAAATTAAAAATTTGTCCCCACCTAGGTAAAATTAGAATCCAATACGTTTTATTAGCAAAGACGTACAAATATTCTGGCACTGTCACATTATCTTATAAAAATATTAAAAAAATATTTTCCAGATATTTGACAGAGCTTCCACCCATATAAAAAGGGTTTCAAGCAAAAACCAATTAAGCTTGCTAAAATAGATGATTTATTAAAGCCTCAACGATGGATTGATTTCACTGCTTGGTCGTGGCCGCTCCATTTCCACTTTGGACGTGGCAAATTTTTAAGCTTTTTTCCCCTTTTCTGTGGCAGCACAGGATGACGGATGATGAGGTCTGGCTATTTGACTATGTAATAGTGCCATTTTCTGTCACATCTGATTCAGATAAAGAGAAAGGGGCTGACTTAGCTATTGAAATGAGTCTACCCTCTTTACATATCACTGAAACAGGAAAGAGGAAACACTCTCCTATGTTAAGACAAAGCTAGAAATGGAAGCAGTGGAACTGGGTCATGTTTAGGCCCATCAGGTGAGGTGGATCCACTAAGCCAGAGGTCCAGGTGGGCACATGAACCCCACAGCGAGCAGGAAGACATGTGGGCAGTAAACACTTGATGCATTCAGGTATCTCAGGAGCAGCAGGAAGGATGAAGTGGAACCCAGCAGGGATGGAAGCAAGTAAAGCACAGTATGCACAGAAGGTGAAGCACACCAAACATAGAGGTCTGGAGTCTCAATCCCAAGACACAGGTGTGTGTGCTCTAATGGGCTTTAAATAGGCCAATGGAGATTATGTCATTAATCTATGCCAGGCAACCTGCAAAACCTGATGTGGAGCACGACAGAGGCAAGGGGACCCAGGAGAAGGGAACGAAGCTCAGGAGTCACAAGACAGATGTGTAAAAGGAAATGTGTGAATCTTTCACAAGTAAAGTAAAGCCCCCGTCTCTCACAGCGATCTTGGTAGCGAGATCGCTGCTGAGTCATTAGTTTTGTTACGCAGCAGCGAGCTCCCCAGCGATATCGCTGTGTGTGACATTCAGCGACGATCAGCCCCCCTGCCGGGTATCGCTGATCGTTGCTGAATGTCCTGGACATTTTTTGATCGCTGGTCTCCTGCTGACAGGCACGCATCGCTGCGTGTGACAGGCGGGAGACCAGCGATCCGCTGGTAACCAAGGTACACAGCGGGTTTCCAGGCGCGGGGCTGTGCCTAGAAACCCGCTGTGTACCTTGGATACCAGCGCCCTGCGCAGCGCCTGGAAACCCGATGTGTACCTTGGTTACCAGCTCCCTGCATCAGGGCGCTGGTATCCAAGGTACACTGCGGGTAACTAAGCGATGTTACCTGCAGTGTCGCTGTCCTGATCGCTGCCTGAGCTGCCTGTTTGGCAGCTCAGCAGCGATCATGTAGCGATACACCAGCGATCCTGATCGTTGTCGGGATCGCTGGTGTATCGCTATGTGAGACCCGGGCTTAAGTTTAAGCAATATCTGTTTCAAGCAAATCTGAGCCACTTCTTAATGACTTGCCATCTCCTAAAACTGAAAACCTACTGAACTTGTCATTAAAGAAAATGAACAAAGTCAGTTTCAGAGATTTGCAAACTTGACAATTAGTTAGATCCCTAATTCTCAAGGACTGGAACCTGAATTTACCATTGGCTCTAGACCAGTGTTCCCGAACTCCAGTCCTCAAGGCCCACCAACAGGTCATGTTTTCAGGATTTCCTTAGTATTGCCCAGGTGATAATTGCATCATCTGTGCAATATAAAGGAAATCCTGAAAACACGAGCTGTTGGTGGGCCTTGAGGACTGGAGTTGGGGAACACTGGCTCTAGACCACCAGGGGATGTTTACCTTTTTCTGCCTAGATCACCAGGGAGCAAGTTGTAGAAAATAATACTTTCTAAACATTGCTCATTCCTATTCTATCTCATCAGAATACATGCAATTGATATAGAAGCGGAGTGCCTCCCTACCATCCTAGCCATGTTTTACGTCAAATGGGTGTGTAGTATATTTTCTTTAACTTCATCTCTAATAAGGTTTTCGACAAAACAAGCCCCAGGGATTAATCAGATGACTCATGCTTAAATCTAAGGAAAAAATCTGGCTTAATAATTAATTACCCAGCAACATCCCGTAAGAGTCAATGTTAAATAGGCTTTTAGAAGTATGTAAAGGTTTAAAATGTCATTAATGTATCAAAACCATACAAAAAACATACACCACAAAGCATCATCGTATTCTGAGAATCCCTGGGGCTGCTTTCAATGTGGAAGAAAGCTGAGATCAAATAAGCTACATATTGTATAGATACAAAAAGCAGTCAAGTAAACAAATGTCAGAAGACATCATCAAATAGATAAGATCACCTAATGCATATCGATTGAGGCATAATAGAAAGACAAGAAAGTATAAGCAAAGAGCCAGGAATCACCAAAAATATACAATTAAAAAACACTTAAAAAAGTCCAAACACATGGACTACAATATTTGATCCACAATATAGCGTACAATGCTCATAGTCCTTATAGCCGTATAATCATAGATATGACTACAGCAATATTGTAATCAATACTACAATTACAGATACTAAACTTGCATGATCCCTATAACGAATCTATGCCAATATTCACTCATTTTAATAAGACCTTAACAATACAAAAAGCCAGTCCAAAAGGACTTAATAAACCATGCCAAATTGCATGCACATGATGTCATCACAATAATAATGATAAATAATAATCTTTATTTATATAGCGCCATCATATTCCTCATGAGAATGAGTGAATATTGGCATAGGTTGGTTATGGGGATCATGCACGTTTAGTATCTGTAATTGTAGTATTGATTACAATATTGTAATCTGTAATAATACAATACAATATTGATATCTGTAATTTGTATGTAACCCCTTCTCATGTACAGCACCATGGAATCAATGGTGCTATATAAATAAATAATAATAATAAATATATTGTTTGGACTTTTTTTTAACAGTTTTTAATTGTTTGTTCATATACTTTCTTGTCTTTCTATATTGTATAGATATTGTAGGCATGCAGCTGGCATAATCTTGGCTGTGAGGCACTGAGAGGGTTAATGAGACCACTACATGGGTCCAGGTTTGTTAGGG
Organism: Oophaga sylvatica; assembly: GCA_033576555.1. NCBI lineage: Eukaryota > Metazoa > Chordata > Amphibia > Anura > Dendrobatidae > Oophaga > Oophaga sylvatica. Next base: position 494,192,822 of record JARQOD010000003.1, on the reverse strand, counting down.
ATGACTAGATGAGATGGATAGAACTAATCATTCCCACTCTCCAATCCAAGAGGTGTAACTGGTTTAAAAGGGCAGCTGAGTTGTTCATTCCTTGGCTGGGAGTAGAAGTGCAAACGCCTCTGCAATTTGGGCCTGTGTGCAGACATTGAAACATCTCCGAGACATGGTCTCTATTGGAGCTGGAGAGACTTCTTACCTCTGGTCAGACTGTTCAGTAGTAGGGTTGAGCATTCCGATACTGCAAATATCGGGTATCGGCCGATATTAGCTGTTTCGGAATTCCGATTCCGAGTACCGATATTTTCGTCATATCGGATACCGGAATCGGGATGTCACTGTCACTGTCAGTGTCTGTCTGTCGGGTCTGTCAGGAGTCAGCGGCACTTACCTGGCAGAAGATCTCCGGCGGTCACGGGCTGGACTGCTTCATGGCCGCCATCCTCTTCTCCCCGGCGGTCACATGCAGTTTCTCGCGATAACTGCAGTGACTGCTGGGTAATCCCGGCCGTAAAGCAGTCAGTCCGATGACGTCACCGCCGGGAAGCAGGTAATCAGCTGTGCTGCGTTGCGATGACAGGCTCTGCCTGTCATTGCGATGTAGCAGAGCTGGATCGTCGTGGGACTGTCGTTATGGACTGCGTCGGACAGGTGGTATACTGTTGGTTTGTTTTTTTTATTTTTTTACAGGAGATCGATGGCGTCGCAGGAATGAGAGTACAATAAAAGAAATGAAAACTGTGTTGTCTCTTTTATTTCATTAAAAGACTTTTTTCTTGCTGTGTCTTTTTTTTACACATTTAAAAACTTTGGGATTAATAATGGATCGGTGTCTTATTGACGCCTCTCCATTATTAACCGGGCTTATTGTCACCGTGCAATCAACGGTGACATTAACCCCTTATTACCCCACTTGCCACCGCTACAGGGCAGTGGGAAGAGCCGGGTAAAGTGCCACAATTGGCACATCTTTTGATGCGCCAAATGTGGGGCTGCTGTAGCCTGGTATTATCAGGCTGTTGAGGGCCAAAATCCATGGGCCTTGACAGTCTTTTAATACCAGGCCGCAGCAGTCTGCATTTTACTTGGCTGGTTAACAAAAATAGGGGGACCCCTACGCCGTTTTTTTTTCGAGGGGATCCCCTATTTTTGTTAACCAGCCAAGCTTAGCAGACTGCTGTGGCCTGGTATTATCAGGCTTGCAAGGTCCATGGATATTGGATCCTTACCAGCCTGAAAAACCAGGCCTCAGCGGTCTGCTTCATCTGGCTGGTTAACAAAAATAGGGGGGACCCCACGCCAATTTTTTTCGAGGGGATCCCCTATTTTTGTTAATCAGCCAAGATATGCAGACTGCTGTGGCCTGGTATTATCAGGCTGGCAAGGTCCATGGATCTTGGCTCCTTACCAGCCTGAAAAACCAGGCCTCAGCGGTCTGCTTCATCTGGCTGGTTAACAAAAATAGGGGGGACCCCACGCCAATTTTTTTCGAGGGGATCCCCTATTTTTGTTAATCAGCCAAGATATGCAGACTGCTGTGGCCTGGTATTATCAGGCTGGCAAGGTCCATGGATCTTGGCTCCTTAACAGCCTGAAAATCCAGGCCTCAGCGGTCTGCTTCATCTGGCTGGTTAACAAAAATAGGGGGACCCCACGCCATTTTTTTTTTGAAGGGAACCCCTATTTTTGTTAATCAGTTCCCTCTGACGTCACTGATGGTGTCCCTGGCTGACCTGAAGTGAAAGTGGAAAGCAATCAATTAAGCTTTCCACTTCCTCTCCTGTCAGCCAGGAGAGGAGCTCATTCATTTGGGGGTTTACTGTGAGGCTGCAGCATTAGCTGCGGTCCCTGCAGTAAACATTAACCCTTTCTGAAGGATTACACCGTGGGACCTGACTGTGCATCGGATTGGTAAGAATAATTTTGCTTTATTATTTTATTTTTATTACAGGAAATGGTTTTAGCAGGTAAATAAAATATGGTCAAAAACTGTGTGATTATTTCATTAAACTTCTTTTTTATTAAAGTGTGTGTGTTTGATTTTTCTTTCATACAATAGGATTAATAATTGATAGTTGTCTGATTGACAGCTCTCAATTATTAACCTGGCTTAAAGTGACCTTTCAATTGCAAGGTCATTTTAACCCCTTATTAACCCATTCGCCACCGCTACAGGGCAATGGGAATAGACGGGCAAAGTGCCAGAAAGGGCAAATCTAATTAGAGATTTGCCCTTTCTGGGGTGTCTGGGGGCAGATGTTAAGTAGCCGGGGGGGGCCAAAAAAAATGGTCCCTCTCTGGGCTATTATTATCTGCCCCCACTCACTGGCTTTGTCTGTCTGGTTGCGAAAATAGGGCGGGAGCCCACGCATTTTTTTTCAGCAATTTTACACCTCATATATATATATATACATGTCATTGAATTTGTGACACATATATATATATATATATTTATATTTATAGTTCATACACTTCTACATAGTATAATAGCTGCTAATTCAATTGCCGGCTTTTGTGAAAATGCAGAACCCGACATGAAATGACACTTGGTGTACATAGGGTTAACCATGTCTTTTCATGTAGTTTGATATCTGATTTGCACAAACAATTACATGAGTGTAAGTGTGCAAAATTTCACACCTGTAGGGGTTAATTAAAGGTGTAAATTCGTAGCAAAAAAGTCCGTTTTTTTTACAACGAATTTACACCTTTAATTAACCCCTACAGGTGTGAAATTTTGCACACATAGACTGATGTAATTGTTTGTGCAAATCAGATAGCAAACGACATGAAAAGACATGGTTAACCCTATGTACACCAAGTGTCATTTGAAATGACACTTGGTGTACATAGGGTTAACCATGTCTTTTCATGTCGTTTGCTATCTGATTTGCACAAACAATTACATCAGTCTATGTGTGCAAAATTTCACACCTGTAGGGGTTAATTAAAGGTGTAAATTCGTAGCAAAAAAGTCCGTTTTTTTTACAACGAATTTACACCTTTAATTAACCCCTACAGGTGTGAAATTTTGCACACATAGACTGATGTAATTGTTTGTGCAAATCAGATAGCAAACGACATGAAAAGACATGGTTAACCCTATGTACACCAAGTGTCATTTCATGTCGGGTGCTTCTGTCTTTTCACAGAAGCCGGCTTTACCCGGCAATTGAATCAGAGGATATTTTACTATGTAGAAGTGTATAAACTATACATATATGTATATATATATATATATATATGTCACAATGACATGTATATATATATATATATATATATATATATGTATTCTATGTGTGTATATTTAGTGTTTACAAGGAAAGAAAGAGGTTTTTTTAGTTGCGATATTTTGTTCCCATAGACTTACATGGGACTTCCGGTATCGGTATCGGGTACCATTAAAATATCGGCGATACCATTCCGATTCCGATACTTTAGGATATCGGAAAGTATCGCTCAACTCTATTCAGTAGTAATCTGGACAATATTGTGACGGGGTGAGCCCTGTACCACTGCATAGAGTACTTTGTTTTGCCTTATGCTGAAAGGCCGTTTATCTGTTTGGTTGCAAATCATTTATCAACTTTACAAATTCTGCCTGCTTGCACAAAGAAACTGCATACCTGTGTGAATGCTGCCAGCTACCTGAGAATGAAACCCTACATTATGCATAAAGCGCATAGTGTCAAATATAGTCAACATGCTATCACTGATTTATTTTCAGTTTCTTAAAGGGAACTTGTCACCTCCCCCCACGGCTGTTTTGAAGTAAAAGAGCCACCTTCAGCAGCACTAAGGAAGCAGTCTGTGAAGGTGGCTCTTTTTTTTTCAGTGCCCCTGGAACGCTGAAATATTCAGTTTTAAAAATCGGTCCCCTTACCTTAGATGGGTCACTGAGGTATGTCCTGTTCCTGTGACTTATCCTCCCCCCAGCCGTCCATTAAGCCCCTTTATTCACACCACGCCTCCTCCAGGCTTTTTTTTTTCCTTTCGTTTCTGTGTGGCGCCTGCGCTCTTGTATCAGTCCCCGGGCATGCGCAGTGCACGCTGCCCGGGAACTGTCTGAAGACTATAGCGCCTGCGTCGTTGCCTTTCCCCTGATCGCTTCCCGCAGTGTGTTATCATGTATTCACACTGCGGGGCAGGAAATCTGGCGCCTGCGCAGTCTACATGTGTAGCTGCGCCTGCCCCCTTCTCCCAGACTCCCTCCACTTTCACTTTCAGACAGTCTTCGGCGTCGGATGTGCTGACCGCCCAGAACTAGTTCCGACTCCGAAGAGTGTCTGAAAGTGAAAGTGAAAGTGAAGGGAGTCTGGGAGAAGGGGGCAGGCGCAGCTACACAGGTAGACTACGCAGGCGCCAGATTTCCTGCCTCGCAGTGTGAATACATGATGACACACTGCGGGAAGCGATCAGGGGAAAGGCAACGACGCAGGCGCTATAGTCTTCAGACAGTTCCCGGGCAGCGTGCACTGCGCATGCCCTGGGACTGATACAAGAGAGCAGGCGCCACACAGAAACGAAAGGAAAAAAAAAAGCCTGGAGGAGGCATGGTATCAATGAAGGGGCTTGATGGACGGCTGGGGGGAGGATAAGTCACGGGAACAGGACATACCTCAGTGACCCATCTAAGGTATGGGGACCGATTTTTAAAACTGAATATTTCAGCGTTCCAGGGGCACAGAAAAAAAAGAGCCACCTTCACAGACTGCTGCCTTAGTGCTGCTGAAGGTGGCTCTCTTACTTCAAAACGCCTGGGCGGTGACAAGTTCCCTTTAAGAATATGTTCACATGTCTAGCAGTTATTTTCGTTTTTTAAATAAATTTTGGGATGAAAACATGAAGATAAAATGATCCGGTACAGGATACTTTTGTTCTAATTGGGGAGCTATGTTCTAAAATCTCTTTAAATTGACTACAATCCAGATGCAATACGGTTTTTAGCAGATAGCTACTGGATCTATTTTATTTTTTACATTAAAGTCTATGTGGAACTGATAGGCCACAATTCCACCCCTCAATGTGTCTGGGATGCAGTTACTGACAGCTAAGTCGTCCAATCAGGTGCAGGGGTGTGCTGAATCTGTCAGTGCTTTGATTGACAACTCAGTATTCCAGTCTTGTGCAGGGGGGTGCTGAGCTGTCAGTGTTTTGATTGACAGCTCGGCCGGCCAATTTGAGACTGGGAGATTCTGGGCTGCCTTCAGGTTTCCCGGTCCTAGGTGATTGATGTGCTACTTATCTGGGCTGTCAGTCCCAGATCTCTGCCAGACATACATTCAGCTCTGTGTCGTTTATCTCTGTGTGTCTTGTGTTCTGCATGTGGATCTTTTTGCTGCCTGACCTTGGACCTTGTTCTGACAATCCGTTTTGTCTACTCCCTTTGCTCTTATCCGTTTTCCTCCTGATATTCTGACCTTGGACTGTTACCTGACTACACTTTTGTCTCTTCCCTCTGTTTATAAAAGGGGAAGAAGGTGGACACAGGGAACTATAGGCCCGTGAGTCTGACATCTATATCAGGAAAGATCTTTGAACAAATTATTAAACAACATGTATGTAAGTACCTGGACAAGAATGAAGTGCTTAACCAGAGTCAGCATGGGTTTGTAACTAGTAAGTCATGTCAGACTAATTTAATTTCCTTCTATGACAGAATCACTGACTGGGTGGATCAGGGAAATGCTGTAGAGATATTATATCTTGACTTCAGCAAAGCATTTGACAAAGTATCTCACACAATCCTTATAGAAAAAATGTATGGAATGGACAAGGCAACTGTTAGGTGGATTCATAACTGGCTTAGTGATAGGACCCAAAGAGTGGTAGTAAATGGCTGCACATCCAGTTGGAAGAATGTATCAAGTGGTGTACCACAGGGCTCTGTCTTGGGCCCTGTATTGTTCAAATCTTTATCAATGATTTAGATGAAGGAATTGAGGGTAAACTGATTAAATTTGCTGATGACACAAAGCTAGGAGGGATAGCTAATACTAGAGAAGAGAGAGGATTCAAAAATATATAAATAAACTGGAGCAGTGGGCAGCAACTAATAGAAGGGTTTTTAACAGGGAAAAATGCAAAGTACTACATCTGGGAAATAAGAATGAAAAAAGCGTATACAGAATGGGAGGAATAGGGCTAAGCAACAGCACATGTGAAAAAGACTTGGGTATACTAATAGATCACAGACTGAACATGAGTCAACAGTGTGATGCAGCAGCAAAAAAAGGCAAATACAATTCTGGGATGTATTAAAGGAAGCATACAGTCTAGATCACGTGAAGTCATTATTGCCCTCTACTCCTCTTTGGTCAGACCTTATCTGGAATACTGTGTCCAGTTTTGGGCACCACATTTTAAAAAAGACATCAACAAACTGGAGCAAGTTCAGAGAAGAGTGACTAGAATAGTGTCCGGTCTGCAAACCATGTCCTATGAGGAACGGTTACAGGATTTGGGAATGTTTAGCTTGCAAAAAAGAAGACTGAGAGGAGACTTAATAGCTGTCTAGAAATATCTCAAGGGCTGTCACATTGTAGAAGGATTATCTTTATTCTCATTTGCACAAGGAAAGACTAGAAGCAATGGGATGAAACTGAATGGGAGGAGACACAGATTAGATATTAGAAAAAACTTTTTGACAGTTAGAGTGATCAATGAGTGGAACAGGCTGCCACGAGAGGTGGTGAGTTCTCCTTCAATGGAAGTCTTTAAACAGGGGCTGGACAGACATCTGTCTGGGAAGATTTAGTAAATCCTGCTTTGAGCAGGGGGTTGGACTAGATGACCCAGGAGGTCCCTTCCAACTCTACCATTCTATGATTCTATGATTCTATAACGTACCCTACTGGCTTTTAACCTCAGACTCCTTGACTACCCTGACTCTTGGCTGTCTACAAGTGACTCAGCGTCACATTATGTCTGGCACATGCATGTTTTTTTCGACAGTATGGATTCTGTTCACATGCTCTGTGACCAGGTGGCGAATTTGAAGCAGATAATGCAGGATCTGGCTAAAGAATGCCAGAGTCTGCAATCATCACAATATCAGTTGCAGGGTTTCGATAATTAGTTTTGTAAAATCTTCCGAAATCCCTCAAATGCCAGCAGTGACTGTCATGTCAGTACCCTCTGATGTACAGTTGATCTCTCTTGTACCTGTAATGGCCCTCCTTGATAAATTTTTTGTGAGAAAAAAACAGTTTAGGGTGTTAAGAGAGAGCTGTAGGCTATTTTTTACCCTGCGGCCCCGGTCATCAGGGAATGAGTGCCAGCAGGTGGGTATAATCATGTCTCTAATACTTACTTTGTCCCCACAAGCACCAGAATGGTCCTCTGTGGATACTTTTTTGAAGCTTTAGGTTTGATTTATGGCGAACCCGACATGATCCAGGTTGCTGAGGCAAACATGATGAACCTAGCATATGGGGGCCGCATACCTGAGGACTACTCCACTGAGTTCCAGCAGTGGTCCCCTGACCTATGGTGGAATGATGCAGATTTCAGGTGCCAGTTACACAAAAGATCTTGGCGAAAATCTTAAGGAAGCCCTTTGTTCTCTGGCAGAGGGCATGACCCAGGCCATACGAATGGACTGTAGAATCCCTGAGAGACGGGCTAAATATTATATTATATTATATTTACCCAGAGCAGGTCCATTTACCTGATGTAGAGTAATTGGAGGTCAGAGTTGCCCATTTTCGTGTGGTGGAGAGGAAATGTAGACAAGATCTCAGACTGTCTATTCTGTGGTTTAAGTGGACATTTTGTCAAGGATAACCCAACTCGTCCTCAGGGAAGCAAACTGTTGGGAGAACGTCTGAGTCTGGGTGATTGCCAAGGAGATCCCATAGACCATCAGGTACTTTTTTCTTCCTCTGATAAAGTATTAATGAATTTAATGAATACAGTGTTATCCTTCAAGGACCATGTTGTGATGTTGAGGATGTTAACAGCATTGGCATTCATGGTTTTGTTTTGGATAATTTTACTGCTGGGTTGGTACTGGGGCTTCCATGGCTGCTTCTTCACAATCCAGCTATTGATTGGTGTCAGAAGGAAATTGTTAAATGTAGCCCCAATTGTTACAAGAAATATCTAAAACCTCTAGAAACCTGTTAAGCGTCTGCCGGGGTACCTGAAAGACTTCGGGATGTGTTCTCTGAAAAAGAGGTGGAGATAGTACCTCCTCATTGTCACTATAATTGTGCCATTCATTTTGTCCCTAATGCCAAATTAATTAAAGCTCACCTTTACAATTTGTCTAGGCCTGAACGGACTGCCATGAAAGAATATGTTAACAAAAGTTTACAGAAGGGTCATATCCGTCCTTCCTCCTCCCCTGTGACTTTTTTTCTTTGTTAAAAAGAAAGATGGCGGCCTCTGTCCTTGCCTTGATTTCCGAGAGTTAAACAAAATCACAATTAAAAATACTTACCCACTTCCAGTCATCTCGACCTATATAATCAGCTATTGGTGGCTAAATGGTTTTCTAAACTTGATCTTAGAGGGGTTTACAGTTTGACAGGCATCTGGAAGGGTGATGAGTGGTTTATTTGAAAATGTTGTCATGCCATTTGAGTTATCCAATGCATCTGCTATTTTTCAAAACTTTATGAATGATATTTTCTCTGATTGCATTGGAAGATTTGTTGTGATTTACCTGGATGATATTCTAATTTTCTCACATGATTTAGACTCTCACCAGAAACATGTCCGTGTAGTATTTAAAAGCTGAGGGAGATCTCTTTGTTTGCTAATTTAAATGAGAGAAATGTGTTCTTTTCTGTCCAGGAAATGTAATTTTGGGGTTTATCTTGTCAGCAGAAGGGTTTAAGATGTACCCTGGGAAGGTGCAGGCCATAATTGATTGGGTTCAACCTCGTGACCTTAAAGGGAACCTGTCACCCCCCAGGGCGTTTTTAAGTAAAAGAGGCACCTTCAGCAGCACTAAGGTTGCAGTCTGTGAAAGTGGCTCTTTTGTTTCTGCTCCCCAGTAATGCCAAAATATTGAGTTTTATAATAGGTCCCCATACCTGTATTGAGTCCCATAGGTATGGCGTCTCCCCCTGTCTCATCCTCCTCCCAGCCGTCCATCATCCCCCTGCTGCGTCACTGCGCCGCCTCCTCATTTGTTTCTCTTGCCGTTAGATGCCAGTGGGCGCCTGCGCTGTTCCAACAGCTCTCGGGCATACGCAGCTGCCCGGGAACTGACATCAGCCTATCGCGCCTGCGTCTTTCTGAGGCACTAGATCCCGTCCCCGCAGTGTGTTATGATGTATTCACACTGCGCAGTTAAACAATAGCTGCGCCTGCCCCTTCTCCCTCCGCTTTCATTTTCCTTCCTCGACAGCATCTGATGAGCTGGCTTTTAAAAAACTAAGAGTACTTCATGTCTGCTACTACTCTAATCCAACCCAATCTCCAAAAAACATTCATTCTGGAGGTCGATGCTTCAGAGGTCAGGGTAGGGCTATTTTATAGTAGTGGGTCCAAAACTCTGACTAACCAACATCCATGTGCTTTTTTTAATAAAAAATTATCATCTGCAGAAAGAAATTATGATGTTTGGAATCGTGAGTTACTTGCTGTTTAATTGACCTTTGAGGAATGGAGGCATTTTTTTGGAGGGGGCAGTTCATCAAATTACTGTGGTCACTGATCACAAAAATGTAGCATACATTGAATTAGCTAAACAATTAACCCCAGACAGGCCAGATAGTCTTTGTTTTCTTTAGGTTTAATTTCTTTATTACATTCAGGCCAGGGTCTAAGAATGTGAAAGCTGACGCATTATCACGCATTATCGATTCAGTTTCTCCTCCAGAACCTCCATCCCCCATTCTTCCTCAGGGTATTGTGATTTTATTGTAACCTTGGAGATGAAAGAGATCTGTAATGTCCAGTCATTGGCTCCTTCTGCTACTCCAGGTTCCAAATTATTTGTGTCTGTATATCTAACATTTCATCTGTTACAGGAGTTTCATGAGTAGCCATCCTGGCTGATCGCTTATGACGTACTATTCCATCCATGGGAATTAAGTCCCAGGTCACATGGATGGAATAGTACGTCAGATGGAAGAAAGGGGTTAAAGAAGCACTCCCAAATGAGATCAAAATTTAACTTTTTGGCCACCAAGGTAAATTCTATGTCTGGTGCCAAACCAACATTGTTCATCACCCCAAGAACACCATCCCTACAGTGAAACATGGTAGTGGTAGCATTACGCTGTGGGGACGTTTTTCAGCAGCAGGGACCTGGAAAATGGTCCAAGTCAATGGGAAGATGCAAAATACAGGGATATTCTTGAGCAAAACCTGTTTCAGTCTGTCAGTCTGTCAGTAATTTGAGACTGGGATGGAGGTTCACCTTCCAACAAGACAATGACCCAAAGCATACTGCTAAACCAACATTCGAGTGGTTTAAGGGGAAATGTGTAAATGTTTTTGGGTGGCCTAGTCAATGCCCAGACCTAAATCCAATTGAGAATCTGTGGACAGACTTGAAGATTGCTGTTCACCAGAGGAAACCATCTAACTTAAAGGTGCTGGAGCAGTTTTGCCTTGAGGAATGGGCAAAAATCCCAGTGGTAAGCTGTGGAAAGCTCATAGAGACTCATCTAAAGTGACTTGCAGCTTTAATTGCTACAAAAGGAGGCACTACAAAGTACTGACTTTAGGGGCAGTGGGAGGTTGAATAGTTATGCGCACTGAAGTTTACAGGTATTTTGCCCTATTGTAAAAATTCACAAGAAAATGAAAACCAAATGTTCCCAGTTACGATACGATACGATGCGATACGATACGATACACTTTATTGATCCCGGGGGAAATTACAGTATTACAGCAGCAATACAAACAGCAGTACATAAAATATTAGGACACAAATCTTGCACAGGTATACCAACATTACATAATAAATAAAAGTGTGTAGTTCAGGTGTATATAAGTCAATGTTAATTGACATTAGTACACCAGCCATCAGTCATTATTTTCTACCACCCTTAGGAAATTATTATACATCCCCATAGCAGTAGGTACAAACGATTTCCTGAATTTCTCCTTCTTGCACCTTAATAGGATTAGACGGCTGCTGAATGTGCTCTTCTGCTTCAAGAACAGCTCGTATAGTGGGTGTGTATTATTGTTCATTATAGCCCTACACTTCTTCTGAATTCTATGCTCCAATACCTCCTCAAAAGAGTCAAGATGGAGGCCAACAGCTGCACTTGCCTTCTTGATAAGTTTGTTGAGATTATTAGCGTCAGCTGCTCGCACACTACTGCCCCAGCAAATGATAGCAAAAAAGATGGCGCTTGCTACAACGGACTGGTAGAACATCTCCAGCATTTTACTGCACACATTGAACGACCTGAGCTTCCGCAGAAAGTACAGTCTGCTCATTCCCTTCTTGTAAACCTTTTCTGTATGACACCTCCAATCAAGTTTACTGTCAAGGTGAACCCCCAAATATTTGTAGCTCTCAACAATCTCAACCTCCTGGCCAGCAACAGTGATCGGTAAGTAATCCTCCTTTTTCCTTCTATAACTCACCACCATATCCTTGGATTTCTTTACATTTAGTTCTAGACAGTCTGACACCAATCCACAAAGTCAGAAATCACCCTTCTATATTCCTCCTCCCCCTGGCCCCCCACAATGCCCCCTACAATCACGGAGTCATCTGAGAATTTTTGGAGGTGACAAAAATCAGATTTATACTGAAAGTCAGCTGTATACAATGTGAAGAGGAAGGGTGACAGCACTGTACCCTGAGGGGCTCCAACACTGCTCTGTACACTGCTAGATACCACCTCCCCCATCCTTACAAACTGCAGCCTGTCTGTCAGGTAGTCGCTTATCCAGTTCACCATCCCCTCATCTACCGCCATATCAGTCAACTTATTACGTAGTAAGAGCGGCTGTAAGGTATTGAAAGCACTTGAGAAGTCAAAAAACATGGCACGCACTGCAGTGCCATCATTGTCCAAGAACGAATGCATTGTATGTAGAAGAGACGCTATAGCATCATCCACCCCCAATCTCTGCTGGTACGCAAACTGCAGGGGGTCAGTGTAGGTCCTCTCCCTCGGCACAAGTAGGCGAGTATTATTCTCTCCAAGGACTTCATAGCATGTGATGTTAAGGCCACTGGACTATAGTCGTGTAGGGAAGTTGGAAAAGTGGTCTTAGGAACCGGCACCAGGCAGGTGGTCGTCCACAGTTCTGGTACCCCCTGTGATTGAAGGCTCCAGTTAAACAGGTGCTGGAAGACAGTACACAGTTGGTTTGCACATGCTCTGAGGACACGTGGGCTGAGGCCATCAGGCCCTGCTGCTTTGCCAATAACAAGTCTGCTAAACTGTCTTCTCACGTCACTTTGGGAGACAGTGTAAGCAGGCAGCTTATCCCCCAATGTCAATGCTGCAGATCTTTTCCCGGATCCATCCCCCATTTCTGATGACGCTGTGCTTGTGTTGGTGAATCTGTTGAAAAACTCATTCATTTCATTAGCCCAGGGCATGCTCCGACTTTGCCTTAAACCCAGTTAGCTGTTTCATGCCCGACCACACCTCCATGGAATTGTTGCGTGACAATTTATTTTCTAATTTAATTTGAAACGCCTCACGGGCATTCTTAATTTTCCCCTTTAAGTCCCTTTGTATCAATTTCAGTTTCTTAGTATCCTTAATTTTAATGCCAGTTTTTTCTTGTTTAGTGTTTCAATTCTTTTGTAATACAAGGCTTGTTATTTGCATAACATTGAATCTTTTTAGCTGGTACAACAGTGTCAGTGCAAAAATTTATATAATCCGTTACTCGCCCTGACGGGGTCGTCTCGTCAAACACTCGTCCTCCAGTCACTCCAGATTAGATTAAGAGCATGGGTCGACCAATCAAAGTATGAGTCAGACACAAGGCTGGTTCAAACTTAGAGCACGCTCAGGAATGGTACTAGTAGCACCGATCTCAGCAATGTCCTGTCTTTATTAGCATACACGGGATTATATAGACATAACAAACAGGATGACCCACGTGGGGTAAGCTATATTCATCTAATATCCGGCCAGCCCTGATTGGCCCATGTCTCCAGACAGATGTTGATGTCGTCTTCAATTGTTAAATGTCATTGTGGTCGTCATCAACGGCTTGATTCAACTTTGTCTGTCAGAAGTAGGCGTTGATCTGGGTCAATGTCTCAGGAGCAGATGTTGGCGGATACTGGTGCTATCTTTGAACTAAGTTTCGATATGAATCATGCGAGGTAAGAAAAATACTTTTCTTCAGAGCACACAAGCATATATATATATATATATATATGAAAATATAAGAATATAGAAATGGACATATGACATTAGACATTGGGCATATTATAATTGTCCTTTGCAATTGCAATCATGGGCAAACTGTTTATGTCTAGCACCTACCATCCCTGATTAATTACGTCTTGTTCTAACAGGCTGTATCTGCAAGGAAATATAGCTGCGTGGGCTCAGTTCTACATCTATGTAACACTCAAAAGGTGTGACATTTCATATTAAGGTTCAGCCTTGTAAGACTCCTTGATGTGGTCTGGCCCAGACGTCTTGACATTTCCTGAAGCTGATGAAAACACGTCTCAGAGGAAACGGGTGTAGGATGGGTCGATGCTGGCTCTTTCTTAGCTAAAGCATTGTTATATTTGATATATCTGGTTTCACTCGACAAGGAAAATTTATGTTTCAAAATGGATGCAGAACACAAAATGGTGGCAAAGCACATGTAAGCATATATATGTGTGTATAAAGTAAGAAAGTATATTTTACCTTGACAATCCCCCCTAAACACTAAATTTTCCCTTGGCGTGGTGACCTTTGAGACTGTCCATGTGTGGGAGAGGGGAGGTGGATTTCTTCACCCAGCTACCTCAGAGACTGCCCCCTTATGGGACGCCCCCAGGCAGCTGGGTCCCTATGTTGGTTAACACATGGAGTTCTCCCATCTGTCCCTAAACTAACTCTTTTGATTGTATCGCGTCATAGAGGGTTTTGCCAAGAGGATCAGGCGGGGTATATTGTTCCATATCCCCTACATTCATATACATCTCTTCTTGATAAAGGAAAATACCTGAGGGGTCGGTTGCATTGGTTACAGCTTTCCTATATATGGGTACCACACAACACAGAGCTGAATACTGTAATACTAATCGGTGTGCCAAATCTATAAACTTTGAAATATTACTCATCATGCACCATCCACTAAAGCTAAGTGATGTCTAATGAACCTGTTATCATCATCATCTACACGGCTAAGTCTGTTCCAAGCATCCGTTACTGCAAGGATGCAAGCAAATGTCATTAGTAGCATCATTCCTCTTCTGGAGGCTCTCCAAGGATCTTCTTACAAGGCGATGCGTGGATCCAAGTTTCCTTGCCTTGTAGCTTGACTGCGGTATTTGTCGTCAGTAGAACTTGGAAAGGTCTGTCAAATCTCGGATCCAGACTCTTTCTCACGTGTCTTTTAATGACTACCCAGTCTCCGGGCTGCAGGCTGTGACTCCCAGGATCCTGGTTTGGATCTGGAAGAGAACTGAAGACATTATCATGTACTTTCTTGAGTCTTTTATGCAAATCCCTTACATATGAACTTAATACATGGTTACTTATTTCCAATGCTTGGGAAAAGAAACATCCTAAACTAGGCACTTTGCCAAATAGTACTTCATACGGAGAAAGTCCAGTTTTCCTATTTGGAGTGTACCTTACTGAGTATAGAGCTAATGGTAAACATTCAGGCCAAGATTTCCCTGTTTCAGCCATGGCCTTTTGGATTTTTAACTTCAATGTCCCATTTAGTCTTTCTACTTTTCCACTGCTTTGTGGATGATATGGGGTGTGGAAAACTTGTTGAATTCCCAGAGCTGTCAAGACTTCATTCATTATTTCACCTGTAAAATGTGTACCTCTGTCACTTTCGATCACCTCTGGTACTCCATACCTGCACACCTCCTCCGCAAGCAGCTTCTTTGCGGTTGCCGCAGCCGTAGCCTTGGCAATCGGGAAAGCCTCCGGCCAACCTGAGAATAAATCAAAACACACCAACACGTACTCCCATGATCCTGATTTTGGCAGCTGAATATAATCAATCTGCAGTCTCTGGAAAGGATAGAGGGGCCGAGGGGCGTGTTTGGGTGGTGTCTTGACTACCCTTCCCTGATTATGTGTAGCACATACCATGCATCCCTGGATCAAACCTTCTATACAGGTGGAAAAGCCTGGTGCCACCCAATGCTTCTGCATCACGCTCATTACAACAGTTTTGGACTGGTGGGTTGGCCCATGTAACATCTGGGCGACCGCAGGGTACAACGCCCTTGGAAGGCATCGACGCATCCCTCTTCCCCATACCCCAGTTGCTGCATTCAGACATGCACCTTCTTTTTCCCACTTTTCTACTTCCTCCTGGCGCACCTGAGCCTGCATCTGGGATAAGGCATCCTCCGACACAAAGGGATTTTTGGGAGCGCTTACCTGGTGCATCGTTACCCCTTGGAGTGGTCTACTGGCTGCTGTTTTTTGCTGCTGCATCGGCCATTGCGTTTCCTTTACTCACCTGATCAGTGCATCTGGTATGTACTTTAACTTTTATGACAGCTACTTCTTTTGGTAATTGTAATGCATCAATTAACTGCTGGACTGCGTCAGCATTTTTAATGGGATGTCCTGCTGCCGTCAGGAATCCTCTAGACTTCCAAATTGGACCAAAATCATGAGCTATACCGAATGCGTATCTAGAATCTGTGTAGATGTTAACAATTCTACCTTCAACTATCTTACAGGCCTCGGTCAGAGCCTTAAATTCAGCCTCCTGGGCCGACTGATGTGGGAGCATTGGTTCTGCTTTGATCACTGCATTCAGGGAGACGATGGCATACCTGGTGTGGAAGGTACCTGAGTCATCTTGGTGGCGAGATCCATCTACAAAAAATTCAAAATCAGCATTAAGTCTTTCAGTTTCAAACACTGTGGGTAGGCCTGCTGTTTCCTGTGCCATAAGCTGAACACAATCATAAGGAATCTCCTCTCTTGGATCTTCTTTGTACAATACCGTACAATACCTGACCTCCCCCCTAGATCCGAGAGAGGTAACAATGTGGCAGGATTAAGTGTGGTACATCTCTGCAAAGAAACATTTGGAGGCATTAAAAGTGCACATTGCAATCAAAGATGACGTGCAGCTGAAAGGTGTGCCGGTTGCACTTGGTTCAGTATGGTGTATACATCATGAGGTGTAAGTACTGTCAGTGGATGATCAAGCACGATGTCTGACGATTTGTGGAACAATAGCCCTACAGCATGTACTGCCCGTACACAGGACGGGGCACCTCTAGCCACTGCATCTAGTCTTCCACTGAAATAGGCTACTGGCCTTTGATTGTCACCATATAACTGAGTCAATACTCCTGCCGCGTGTCCCTGCTGTTCATGGAGATACAGGGTGAATGGTAGTTCATAGTTGGGGATTCCTAGCGCTGGAGCTGCCACAATCCTGTTTTTGAGGGAATAAAAAACAGTCTATACCTTCAGGAGTTAGTTTAAAAAGCACAATGGTGATACAGTCACAGAGAGGCTGCATGAGGATTGACACAGCATGTATCCACTGTCTGCAATAGAAACCAGTCCAAGAAATGTCCTAAGAGCGGCAACATTAACAGGAATAGGAAAATTCTGTACAGCTTCTTTGCGAGCGCTGGTCAGATGTCGAGCCCCGGTGTAATACAATGTCCCAAAAAGATAACTGAAGATTTACAAAATTGCAGTTTATCCTTCAACGCTTTACAACCTGCTTGATACAGAAACAACATAAGTAATATTGTTGCAATACGACACTGTTTCCTGGAGGGGGCACAAATCAGTAAATCATCAACATATTATAAAAATAACATTGGCAAAATCAATAACTGTAAACTAAGCAGCATCCTGAGATATCTGGAACAAAAGTGTATATATATTAGACACCACTGGAGTTTCCAGATCAGTAGCTGCATTAACTGCCCATAATTTTTGTACCAACCCGTACACAGGGTTAAGTTGAAGGGGGGCTGGAGTTTGCCATGTGGGCACTGATAAGAACTGTCCTTGGACCTGCAGCTGCCTGCTTGCAAAATGTGGGCTAGAACTACTCCTGGCTGGCTTTTTTTTTTTTTTTTTTTTATCTGATACAGAACAAGCTGAATTCTTCTAACTTTTTTTTTTTTTTTTTTTTTTTACTTTTAATACATTGTTCGGAGTGGACAGGGAAAACATACAGGATTACATTCTGGACAGCTTCAGTAAGTAATTGTTGGGACCTAGGCATATTAGTAGAAGTATATCGTGATTTCATTGCATATATTGCATATTGACACGGCAACTGTCCTGCTCTGGTTGCTGGGACCTGTCCTATTTCTACCTGACCACACGTTTGTATATACGAATTAGATTCGTCCTGTATCATGGGTCCGCCTTTCTGTGAAATTGTTGCGGCCAGTCCTCCAGCATAGTGGAGTTGATTATTTGCAGCATTTACTATGACCCCAACATGTTGTTTCGTAAAATCCCCTGTCCCTATCCTAAAGAGTACATCATGACGGTGGGGTCCAGGAATAACATTGGAATATATTTCCTGAAAATCTTCTCTTTCCTCTGTACTAGCAACGTCTAGCGACATGATTTTACAAAGAGTGCTCTGCTTCAGTTCTGGTGTCATAGTGACAGTTCCAACCGGATAATACTCAATACGTGCTTGTAATTGTAACAACACATCACTTTCCTGAAAGATTACATTGACCCCGTGGTGATACCATTAACTGTGTGTGTACAGTGGTTCCTTGAATTTGCAGGGGAATCTTTTTAGTGACGGGGAGCAGGATAGTTGTCTGTAATTACTGAATTTTCTGCCCCCGTGTCCACCTGGAATTCAACCTCATGTCCCCCTAGTAGGTTCACCTGTACTGTGCAATTAGGAATGGGGGGGTAAGGAGACAAGGGGGCTCATGCGCAAGCCACCTTATCCTATGGGTGCGGCGCTAATTGGTCTTGGGGCCTCCTGCAGGCGGGTCATTTGGATATGGATTAGTTCTGCAATCCCTCCTGAAATGTCCTGGTTTCTTACACCCGTAGCACAATTTCTGTCCATCTCCTGGCACACGTCTCCTCTCCCTGTTATTTGCAGGACGAGTACCTACAGCGTGTATCCTTGCTCCTCTTTTTGCCTGCGCCAAATCATGCCGTGCCCCCTGTGCCATTCTGGCCAGATCCTCCGCTTCAACTGATCTCCAATCCGGTCTACCCACTTTCAGCTTTCTGTCACTTCCTTTCTCTGCCTGTCTATCTTTCTTCTCACATACACTGACCTTCTATTCACATGCCTAGCCCTTCGATTCTTACGTACTGTGTCTATTCCAAAAACCTATTCAACAAAATCTGAAAACTACTGCACTCTGGCTCTGCGTCTCTATGCTGAATGCCTGATGGGAGGGTAAGTCGGGTCGCTGCGCAGTTGGGCGCCAATTGACGGGGTCGTCTCGTCAAACACTCGTCCTCCAGTCACTCCAGATTAGATTAAGAGCATGGGTCGACCAATCAAAGTATGAGTCAGACACAAGGCTGGTTCAAACTTAGAGCACGCTCAGGAATGGTACTAGTAGCACCGATCTCAGCAATGTCCTGTCTTTATTAGCATACACGGGATTATATAGACATAACAAACAGGATGACCCACGTGGGGTAAGCTATATTCATCTAATATCCGGCCAGCCCTGATTGGCCCATGTCTCCAGACAGATGTTGATGTCGTCTTCAATTGTTAAATGTCATTGTGGTCGTCATCAACGGCTTGATTCAACTTTGTCTGTCAGAAGTAGGCGTTGATCTGGGTCAATGTCTCAGGAGCAGATGTTGGCGGATACTGGTGCTATCTTTGAACTAAGTTTCGATATGAATCATGCGAGGTAAGAAAAATACTTTTCTTCAGAGCACACAAGCATATATATATATATATATATATGAAAATATAAGAATATAGAAATGGACATATGACATTAGACATTGGGCATATTATAATTGTCCTTTGCAATTGCAATCATGGGCAAACTGTTTATGTCTAGCACCTACCATCCCTGATTAATTACGTCTTGTTCTAACAGGCTGTATCTGCAAGGAAATATAGCTGCGTGGGCTCAGTTCTACATCTATGTAACACTCAAAAGGTGTGACATTTCATATTAAGGTTCAGCCTTGTAAGACTCCTTGATGTGGTCTGGCCCAGACGTCTTGACATTTCCTGAAGCTGATGAAAACACGTCTCAGAGGAAACGGGTGTAGGATGGGTCGATGCTGGCTCTTTCTTAGCTAAAGCATTGTTATATTTGATATATCTGGTTTCACTCGACAAGGAAAATTTATGTTTCAAAATGGATGCAGAACACAAAATGGTGGCAAAGCACATGTAAGCATATATATGTGTGTATAAAGTAAGAAAGTATATTTTACCTTGACAGCCCGTCAATATCATTTACATCATCATGCTCTCCCCTGTCGCATATCACCTCCAAGTCTGTGAGGTCAAAGCAGTCTTGTAGACCCTCTTCTGCAGCTGGAGTCCACTTCCTAATTAATTTTATTGTCACTGGTTGTTTACTGAAAACAGGTTGGTATGATGGAGACAATAGTATGAGGTTGTGGTCTGATTTCCCCAGCCGGGTAATGCAGACGATGAATAGGCGTCTTTAACATTCGCATAGAGGAGATCCAATATACTGCTGTCCCTTGTGGCACATTTTTCATATTGATAGAACTTTGCAAGAGTCTTTGAGATTATGGCTCTGTTAAAGTCCCCAGAGATTACGGTTAACGAGTTTGGGTGCTTTGTCTGAATGCGGTCTAACACCCATGACAATACTTCCCCAGCCGCCTCTTGGTTTGCGGATGGAGGGATATACAGGACTACTGTAATGCAAATGGAAAATTCTCTAGGTAAATAGTAGGGCCTGAGGCCAACTGCTAAGAGCTCAAAATGTCACGCGGTCTTATGATATGTGTACGATGTCAGTAAACTATTCTTAAAAGAACAACACTCTATACAACATATAGATTAGCAACATCAGCATGTAAATAAAGAATAGATTTACCTGACACGATATCCGTTGAACTCAGGATAAATCTTGAGGACTTGATACACTGTCACAGGAAAGAAGAGGACCGGGGTCTAACCTGACCCTAAGCTGGGGTCCTAACTAATCCCTCACCTTGGAGGTACTGATAATGGTTCAGAGGTCCAAGTCTCCAGCCTAACCCTGTCTCCTATCAGTCCCTGAACCCTGTAATCAGTCCTAAGAAGGATTCTGATTACCACCAAAGGGATATGGGCTGATCTCTGCTAAATACACAGATTAGAAATATAAGACAGACTGGAGAAAACACAGACTTGCATACACACTCAAACACAGAAGGAACATAAATGATCTGGGATATTAAACTCTAAGCAAGGTGAGCTTAAAACAACTAAGGAGCTCTTTAACTTAAGTCTATACAGATTCATTCCTATCTGCGGTCTGCATGAAGAATTTCACTGGCAACTCCCAAACAGACAACCAGAGATTTAAAGGAAACCAATCAACAAATAATTAATTGCAGCCGGGAAAACTGCACCCAGTCCCAGAACTGAGCACAGACAGAATTAACTCCCTAACTGCCAAACACAAAGAAACAGCAACTCAGCTGTGAGAAGTCAGAATGTGCAACCGCGACGATCTTCGTGGCGATGCACACATGACAGTACCCCCCCTTCTACGAGGGGCCTCCGGACCCTCAGGGCCAGGTTTGCCCGAGTGAGTTCTGTGGAAGGTCCGCACCAAACGATCTGCGTTAATGTCAGACGCAGGAACCCACGTCCTCTCCTCTGGACCATACCCCTTCCAATGCACCAAGTACTGAAGGGACCGGCGATTCAGACGTGAGTCAATGATCTTTGACACTTGAAACTCCAAGTTACCATTGACCACCACTGGAGGAGGAGGTAGAGGTGATGGTATGACTGGTGCCACGTACCTCTTAAGTAATGACTTGTGGAACACATTATGAATTTTAAACGTACGAGGGAGGTCCAGACGAAATGCCACAGGATTAATTATGGAACTGATCCTGTACGGCCCGATGAATCTGGGCCCAGCTTCCAGGAGGGAACTTTAAGTTTTATATTCCTGGTAGACAACCATACCAGATCGTTCACATTAAGATCTGGACCAGAAACTCTCCTCCTATCAGCCATACGTTTATAACGGTTCCCCATAGCACTCAGATTATTCAATACACCTCTCCACACTGAAGCAAGTGACGACGAGAACGCTCCTCCTCAGGAACCCCAGAAGGGCCCCCCCCATTGAAAGTACAAAACTGGGGATGAAAACCATATGCCCCAAAAAACGGGGATTTACCAGTGGACTCGCTACGCCTGTTGTTAAGAGCGAACTCTGCCAGAGGCAAGAAAGAAGACCAGTCCTCCTGGTTCTCTGAGACAAAACACCGAAGATAAGTCTCTAGGCTTTGATTCAGACGCTCTGTCTGACCATTGGTCTGCGGATGAAAAGCCGAGGAAAATGACAATTGCATCCCCCGACGTAAACAAAATGCCCTCCAAAACTTGGACACAAACTGAGACCCCCTATCTGACACCACATCAGAAGGCAACCCATGAAGTCTCACAATCTCCCCAATGAACACCTGCGCCAGAGTTTTAGCATTAGGGAGGGCAGGAAGAGCAATGAAATGTGCCATCTTACTGAACCTGTCAACAACCACCAGTATGACAGTCTTCCCTGACGACTGAGGAAGGTCCGTGATGAAGTCCATAGACAAATGAGTCCATGGACGCTCCGGAAGTTTCAAGGGTAAGAGGGTCCCAGAGGACGGGTATGAGGGGTCTTAGAGCGAGCACAAACCCCACAGGACGCGACAAAAGTTAAAACATCTTTATTAACGTTAGGCCACCAAAACCGGCGAGAAAGAAGATCTAAAGTAGCCTTACTCCCTGGATGTCCTGCTAAAGCAGAATTATGATGTGCCTCAATAACCTTTTGTCTCAACTGATTTGGGACAAACAGTCTCCCTGGAGGTCCTGCAGGGGCGTCCCCCTGAACCTCTAATACCTCCTCCTCAAGCTCAGAACATACAGCCGACACTACCACCCCCTCCTGAAGGATAGGAATCGGGTCATCCATTTTCCCGGCCCCTGGGAAACTGCGAGACAAGGCATCCGCCTTAACATTCTTAGATCCAGGGCGATAAGTGACAACAAAATTAAACCTGGTAAAAAACAACGACCATCGAGCTTGTCTGGAATTCAGACGCTTAGCAGATTCCAAATACAGCAGGTTCTTGTGATCAGTAATGACGGTGACCGGGTGGACTGCCCCCTCCAAAAAGTGACGCCATTCTTCAAAAGCCAACTTAATGGCCAAAAGTTCCCTATTGCCGATATCATAATTCCTTTCGGCGGACGACAATTTCTTAGAAAAGAAAGCGCACGGATGCCATTTACCAGGGACGGACCCTGGGACAATATTGCACCCACCCCTACGTCAGACGCGTCCACCTCCACAACGAACGGCTGTGATGCATCTGGTTGGATGAGAACGGGTGCCGAAGCAAAACATTTTTTCAAAGAGGAAAAAGCTTGGCAAGCTTTGTCCGACCATTTAGAAAAATCCGTCCCTTTTCTTGTCATGTCAGTGAGAGGTTTGACAACAGATGAGAAATTACAAATAAATTTCCGGTAGTAGTTAGCAAACCCCAGAAAACGCTGCAGAGCCTTAAGATCCTCTGGCTGATCCCATTCAAGCACTGCTCTCACCTTTTCAGGGTCCATACGGAAACCGGAGGCTGACACCAAGAAACCCAAAAACTGAAGTTCCTGTACGGCGAATACACACTTTTCCAGTTTGGCGTATAGTTTATTGTCTCGCAAGATCTGCAACACCTGTCTCACATGCTCCTGGTGAGACACAAGATCTGGCGAGTAAATTAAAATGTCATCCAAATATACGACCACAAACAGCCCCACCAGATGACGAAAAATGTCATTAACAAAATGTTGGAATACTGCTGGTGCAGTAGTCAGACCAAAAGGCATGACAAGGTTCTCATAATGTCCCTCCGGCGTGTTAAACGCCGTTTTCCACTCATCCCCCTCTTTTATCCTAATCAGATTATACGCCCCCCTGAGATCCAATTTAGAGAACCATTTGGCGCCCAACAATTTGATTGAAGAGATCAGGAATCAGAGGGAGTGGATACGGATCTCGAACAGTAATCCGATTAAGTTCGCGGAAATCCAAGCAAGGGCGTAGGCCTCCATCTTTTTTCTTCACAAAGAAGAACCCCGCGGCCACTGGGGAAGATGAAGGTCTAATATGCCCTTTGGCCAGACTTTCCGAAATATAATCTTTCATAGCCTGCCTCTCAGGACCAGAAAGGTTATATAACCTAGCTTTAGGTAACTTAGCATCAGGAAGTAAATTAATAGAGCAGTCATACACGCGATGAGGAGGCAACTCCTGACACCCCTCCTCAGAGAACACATCCCCAAAGTCCTCCAAAAAAGGAGGCAAAGTACTAGGCACGACCGCACTGATGACTGTGTTCATGCAGTTACTTTTGCAAAACTCACCCCATTGGCTTATCTCTCTGGACTGCCAATTAATCACAGGGTTATGTTTAACCAACCAAGGAAGTCCCAACACAATAGGAGTAGGTAGACCCTCCAACACATAACAAGATAATAGTTCCCTATGTATTGCCCCTACCCGAAGGTCAATGTTATGAACCTCATGAACAAAGCTACCTTGGCCGAGAGGCCTGGCGTCAATGGAGAATATAGGGATCGGTTTGACCAATACACTCAGATGCATACCTTGAGCCTGAGCAAACTGAGCGTCAACCAGATTAGCCCCGGACCCACTATCAAGAAGAACAGAAAATCTCTCCACTCTCGTACCAACCACCACCTCCACTGGTACAAGGAACTGAGAAGAACTAGCGGACGAAATACATACTCCCAGATTGTCGTCCACCACACAACCTGGGATTAACAGTTTTCCGGCGACTTCTTGTTCAACAAGGCACGGGACGGACATCCCCCAACAAAATGTCCCTCTTTCCCGCAGAAGAAACACCTTCTAGTCCTGCGGCGTACCGCCAATCCCCTCCTACGAAATGATGTCCCTCCCAACTGCATAGGCTCCTCCGAACAGACAAGGGGAACCTCAACATAAGGGACTTTAGTAGTAGGTGGAGTAACAACAGGGGGCGGAGTTACCTCGCACCTCTCCCGGAGCCGTCTATCAGTACGGATAGCCAGGGCCATAGCAGCCTCCAGTGATGGAGGAGAATCATACTGAGCCAAAACGTCCTTTAATTTGTCAGAAAGCCCATGACAAAACTGGCTCCTAAGAGCTGGGTCATTCCACTGAGTATCTGTAGCCCATCTACGGAACTCAGAAGCAAATTCCTCCGCCGGACGATCTCCCTGCTGTATCTTACGTAATTTTGTCTCAGCAAGAGAGACCCGATCTGGGTCATCATATACCAAACCCAGGGCAGTAAAAAATCGATCTACTGACTGTAGAGCCGGGATCCCGGAGGAAGGGAAAATGCCCAGGATTGAGGGTCCCCTTGTAGGAGCGAGATAACAATTCCCACTCTCTGCTCACTCTGCCCACTCCCTGATGATCGAGGCCGAAGCCGAAAATACAATTTACATGCTTCCCTGAAGGTAAAAAATTTGTCTCGCCCACCAGTGAACCTGTCCGGGAGAGCTACTTTAGGTTCAAATCTGGTTTGCTCCGAGGGAGACAAAACTTTGGACTTAATGTCCGTCAGCTCCATGGAAAATCCCTGCAACTGCAGAGCCAGCTGGGCTACTGGATCCATGGCAACTGGGAATAATTTTATGGGCCAGTGAAAATGTCACGCGGTCTTATGATATGTGTACGATGTCAGTAAACTATTCTTAAAAGAACAACACTCTATACAACATATAGATTAGCAACATCAGCATGTAAATAAAGAATAAATTTACCTGACACGATATCCGTTGAACTCAGGATAAATCTTGAGGACTTGATACACTGTCACAGGAAAGAAGAGGACCGGGGGTCTAACCTGACCCTAAGCTGGGGTCCTAACTAATCCCTCACCTTGGAGGTACTGATAATGGTTCAGAGGTCCAAGTCTCCAGCCTAACCCTGTCTCCTATCAGTCCCTGAACCCTGTAATCAGTCCTAAGAAGGATTCTGATTACCACCAAAGGGATATGGGCTGATCTCTGCTAAATACACAGATTAGAAATATAAGACAGACTGGAGAAAACACAGACTTGCATACACACTCAAACACAGAAGGAACATAAATGATCTGGGATATTAAACTCTAAGCAAGGTGAGCTTAAAACAACTAAGGAGCTCTTTAACTTAAGTCTATACAGATTCATTCCTATCTGTGGTCTGCATGAAGAATTTCACTGGCAACTCCCAAACAGACAACCAGAGATTTAAAGGAAACCAATCAACAAATAATTAATTGCAGCCGGGAGAAACTGCACCCAGTCCCAGAACTGAGCACAGACAGAATTAACTCCCTAACTGCCAAACACAAAGAAACAGCAACTCAGCTGTGAGAAGTCAGAATGTGCAACCGCGACGATCTTCGTGGCGATGCACACATGACACAATGTTTTGACTGCACTGACTTTCCTTAACAGTAATATGACGCTGATTGCACCATCTGTTATTAATGTATAATATCACCCCACCACCCTTTTTCTTACCACACTTAGCTTTGTCTCTATCAGCGCGGACCATGTGAAACCCTGGAATCGAAACACTTGAATCAGGAACATCCCCATGTAACCAGGTTTCTGTGAAGCACACGAGACTGCATTCCTTGAACTCCATCTGGGTTTTACACAGAGCTAGAAGTTCATCCGTCTTATTTCCCAGCGAGCGTACATTACCCATGATAATGGATGGGACTGCTGGTTTAAACCTTCTTCTCCTGGACTTCACCTTTTTCTTTGCTCTGCAGCCTCTGAAAGGTCTCCACACTTCACGGGGAATAAGTGGTATGTCCACAGCTGTAGTAGCCTTCATCCTGCTCAGTTCCAGAAGTCGATCCCTTGAATACACAACACGTTTAGTGACAGACTTAGGGCAACCAGCAGATCAGTGTCCCTGTCCTTTGCTCCAGTCCGTGCCATATCTGACTGTTTCCAGTGTTCTCCTCTGTACACGGATGGCTGCATTAGTAATCACAAGGTTGAAGCTGTGTGTATTGTGGAACTGTAGCTGGTAGTGGTTACATTAGATTCATGTCCATGGGTGTGTCGCATTACTGGTATCCATTTAGGAGTTGCATGTACCTGTAGGGGAATGTACGTAGTAGTGGCAGATCCAGGTGCTGATCCAGCGCTGCATGTCCAGAGGCAGTTGGTTGTATGGGTGAATGGTTTCCACCTTCCCACAATGGTCCATCATACAGGAACAGTGCGATCCACAGAGTATAAACCATCCATCAATCCGCGGTTGCAAATTAGGAGTCCATAAAGGTACCAAAGCCAGTAGAAAGTCCAAAAGAATGTCCAAAAGAACAGACAACATACAGAGACAAAAGAAACAAAAGAGTAGCTGCTGCTGCAATGGGCTGCCAGTAGCACGGCACCTTATTATATCCTCTGACTTGCAGAGAGCAGACAGATGAGTCGCACTTAGTACCAGGGCAATGGGGTACTCGGCACCGAGCCCATGAAAGTCTATGGGGTTTGTCACTGGCAGCAGGACTCGGTCCGTGGCCCTGGGCGCTCATACAATGGGGATATTTACAGGGGATTATTATTAGGATAGATAGTTCGTGACGCCACCTGTGGTCTCTGGTCAATTGGACCAGCGCTGCTGTAAGGGTCTTCACAGGGGATGTTATGGGGCAGCTGGGTGGTAAGTCTCCCACAGGTGAGACTGGTCCCTGGAAGTCTATGGTGGTGATGATGTAGGGTGTAGATAAAGATTCAGTCACACACATTGCAGTTTATTTCCATACCTTTTACTGGCAGATGATTCAAGCAGATCCCGGGGAGCTAGTCAGGGTGGAGAGTGCACATTCGGGTAACAGCTGAGCAGGTTAGAGGCCTCCTTTACTTCCATATACTTGTGAGTCCAACCTGCCTGAAGCGAAGTTAACTCTGAATCTCCAGCTCTCTCAATAGCTGTACTGCCCGGCCAATATTGTGGTGGAGCCTTCTATGTGATGAAACTAAGTCCTTACTTTTGCATGGGCCCCTCTCAAAGTCCCTGTTCCACCTGACTCCGGTTACGTATTGACACTTAGGGCTGCTCTCTGCGACCTGTAGTCCAGATGCCTCCGGTTTTCTATCACTAGACGTGAAGTACTAGCAATGCTTCGGACCCGGTGTCCGGCTATTTAGTGCAAGTAATCCAATACCTGTAGCACTTCTCTGTCTTCTCCACTGTGCCCTTCGCCCTGCTTCCCGCTCTTAACATAAGCACTTGTGGCAGTTGTGGAAAATGTCAGCTTCCTCCAGCGCTCGCTGCACAGCTCTCAGTTTCCTCCAAAGTCCAGACTGGACCGAGACTGAATGGTTGCTCTGTCCTTAGGCAGAAGCTAACAGACTGAAGTACGACTGAACACTGCTTCCTCAAGATCTGACTTACTTACTAACTACACTGTCCGAAGACAGGAAGCTAGACTCTACTGCCACGTGTCACTCCCCCTTATATCTCAGATGGGTGTGTCTGAAAGTGTGAGTGACAGTGAATGAATATCAAGCGTTGCTGTTACCTTCCTGTGCACTCTCCTGGACTTTATGTGTGCCTGCGTAGCTGGGCTACACATCCCCCCTTGGTAAAACACAGAACTCCCGGGCTGTAAAAGACAAAAAGAATATTTTGTTTTGCATTAACATAAACATATAACTCTTCCCATCCGGGAGGTAAGACTTCTTGAACGTTACAATTTGTACAATGGAAAAAATACAAAAGTATCAAAACATTTTTCTCATAAATACAAGATACTTGTGGAGGACCCGCACCAAAAACCTCCCACGTGGGTCCTGGGTGGGCTGCAGGACTTCTGACTGCAGACCTCACTCTAGGCCACACCATACGGGTTTTTCTTCAGAGGTAGATTAATAGTAGTGGTTTTGTGTAAAACCAAGATAATGCACCGAAGCGCAACTATTTACAAGTGAAAGTTTTTGGGCCGGCAAAGTCCACAGCCTCTCAGTCCATTGGCATAGTAATAGACACTTATTTACATTATAATCTAACTGTATTTACCCAACCGGGGTATTCTATGCAACATATGCAATCATTACTTTTAATTTTTCAAAATTCCTTTCCTTGTACCCAGCCGGGTATTCTACTCAATATGTAAACACTATACATACACAATAATAAAGTGCAAAAATGGCAAATATTTCTTCAAACTTTTTACAATTTCTAGAATGCGGTAAACCCCTGTCTGGGTCCTAACGGTCTTCACATTTCTTGCAGACTTCAATTACGTCTTCCACACCTGGGGCCGGAACGACGCGATGTTCTCTGGATCTCATAACAAATAAGTCATGGCCCGATATTAGTGTTTGCGTAGCCACAGTCCTCATTCTTACTAAGGTCCCATCGGGTACCTCTGTCATATATGACGCAAGTGGCGTTGCGGATGGTGCCACATAGTGAGATCTGGCTTGCGATGCTGCGATAGTCGCAGGTTGCGTTGCGGGATACCTTGCTGAAGGTGATGCCGAATATATCGCTGATTGCGATTTGGAGCAGGTCGCTGTTTGCGATTTGGAGCAGGTCGCTGTTTGCGATGCAGGGGGCGATGCTGGTGCACGGCCTGGTGCGGTGGGTGCTCGGGACTGAGACGCTTCGGCAACGGCGTCGGGGATGGGGTCACTCACGATGGAGACGTTCAGGGCATACCACCCCTTCAGACCCCAGTGGCGGGTGTAACTAACTATGTCCCCATTAATCAGGTCCCTCCCAGGATGACCGATGGGCAGATGGGACTCCACGTCCCGGCGGCTCACAAAGACCCCGGGATAGAGGCCTGGCTCGCGGATGAAGCCCCAGCCCTTGCGGAGCTGAAACTCGGCGACGCACCCCTGCCGCCGCGGTTCCCGTCGGGTACCTTTATCCTGGCGGATGGCCTCTTTCTCTGCGAAGAACCGTTCATGCCACTCCTGTCGGGACCGCTGGATGTCTCTCTCTTCCTCCTGCTTTTGGCGTCGCTTCTCCTCTTCACGACGGCGCCACTCACTTTCCCACTGAACAGCATAGGTGACGTCATCTAATCGCTCCATCTCGTCCCAGTCGATTTCCGGCAACGATGGCTGGGACCCCTCCGGTGACCTTACCGGGGAGCGGTGCTCTGCTGCGGCCTCCTGGCCTAACTGGCACTCCGGTCCGGGCAATACCTCCTCAGCCTCCTTCTCCTCCACCTCCGTGGAATCAGGTACAGCACTTTCGGTGGTAACCTCCGGTCGTCCCTCAGCCTTTCTCAGCAGCGATCTTGGGAAGTCAGGAGACGGCGTTAGGCTTGTGGGAGAGAACACTGCGTCCCACAGCAGCCGCTGTGTTTGGGCGCGCCAGCGTCTCTCCGTCTCCTGTAGATCAGCACGACACTGGAGCTTCCTTCTTAGCTCCTCATTCTCCTTCCGCAGCTCCATCATAGCGGGGTCGGTGTCCCTATCTGGGGACAGCTCCGGCACAGGTAGGAAATCTTCCGGTCCTCGGCACAGATTCTCCTGTCCTTCCGCCATCTCGTCCCAGGCCAGAGTGTAGGTTCCATCAGGAACAGTCCGGTCTCTTCCGTGGAGGCGGGATTTGCGTCTCCTCCTCTTCGGATAGAGGATGAAGAGGAGGCGGATTTCTTTAGCAGTGGGGCAGGACCGCACATTGTAGTAGCATTTGGAGAGGGCGGCCATATCTTTCGCGCCACAGGGGGGTACACGCCCACAAATGCACGCCCACCTTCTTCACCAGCGCTTCAGGGCGCCAACTTGGCGGTAAAATGGCGGTATTTGGCGCCAAATGCAGCAAACAGTCTTTTCCGCACAAACAGTCAATATAGGCACACAGGACTCACAATTGCAAGTTTCGGATCCTGTTTGTGACGCCAAAGATGAGTCGCACTTAGTACCAGGGCAATGGGGTACTCGGCACCGAGCCCATGAAAGTCTATGGGGTTTGTCACTGGCAGCAGGACTCGGTCCGTGGCCCTGGGCGCTCATACAATGGGGGATATTTACAGGGGATTATTATTAGGATAGATAGTTCGTGACGCCACCTGTGGTCTCTGGTCAATTGGACCAGCGCTGCTGTAAGGGTCTTCACAGGGGATGTTATGGGGCAGCTGGGTGGTAAGTCTCCCACAGGTGAGACTGGTCCCTGGAAGTCTATGGTGGTGATGATGTAGGGTGTAGATAAAGATTCAGTCACACACATTGCAGTTTCTTTCCATACCTTTTACTGGCAGATGATTCAAGCAGATCCCGGGGAGCTGGTCGGGTGGAGAGTGCACATTCGGGTAACAGCTGAGCAGGTTAGAGGCCTCCTTTACTTCCATATACTTGTGAGTCCAACCTGCCTGAAGCGAAGTTAACTCTGAATCTCCAGCTCTCTCAATAGCTGTACTGCCCGGCCAATATTGTGGTGGAGCCTTCTATGTGATGAAACTAAGTCCTTACTTTTGCATGGGCCCCGCTCAAAGTCCCTGTTCCACCTGACTCCGGTTACGTATTGACACTTATGGCTGCTCTCTGCGATCTGTAGTCCAGATGCCTCCGGTTTTCTATCACTAGACGTGAAGTACTAGCAATGCTTCGGACCCGGTGTCCGGCTATTTAGTGCAAGTAATCCAATACCTGTAGCACTTCTCTGTCTTCTCCACTGTGCCCTTCGCCCTGCTTCCCGCTCTTAACATAAGCACTTGTGGCAGTTGTGGAAAATGTCAGCTTCCTCCAGCGCTCGCTGCATAGCTCTCAGTTTCCTCCAAAGTCCAGACTGGACCGAGACTGAATGGCTGCTCTGTCCTTAGACAGAAGCTAACAGACTGAAGTACGACTGAACACTGCTTCCTCAAGATCTGACTTACTTACTAACTACACTGTCCGAAGACAGGAAGCTAGACTCTACTGCCACGTGTCACTCCCCCTTATATCTCAGATGGGTGTGTCTGAAAGTGTGAGTGACAGTGAATGAATATCAAGCGTTGCTGTTACCTTCCTGTGCACTCTCCTGGACTTTATGTGTGCCTGCGTAGCTGGGCTACACACAGACACTGCTCACTCCGAAGTCTAGAGGATGGCATGTTCTTTACATGAACTGATGCAAACCCTATAAACAGTGTGAAACTCTAGGTTGTGAGGTAGCAAAACACATAAAATTCCAAAGAGGGTGAATACTTTCGCAAACCACTGCACCTTTTATTAAAGCTTTCCCCTAATCCATGGTCGGTGCTGTATTGTAGGTGGTCATTTAAAAGCCACTTTATCTGTGGTTATTAGAAGCAGCTTCCTTGTGCTTGAATGTTATATTGATGAAATTCAGGCACCTTACATTATGACTTCTTTGATCGGATGTGGTAAAATCAATATAATTGAAGTAAATGAACATGATACAGGAGCAATGAAACCACCAGTCAATATCTCTCAATAATTAATATGAACTTTGCCCTAATCTCCCTACTGGAACATACCCTGCGACTGATTGTTTCCAATGTAACAGACATTCATAATTTTTCAGGAGCTGTTGTAGTCTGTGCCAGCATCCCAGCTTCAGGAAATCTGAATCTCTAGTACTGTACATGGTTATCAAAACCAATTTTAATTGATTGTACAATTAATTATCCATAACTGTAATGAGACATTTTATATAGACACCATTTATTATTTTTAGAAAATGTAAACATTTTTGAATAAAAAGAAAGGCAAATTGGTCAATATTACATAAAAGCAATTCTAATGTTTATGAACATTGTATTATTTGTACTTGATCTCACTAACTAGTTAATTGAAAAAAAAGACAATGGGGTGAAGTACAATTTGGCAGCAGGACAAGCATGTTTTGTGCCCAATTTGTAATACAAGTCTCCCAGTCATCCTAACTTCTGTGTGACGCTCTATTGTAGTCAATCTAAACAAAGGTGGCACAGTTACATAAAAAGCAATATGAACTATGCAGCGAACAAATTGGACATGGTTTGTTTAGGACAATACTGAATTCTTGTCTTACATTCGGTAATGTTAAAAATATTTCTGGGTATCATTATGCACTTTAGTGAGTTTCTGTTTCTGAATGTAAAAGAAGACTACATTATTTCTCCTTCCCCCATGACAGCACTACGAAGAGAGAGGATCCGCCCTTCAAGGACAGGAAACCTACAGATAAAAAGGGCGGTACCACTCTCCCACATCAGTTGGTTTCCTGTCCTTGTCGGAGAACCTACAGGCATAAAAATGTTGTCTCTGGACTGTTTCATGACCATTCTGGACCTTAAGGACGGCGACTATCACGTCCCGATTCACAGAGACTATCAGAAATTCCTCAGAGTATCCGTCCAGATAATAGGGGTAGTAAAGCACTATCAGTTCATGGCCCACTCATTCGGTCTAGCCATAGCTCCAGTGGTGTTCACCAAGATAGTGGCAGAGGTAATGGCACACTTGAGGAAACAAGATATCCTAATTGTCCTATACCTGGACGATAATGAGCAAATCCCTCAATGATTGCAAGAACCAACTAGAGAAAATCATGGATTTGTTGATGAACTTAGGATGGCTTTTGAATCTAAAGAAATCCAAAACAGTGACAAACCAAGTGCAGGAATATCTGGGTATCATGTTAGGTGAAATCATTAATCATGGAGGTGGAATCATTAGGTTTTGGGGATGTTTCTCTGCTAAGGACACAAGACTACTTCACCGCAATAATGTGAGAATGGATGGAGCCATGTACCGTAAAATCCTGAGTGACAACCTCCTTCCCTCCTCCAGGACATTAAAAATGGGTCGTGGCTGGGTCTTCCAGCAAGACAATGACCCAAAACATACAGCCAAAGCAACAAAGGAGTGGCTCAAAAAGAAACACATTAAGGTCATGGATGTGCCTAGCCAGTCTCCAGACCTTAATCCCATAGAAAAGTTATGGAGGGAGTTAAAGCTCCGAGTTGCCAAGTGACAACTTCAAAATCTTAATGATTTAGAGATGATCTGTAAAGAGGCGTGGACCAAAATTCCTCCTGACATGTGCACAAACCTCATCATCAACTACAAAAAACGTCTGCTGTGCTTGCCAACAAGGGTTTTGTCATCAAGTATCAAGTCTTGTTTGCCAGAGGGATCAAATACTTATTTGTCACTGCAAAATGCAAATAAATGTATATCATTTATACAATGTGAGTGTCTGGATTTTATTTTTCGTATTCTATCTCTCAATGTTAAAATTAACCAACCCTTAAAAATTATAGACTGTTCGTGTCTTTGTCATTGGGCAAACTTACAAAATCAGCAAGGGATCAAACAATTATTTCTATCACTGTATATACACTGTTCAAAAAAATAAAGGGAACACTCAAATAACACATCCTAGATCTAAATGCATGAAATATTCTCATTGAATACTTTGTTGTGTACAAAGTTGAATGTGCTGTTAACATAATCACACAAAAATCATCAATGGAAATCAAATTTTTGAACCAATGGAGGCCTGGATTTGGAAAGACCCCCAAAATGAAAGTGGAAACAAGTCAAAATGAAAATCAAAACAAGACAAAATTAAATTGGAAACAAGTCAAAATGATGCACAGTATTGTGTGTGGCCTCCACGTGCCTGTATGACCTCCCTACAACACCTGGGCATGCTCCTGATGAGTTTGCGGATGTTCTCCTGAGGGATCTCCTCCCAGACTTGGACTAAAGCATCCGTCAACTCCTGGACAGTCTGTGGTGCAACGTGACGTTGGTGGATGGAGGGAGACATGCTGTCCCAGATGTGCTCAATCGGATTCAGGTCTGGGGAACGAGCGGGCTAGTTCATAGCTTCAATGCCTTCATTTTGCAGGAACTGCTGACACACTCCAGCCACATGAGGTCTGACATTGTTCTGCATTAGGAGGAACCCAGGGCCAACTGCACCAGCATATGGTCTCACAAGTGGTCTGAGAATCTCATCTCGGTACCTAATGGCAGTCAGGCTACATCTGGTGAGCACATGGAGAGCTGTGTGGCCCTCCAAAGAAATGCCACCCCACACCATTACTGACCCACTGCCAAACCGGTCATGCTGAATAATGTTGCAGGCAGCAGAACGCTCTCCACGGCGTCTCCAGACTCTGTCACGTATGTCACATGTGCTGAGTGTAAACCTGCTGCCTGCAACATCCTTCAGCATGACCGGTTTGGCAGTGGGTTAGTAATGGTGTTGGGTGGCATTTCTTTGGAGGGCCACACAGCCCTCCATGTGCTCAACAGAAGTAGCCTGACTGCCATTAGGTACCGAGATAAGATCCTCAGACCCCTTGTGAGACCATATGCTGGTGCAGTTGGCCCTGGGTTCCTCCTAATGCAGAACAATGTCAGACCTCATGTGGCTGGAGTGTGTCAGCAGTTCCTGCAAAATGAAGGCATTGAAGCTATGAACTGGCCCGCTCGTTCCCCAGACCTGAATCTGATTGAGCACATCTGGGACAGCATGTCTCGCTCCATCCACCAACAGACCACTGACTGTCCAGGAGTTGACGGATGCTTTAGTCCAGGTTTGGGAGGAGATCTCTCAGGAGAACATCCGCAAACTCATCAGGAGCATGTCCAGGTGTTGTAGGGAGATCATACAGGCACGTGGAGGCCACACACAATACTGAGCATCATTTTGACTTGTTTCCACTTTAATTTTGTCTTGTTTTGATTTTCATTTCGACTTGTTTCCACTTTCATTTTGGGGTCTCTCCAAATTCAGGCCTCCATTGGTTCAAAAATTTGATTTCTATTGATGATTTTTGTGTGATTATGTTCACAGCACATTAAACTTTGTACACAACAAAGTATTCAATGAGAATATTTCATTCATTTAGATCTAGGATGTGTTATTTGAGTGTTCTCTTTTTTTTTGAGCAGTGTATATATGTATGTATATATTTATATGTGTATATATACAGTACAGACCAAAAGTTTGGACACACCTTCTCATTTAAAGATTTGTCTGTATTTTCATAACTAAATTGTAAATTCACACTGAAGGCATCAAAACTATGAATTAACACATGTGGAATTATATACTTAACAAAAAAGTGTGTAACAACTGAAATTATTTCTTATATTCTAGGTTCTTCAAAGTAGCCACCTTTTGCTTTGATGACTGCTTTGCAAACTCTTGGCATTCTCTTGATGAGCTTCAAGAGGTAGTCACCGGAAATGGTTTTCACTTCACAGGTGTGCCCTGTCAGATTTAATAAGTGGGATTTCTGGCCTTATAAATGGGGTTGGGACCATCAGTTGTGTTGTGCAGAAGTCTGGTGGATACACAGCTGATAGGCTTACTGAATAGACTGTTAGAATTTGTATTATGGCAAGAAAAAAAGCAGTTAAGTAAAGAAAAATGAGTGGCCATCATTACTTTAAGAAATGAAGGTCTGTCAGTCAGAAAAATTGGGAAAACTTTGAAAGTGTCCCCAAGTGCAGTTGCAAAAACCATTAAGCACTACAAAGAAACTGGCTCACATGAGGACCGTCCCAGGAAAGGAAGACCAAGAGTCACCTCTGCTTCTGAGGATAAGTTTATCTGAGTCACCAGCCTCAGAAATCGCAGGTTTACAGCAGCTCAGATTAGAGAGCAGGTCAATGCCACACAGAGTTCTAGCAGCAGACACATCTCTACAACAAGTGTTAAAGGGAATCTGTCACCCCATTTTTCGACCATCAGCTGAAGCCACCGCCATCAGGGGCTTATCTACAGCATTCTGTAATGCTGTAGATAAGCCCCTGATGTTACCTGAAAGACAAGAAAACGAGTTATATTATACTCACCCAGGGGCGGTAAGCCGTCCGGTCCGATGGGCGTCGCTGTCCGGTCTGGCGCCTCCCATCTTCTAGCGAAGCCCTCCTCTTTCTTAGCTTCCCGTCGCGGCTCCGGCGCAGGTGCACTGCTCTGCCCTAGTGAGGGCAGAGCAGAGTACTGCAGTGCGCAGGCGCAAGGAAAGGTCAGAGAGGTCCGGCGTACTCTGCTCTGCCCTCACCAGGGCAGAGCAGTGCGCCTGCGCCGGAGCCCCGACGGGAAGCTAAGAAAGAGGAGGGCTTCGCTAGAAGAGGGGAGGCGCTGGACCAGACCGCGACGCCCATCGGACCGAACCAGACAGCGGACTGCCCCTGGGTAAGTATAATATAACTTGTTTTTCTTGTCTTTCAGGTAACATCGGGGACTTATCTACAGCATTACAGAATGCTGTAGATAAGCCCCTGATGGTGGTGGCTTCAGCTGATGGTCAAAAAGTGGGGTGACAGATTCCCTTTAAGAGGAGACTTTGTGCAGCAGGCCTTCATGGTAAAATAGCTGCTAGGAAACCACTGCTAAGGACAGGCAACAAGCAGAAGAGACTTGTTTGGGCTAAAGAACACAAGGAATGGACATTAGACCAGTGGAAATCTGAGCTTTGGTCTGATGAGTCCAAATTTGAGATCTTTGCTTCCAACCACCGTGTCTTTGTGCGACGCAGAAAAAGTGAACGGATGGACTCTACATGCCTGGTTCCCACCGTGAAGCATGGAGGAGGAGGTGTGATGGTGTGGGGGTGCTTTGCTGGTGACACTGCTAGGGATTTATTCAAAATTGAAGGCATACTGGACCAGCATGGCTACCACAGCTTCTTGCAGGGGCATGCTTTTCCATCCGGTTTGCGTTTAGTTGGACCATCATTTATTTTTCAACAGGACAATGACCCCAAACACACCTCCAGGCTGTGTAAGGGCTATTTGACCAAGAAGGAGAGTGATGTAGTGCTAAGCCAGATGACCTGGCCTCCACAGTCACCAGCCCTGAACCCAATCGAGATGGTTTGGGGTGAGCTGGACCGCAGGGTGAAGGCAAAAGGGCCAACAAGTGCTAAGCATCTCTGGGAACAACAAGCAAAAAAGCAGCAAAGCTCACCTGCCCAGGTCTTGGAACAAATGCACTACAGGGTGCAGCCAGCCCATAAAGCAATATGTTAGCTACACAAAGAAATAACTGGAGAACAAATAGTAAAAAGCGTATCTCAAAATATGAAATTTATTTGTAATTACACATAACAATTATAAAAAATCAATTGTATAATAATCGATCATATACATGGATTTGGATACATAGTGATCCACCAAAATTCAAAAACTATTAGGCTAAGTTCACACGTTGCGGAATTGCCGCGGAAATTTCCGCGGCAATCCCGCACTTCTCCCGCGGGAAATATGCACTTTTTTTGTATGCGTATTCCCGCCAGAATAATAGCGTTTTGCAAGCGTAATTAGCTTGCAGAATGCTAGCGTTTTCCTAGCGATCTGTAGCATCGCTTGGAAAACTGATTGACAGGTTGGTCACACGAGTCAAACATAGTGTTTGACTCGTGTGACCAACTTTTTACTATTGATGCCGCCTATGTCGCATCAATAGTAAAAAGATCTAATGTAAAAATAATAAAAAAAATAATAAATAATGATATTCTCACCTTCCGGCGGCCCCCGCAGCCTTCCCGCCTTCAGCGACGCTCCCAGCAACTCCCGGTCCCAAGGATGCATTGCGACAAATCACCCCGATGACGTAGCATCACGCGAGACCGCTACGCCATCTGGGTGATTCTCGCAAAGGACTCTTGGGACCGGGAGTTGCCGGAGCATCGCTGAAGGCGGGAAGGCTGCGGGGGCCACCGGAAGGTGAGAATATCATTATTTATTATTTTAATTATTGTTTTACCAGGGATATGGTACCCAGGGCCTGGAGGAGAGTCTCCTCTCCTCCAGACCCCGGGTACCACCGCACATGAACCGCTTACATTCCGCAAAATTAATGAACATGTTGCTATTTTTTCCGCGAAGCGTTTTTTTCGCGGAAAAAAATGCAACATGTGGCCAAAACATGCGGAATCAATTAACATGTATAGGATGCTTAATGTTTGCGTTTTTTTCGCGTTTTTACCACGGAAAATCGCGGAAAAAACGAGAAAAAAACCGCAAATATTCCTGAACGTGTGCACTTAGCCTAAATGGACACAACAGGCTCCTACTATAAAAAAGGCCAGTATATCTAAGAAAAACGCCAGCAATATATAATTAGGGCACTAGGTAGTCAATACAGGTGAAAAGTCAGCACAATCAATACCATGACTAAATTCAGTGAGTACCTATAATGTGCACCTAATGCTAGCGTTAACATAGAACTGATAATAAATGCAGGCATATATTCAAATATAAGAGGTTAAATTACCCATATCGGTAGTAGGATGTAAGCAGCCACGTTTTGCGAGCGCTAGGCGCGTCGGGTCTCAGGACACTCCGTGGCTGCTTTCATCCTACAAATATCTGAAGGGAGGTCACAGTGTAGAGGGATCATCCCTATTCTTATTTGCACATGTAAACATGAGTAGCAATGGAATGAAACTGAAAGGGAGAAGATACAGATTAGATATTAGAAAAAACTTTTTGACAGTGAGAATGACGAATGAGTGGAACAGGCTGAGTTAGAACTTTTCCCACGGCACGCGCGCTGATGTAATTGAGATGAATGGAGTTTGGTGGCTCTGAACTCCGATGACCTTTCTGATGGCACCGCGAGCGTGAGAACTTTATCACGCTTGCGGTGACATCAGTGAGGTGTAAGAAGTTAATTGGATATGAACTTCGCTCAACTTTATCATGTCACCACAAGTCACTGAGCTGCATGTACTTGCGAAGCTCAGTGTCTCTGCTGGGTGGCAGGATGTATTGTCGCATCATGCACCAATTCAGCCTGACATCTAGATGTAGTAGAGCTGAATTCATCTATGGACTAATGAATTATTATCTTCTCGTCCCCTTTTTTACAGGGGATATTGGCTTCAATGGATTGGGCATAAGGTGAGTATAAGTGTTCTTGGTTCATTTTAATTCAATAAGAACTGATGTTTTAAGTCTTGGACGGGGCCAATATCCATGGCTCCTTCCTATTCTATTAATATCAGCTCATAGCTCTCTGCCTAGCCTTTGCTGGTTATTAATTACTAGATGGTGGCCCAATTGTAACGCATCGGGTATTCTAGAATATGTATGTAGTTTATTTAAGAAGATTTAAGAATAATGCAATTTTACGTGGAGGCCGCTGGTCTACCAGCTGCGTCGCCGCTGACCTCCATGCGGCAGGAGATGACTCGCGGCTACCGTCGGGAGATCAGCAGCTAGCGCCGCTGATCTCCCGACGATAGCGGTTGCGTGGTTCAAATCCTGCACCAATTCGCGTCCGGACTGCGCCGGACGCTGATTGGTCGCGTCCGGCCGGGCAACATTAACAAATTCAATATGTGTCCAATGCATTGTTTCTTTCCTTTTCATCCATCTCCCCATTTCAGTTCTAGTGCATGTAAGATTTAGTTGATCACTAACCAAAGATAAGATTTTATCTCTGCAAGATTTCCGACGAAGTTTAAAGACTATTTTATAAATGTATATATGTCTAACTGGCTTACAATGTTTTTTTTTAACCTTTGTTAACCCCTTTCTGACATCAGACGTACTATCCCGTCCATGGTACCTGGGCCCTTATGACCGTGGACGGGATAGTACGTCATCGCGATCAGCAGCGCTCACGGGGGAGCGCAGCTGATCGGGGCCGTGTGTCAGCTGTTTATCACAGACCGCTCCCGGCACATTAACCCCCGGCACACTGCGATCAAACATGATCGCAGTGTACCGGGGGCACAGGGAAGTATCGCGAAGGGAGGGGGCTCCCTGCGTGCTTCCCTGAGACCCTCAGAACAGTGCGATGTGATCGCGCTGTTCCGAGGGCCTCCTCCCTGCAGGACCCCGGATTCAAGATGGCCGCGGGGTCCTTCTGGGTCCTGCAGGGAGGCGGCTTCCTCAGTGCCTGCTGAGAGCAGATGCTGAGAAAGCCTGCTGCACTGCCTGTAAGATCGCTGGTCTGACAGAGTGCTGTGCAAACTGTCAGACCAGCGATCTGACATTATACAGTGATGTCCCACCCTGGGACAAAGTAAAAAAGTAAAAAAAAAAAGAATTAACATGTGTAAAAATAATTTTAGAGAATTCCAAAATAAATAAATGAAAAAAAAATATTCCCCAATAAATTCATTACTTTATGTAAATAAATAAAAAAATCAATAAAAGTACACATATTTAGTATCGCCGCGGCCGTAACGACCCGCCCTATAAAACTGTCCCACTAGTTAACCCCTTTAGTGAACCCCTTAATAAAAAAGAAAAAAACAAGGCAAAAAAACTGCTTTATCATCATACCGCCGAACAAAAAGTGGAATAGCACGTGATCAAAAAGACGGATATAAAAACATGGTACTGCTGAAAACGTTATCTTGTCCCGCAAAAAACAAGCTGCCATACAGCATCATCAGCAAAAAAATAAAAAAGTTATAGCTCGCAGAATAAAGCGATGCAAAAATAATTATTTTTTATATAAAATTGTTTTATTGTAGAAAAGCGCCAAAACATAAAAAAAATACAAATGAGGTATCGCTGTAATTGTACTAACCCGAAGAATAAAACTGCTTTATCAATTTTACCACATGCAGAACCGTATAAAGGCCCCCCAAAGAAATTCCTGAATTGCTAGTTTTTGTTCATTCTGCCTCCCAAAATCGTAATAAAAAGTGATCAAAAAATGTCATGTGCCCGAAAATGGTATGATTAAAAACATCAACTCATTCCGCAAAAAATAAGACCTCACATGACTCTGTGGGCCAAAATATGGAAAAATTATAGCTCTCAGAATGTGGTGATGCAAAAACAATTATTTGCAATAAAAAGCATCTTTTAGCGTGACAGCTGCCAATCATAAAAACCCGCTATAAATAGTAAATCAAACCCCCCTTTCTCACCCCCTTAGTTAGGGAAAAATAATAAAATTAAAAAAATGTATTTATTTCCATTTTCCCATTAGAGTTAGGGTTAGCGTTAGGGTTAGAATTGGGATTAGGGTTAGGGTTAGGATTAGGGTTAGTGTTGGGATTAGGGTTAGGGGTGTGTTGGGGTTAGGGTTGGAGTTAGAATTGGGGGGTTTCCTCTGTTTAGGCACATCAGGGACTCTCCAAAAGCGACATGGCGTCCGATTTCAATTCCAGCCAATTTTGCGTTGAAAAAGTCAAACGGCGCTCCTTCCCTTCCGTGCTCTGCCATGTGTCGAAACAGTGGTTCCCCCCACATATTGGGTATCAGTGTACTCAGGACAAATTGCACAATAACTTTTGGGGTCCAATTTCTCCTGTTACCCTTGGGAAAATAAAAAAATTGGTACCTGAAATAGTCTTTTTGTGAAAAAAAGTTATATGTTCATTTTTTTTAAACGTTAAAAAAATTCCTGTGAAGCACCTGAAGGGTTAATAAACTTTTTGAATGTGGTTTTGAGCACCTTGAGGGGTGCAGTTCTTAGAATGGTGTCACTTTTGAGTATTTTTTATCATATAAACCCCTCAAAGTGACTTCAAATGTGATGTGGTCCCCACAAAAAAATGGTGTTGTAAAAATGAGAAATCGCTAGTTAACTTTTAACCCTTATAACTTCGTAACAAAAAAAATTTTGGTTCCAAAATTGTGCTGATGTAAAGTAGACATGTGGGAAATGTTATGTATCATGTATTTTGTGTGCCATATCTTTGTGATTTTGTCACCGCCGTATGGGAGCTGAGACAGGTCAAGATAGTCAGGTCCCTGATGAAGAAGGCCTGAGAGCCTTTGAAACGCGTTGGATACTATCTTGACCTGTCTCAGCTCCCATACGGCGGTGACGTCACCCGCTCTTTCCCCATCCCTTTTTGCTTTCGCTTTCACTTCCTCCAAGCGGCTCCTCTCGGCCGGAGGCAGCCGCACGGCATCACCTCAGCTGCACGGCAGCTCAGGAGTTCTCCTGCGTGTCAGGGAGGACGCTCCCTTGCAGGATCTCCCTATCCCACCCCGGACCCTCCATGCCCACGGCACTTTTATACAGAACTCTGAAAAACGGACTCTTATACTTCTAAGCCCGTTTGGTACACAGGATCTTTACCCCCCGTTCCGGACCATCCACGGAACCGGAGCCTCCGCATTATCTCTGATGGGATTCCATATTTAAAACCCGGCGCAGCACAAGTGAGCCAAGTAAGTCACCACTGACACCATTAGGTATAAGCTCAATACAGTTTTCATTTGTGTCAGTATTTTAGTGGATCCCTTATTGCACCATCTTTCACTGCTCCCTTGGGAAGCGCAGGGTTATTGCATGTTTTCATTTCGGTTCTTTCCCCGTTTTAGTCATTAGTACACAGTGGCTAATTTAACCCCAGCTGCCTCCCCAGGAGTTCATACATACAACAGGACATCTCATTGTCCTTTTCTTACATACATGCACCTAGTTTCTTTTTAGGTTGCGCCAGTGTGATTTTTGTATTGCCATTTAAATATCCCGCCAATTTAGGGTGACAGATTCCCTTTAAGATGATTGCCAACTGAGAGAAGTGGTGAGAAAAACTCCAAGCCACAAGGAAAAAACACAATACTTACTTAATAATCAGAGATACATGACTGTGTGAGTCATGTATAAAAAGCTTTGGGTGATAATGTCACTGAAGTTCGCAAAACTACTTGTAAAACCTGACATGAAGCACAGCAAATGACAACAGCTGTAGAGAAA
The DNA here is from genome assembly GCA_033576555.1 of Oophaga sylvatica. Lineage (NCBI taxonomy): Eukaryota > Metazoa > Chordata > Amphibia > Anura > Dendrobatidae > Oophaga > Oophaga sylvatica. The sequence continues at coordinate 494,149,882 of JARQOD010000003.1, read as the reverse complement.
GGGAGCAGAGCTGGACCTGGAGCTGACATAGGTGCATAACTTGCTCCAGCATGTAGTTTAAGCTTCGCTATAGAAGAAATACATGTGAATGGCTGCTCAAAACCTCTGACTCAGATAAAGTCTAATAAAGGATATCTGTATGGATCGATGAGGATGTCTGACAGTCCACCATATACCTTAGTGGAATATACAGGATCCAACTACAGAGGTCAAACAATTAACCAACTGATGAATTATTGAGGTGCTGATTTCATTCTTCGAAAAAACAGTACATGAAAGTCTGGTTTAACTGGTAGACTATGAGAAAATTCACTACACAATTGAAATAATAAAGAAATGTACCATAATCACAGTTTTTCAACATATTAGAAGCAGCTAACATGTGGGTAGTCCCACAGCTGGTGATATGTATGAAGATTGCACATCCACATAACATATGCCAATCTGTCATTCACTCTCTAAGAATCCAGCAGGGGGCTTTTGGATGTTTCTTTTTTCTCATGGATAAACAGATGTTGGTACTACAAGCTCAGACCCCATTAGTCACTTCTAGATGTACAAAGTCTTATCAGTTGTTATGACAGCATGGTGGCTCAGTGGTTAGCACTGTAGCTTTGCAGCGCTAGGATACCGTGTTCAGATCGCACCAAGGACGACATCTGCAATGAGTTTGTATGTTCTGCCCGTGTTTGTATGGGTTTCCTTCCACACTCCAAAGATAAACTGATAGAGAATATAAATTGTGAGCCCCAATGGTGACAGTGATGATAATGTCTGTAAGGTGCTGTGGAATTGATGGCGCTATATAGTGAGTAAAATAAATAAATAGTAATTGGTTGCACAATATTACGAGAAAACTTGATAATCTGACTCCAGAATTTGGAGTTATCCTCAAACCTACCGTATTTTTCAGACTATAAGACACACTTTTTTCCTTCTTGCCTCTTATAGTCCAGATGTACCGGCCCTGGCTGTGGTGGGGAGGTGGGGAGCAGTAGCGACGGAGCAGTGGGTCAAAGGAGGCAGGAGCTGGCGCCTGCGGCTATCTCCTGTGCCCACTGGTAAAGAGAAATGAATGTTCACTGCATTCCTCGCCCATGGGCGTGGAGGGCAATGAATATTCACTGCTCTTTAATAGCATTCTGGTATACATGGCCCCATCCTTATCCTGGTATGATTGACCCCCCCTCGCCATCCTGGTATGCATTGCCCCATCGGAAAAGCATAAAAAAAAAAAACCCATTACACCTACCTTCATGAGCTCCCTCGCAGCGTCTTGTTTCGATGTCAGCAGCTGCTTTATACTTGTAAGTAAGCTGATTACTCACTTCTCCCCATGCTGGGAGTATGTGCGTGGAGGGCAATGAGTATTCCCTGCTCTTTTGTAGCTCACACTGTGTTAGCCACAGGCTTCTTACAGCTGCCGAGAGTTCACGTGTCCCCACTACTAAAGGGAATGAATATTCACTGCATTCCATGCCCATGGGAGTGGAGAACATTAAATATTCATTCCCTTTAAAGGGAATCTGTCACCCTAAATTGGCGGGATATTTCAATGATGGCAGTCAGGTCAGATGGGCGGTGTTTTGGGTACTTGCCTTAACATGTTGTTCGCCGCTGTCTCCATTATTTCTTGGAATTGTAGTTGTTGCCCTCCATATAACGTGCCTGCGCATTGCAATCTGCGGGCAAAGCATACTGCGCATGCGCAATTCAAGATTGCAATGCGCAGGCGCGTTATATGGAGGGCAACGACTACAATTCCCAGAAATAATGGAGACAGCGGCGAACAACATGTTAAGGCAAGAACTGAAAACACCGCCCATCTGACCTGACTGCCATCATTTAAATATCCCGTCAATTTAGGGTGACAGATTCCCTTTAATAGCGTGGACACGTGATTGCCCGGCAGCTGCAGGAAGCTGGCTTCTGACACTGTGCTCGCTACTAAAAAGCGAGCAATGAATACTCACTGCCCTCCATGCACATAGTCCCGGCATGCAGAGCAGTGAGTAATCCGGCAGCTGTCCATTGGCTTGTAAATAGCGCATGAAGTCACTGCCATGCGCTGCTTACAAGCATAAAGCAGCTGCTTGCACCGAAACAAGAGGCTGCGAGGTAGGGCAGGAAGGTAAGTGTAATGCTTTGTTTTTTTTAATGTTTTTTTCTGATGGGGCCATGCATACCAGGATGGGTGGGGGCCAATCATACAAGGATAAGGATGGGGCCATGCATACCAGGACAAAGATGAGGGCCCTGCATACCAGGATGGGGATTGGGGCCAATTATACCAGGATAAGGATGGAGCCATGCATACTAGGATGGAGATGGGGCCATGCATACCAGGATAGGGATGAGGAAGACCATTCCTACCAGGATAGGGATGAGGGGTACCATTCCAACCAGGATAGGGATGAGTGGGACTTGCCTGCCAGGCTAGAGATAAGGGGGACATGCATATCAGGATAGGGATGAGAGGGGCCATGCGTACCAGGATAGGGATGAGAGGGGCCATGCGTACCAGGATAGGGATGAGGGGACCATATAGACCAGGATAGGGGATATTAAGTACAGAATTTACCACATTTTTTCCTTCAATTTTTTTTTCATTTCCTCCTCTAAAACCTAGGTGCGTCTTATAATCCGGTAAGTTTTATAGTCCAAAAAATACGGTAAATACATTTCTCCAGGTACATTAGATTATCCATATGTGTTGCTGCGGATGATACTTCACTTCGGCTCCAGTCACTTGGACTTTAGGCTCACTTGGAGAACAGTGACCTGTTTATTCTGCAGTCTGGTGTGGGTGTAGGTTTGGAGGAACTCCAAATGATCACTCTCTGATGGCCTATCCAATGTATCTTGTCCAGGAAAACCCACTAAGGGCTCACTCACACAAGTGAATAAATTTTATGAGTGCAATCTGATAAAAAATCGGATTGCACTCGGCCCAGTGTTATTCTATAGGGCAGATCACATCTGTGATTATTTTCTCATGCCAATTCGGCATGAGAAAATAATCACAGCATGCTGCGAATGGCTGCGAAAATCATATCGCACGCACCCATACAAGTCTAAGGGTACGTGTGAAACATCTCACTGCACTCTGATGTCTCCTTCTTGCAGCAAAGCTGGTGCCTATGGTCAATAGCATATCGCATTTGATGTTCTCGCATCCAATGTATACGCTAGTGTAACTCCAGCCTAAAAGTGTAATTGAACTCTAACATCCATAACACTTGAAGAATAGGTCAAGGAGTAGAGGAATATGACTCAGAAGAACCTCTTATTCATTGTCATCTGTAGGGGCCAATGCTTATGGGCATTCCTGACACATTGGGTCGGACGGCAGCAGCCGTCGTGTGTGTGTTTTATCGTCACATTGGTGGCAGCGGTGGGATCATAAGCCATGATACCCCGGGCTACCGTGTGGCTGTCAGTGTGCCGTTTATCACATCTTGGATCGCATCATACCTAACAGACCGGACATTTAGCGTCTCCCACTCACACACCACCTCCTCACCGTACCCTCTATCTGTGGGAGTCCCGCAAGGTTCAGTCCTAGGGCCCCTGCTCTTCTCCATCTACACCTTCGGCCTCGGACAGCTCATAGAATCTCATGGCTTTGAATATCACCTCTATGCTGATGACACACAGATCTACATCTCTGGACCAGATATCACCTCCCTACTAAACAGAATCCCTCAATGTCTGTTCGCTATTTCATCCTTTTTCTCCGCTACATTCCTAAAGCTTAACATGGACAAAACAGAATTCATCATCTTTCCCCCATCTCACACAACCCCTCCAATGGACCTATCAATTAATGTAAACGACTGCCCACTCTCTCCAGTCCCACAAGCTCGCTGCCTCGGGGTTATCCTTGACACTGATCTCTCTTTTAAACCACATATCCAAGCCCTCTCTACCTCCTGCCGACTTCAACTCAAAAATATCTCACGCATCCGTACATTCCTCAACCATGAATCTGCAAAAACCCTAGTCCATGCCCTCATCATCTCCCGCCTCGACTACTGCAACCTCCTGTTCTGTGGCCTCCCCTCTAACACTCTTGCACCCCTCCAATCTATTCTAAACTCTGCTGCCCGACTAATCCACCTGTCCCCCCCCCGCTGTTCCCCGGCCTCTCCCCTCTGTCAATCCCTGCACTGGCTCCCCATTACACAAAGACTCCAGTTCAAAACCCTAATCATGACATACAAAGCCATCCACAACCTGTGTCCTCCATACATCTGTGACCTCGTCTCCGGTACCTACCTGCACGCAACCTCCGATCCTTCTCTACTCCCTCTTATCTCCTCTTCCCACAATTGCATACAAGATTTCTCCCGAGCATCCCCCCTACTCTGGAACTCTCTACCCCAACACATCAGAATCTCGCCTACCATGGAAACTTCAAAAAGAACCTGAAGACCTACCTCTTCCGACAAGCCTACAACCTGCAGTAACCACAGATCCACCAAACCGCTGCACGACCAGCTCTACCCTCGCCTACTGTATCCTCACCCATCCCTTGTAGATTGTGAGCCCTCACGGGCAGGGTACTCTCTCCTACTGTACCAGTCGTAACTTGTATTGTCTAAGATTACTGTACTTGTATTTATTATCAACAGGCAGCCCTGGCTGACCGGCCTGACCAAAGAACTGAGACGGGCTTCCAGGGTTACCGAGCGGAGATGGAAGAGAACCCATTCTACCGAGCACTTCAACGCATGCAAGCAGTCCCTTGCCAGCTTCAAGTCCACGCTCTCTGCCGCAAAACAAACTTACTTTGCATCTCTCATATCCTCCCTGTCTCACAACCCTAAACAGCTCTTCAACATTTTCAATTCTCTACTCCATCCCATAGCACCTCCTCCCTCTCCTCTCATTTCTGCCGAAGACTTTGCCTCCTTCTTTAAGCAAAAGATTGATACTATCAGAGAAGGCTTTGGCCCGCAGCCCCCAATGCCCCTCTTAGCCACTCAGCCCTGTTCTTCCAAAACCAGCTTCACCACCATGACAGAAGATCAGCTCTTCACTCTCCTGTCATGATCACACCTCACCACTTACGCGCTTGACCCACTCCCGTCCCACCTCATTCCTAACTTTGCCACAGTCTTCATCCCTACTCTCACACACCTCTTCAACCTTTCACTTACAAATGGTGTCTTTCCTTCATCCTTCAAACATGCTTCAATCACACCGATCCTCAAAAAGCCCTCCCTCGACCCATCCTCTGCGTCTAGCTATCGCCCGATATCTCTTCTCCCCTACGCCTCAAAACTACTGGAACAGCATGTATATCTTGAACTGTCCTCCCACCTTTCCTCCTGTTCCCTCTTTGACCGGTTACAATCAGGCTTTCGACCGCATCACTCAACTGAAACTGCCCTAACCAAAGTCACTAACGACCTGCTAACCGCCAAGAGCAAGAGACACTACTCTGTCCTCCTTCTCCTGGACCTGTCTTCTGCCTTTGACACCGTGGACCATTCCCTCCTGCTACAGATTCTCTCATCTCTTGGCATCACAGACTTGGCCCTATCCTGGATCTCATCATACCTAACAGACCGAACATTTAGTGTCTCCCTCTCACACACCACCTCCTCACCTCGCCCCCTGTCTGTCGGTGTTTCCCAAGGCTCAGTCCTAGGACCCCTACTCTTCTCCATCTACACCTTCGGCCTGGACAGCTCATAGAATCCCACGGCTTGCAGTATCACCTCTACGCCGATGACACGCAGATCTACCTATCTGGACCTGACCTCACCTCCCTACTGACCAAAATCCCACAGTGTCTGTCTGCTATCTCAGCCTTCTTTTCTGCTCGCTTTCTCAAACTGAACATGGACAAAACAGAATTCATCATCTTTCCCCCACCTCATTCTACCCCTCCACCAGGCCTATCCATCAATGTCAATAGCTGCTCGCTTTCCCCAGTCCCACATGCTCGGTGCCTTGGGGTGATCATCGACTTTGCCCTCTCTTTCAAACCACATATCCAAGCCCTCACCACCTCCTGCCGCCTCAAACTCAAAAATATTTCCCGGATCCGCTCATTCCTCAACCATGAAACCACAAAACACTAGTGCACTCCCTTATCATCTCCCGCCTCGACTACTGCAACCTCCTACTGTCTGGCCTCCTCTCTAGCACTCTGGCACCACTCCAGTCCATCCTACACTCTGCTGCACGACTAATCCACCTGTCTCCCCGCTATTCCCCAGCCTCCCCACTATGCCAGGCCCTTCACTGGCTTCCTATTGCCGAGAGGCTCCAGTTCAAAACCTTAACCATGACATACAAAGCCATCCACAACCTTTCTCCTCCATACATCTGTGACATGGTCTCCCGCTACCTACCTACACGCAACCTTCGATCCTCTCAAGATCTCATTCTCGACTCCCCCCTCATCTCTTCTTCCCACAACCGCATACAAGACTTCTCCCGGGCTTCCCCCATACTCTGGAACTCCCTGCCACAAAACATCAGACTTTCACCAACAACGGAGACCTTCAAGAAAAACCTGAAGACCCACCTGTTCCGACAAGCCTACAACCTGCAATGATCCTCAGTGTACTGAACCATCGCACGACCAGCTCTACCCTCTCCTAGTGTATTCTCACCCATCTCTGTAGACTGTGAGCCCTCGCGGGCCGGGTCCTCTCTCCTTCTGTACTTGTGTGTCCCTTGTCTAGCACATGTTTATTGTACCTGTCTATATTTTTCCCTTTTCATATGTAAAGCGCCATGGAATAAATGGCGCTATATAAATGTATAATAATAATAATTATGTATACCCCACCTCACATGTAAAGCGCCATGGATTAAATATGCCAAAGAGCTTTAGATATACAACCACTTCTGGATGTCAATGTTGGTCTGAGATCCAGTTGTTCATTTGATGTTACAACAGGTAAAATATCCCATAGATAGATCTGAATATTTTTATGTTAAATACAGAAGAAAGTGTTAAGTTGTATTTAAGAACTTAGCATTGTGTGAGACATTTATTAGGTTTGGTACATCTGCCTTCCAATATCAGTAGTTGCTCAGTATCGTACTTGTTTTCGTCATCTCCATAGTTATGTCTAGAGGCAATGACTGTCAATATTTGTAAAGAGGCACCTGGCAGGATTGCTGATGGCAATTCTGTCAACTCCAAGATTAAATATTGTCTCTATGTGAGACAGTTGACAATAGAACGGAGTATCTTTTTTTAAATGTTTAATAAACCCAACAATCCAGTTTGCAGGCGAGTTCCTTTTAATTATTAACCTTTACAGGGAATGTACAGTCCTTTTTATGTAATTGTCGTTTATTTAATTTTATTGAAGTCTATATAAATAATGAGTTTGTACTGATTTTCTTGTAAATGCTGTAGCTATTTTTTTTTCTAGAAATGTCCATAATGAAGGCACACACTTCTTTCCGATAGTGCTTGTCTTGACAGTGCAGCAGAGCGGATGTGTGCTCTGTAATTAGTTAATAGAGAAATGAAGTCTGCAGGGAGTGCCAGGGGAGGTGAATACAGATTAATATTCATGCATTTATTATTACTATGATGTCTTAACTAGGCCTCCGGTAATAAGAAGCTGACATTACCCTGACATTTGTTTAAGAGAAGACAGAGACACAAGCGCAAAAATAGGGTCTTATCCCACAGTTTAATAAGCGATTCTCAAAAAACAGCTCACCTGGTAGTCAGTAGTCAAAGTATATAAGGGCTGCCACAGATTCACAAGTCGGTCACCGACTATATGAAACAGTAGATGCAAAGGAATAGGTGGATTTCATCCGCGCTAATAATAATATTATTCCAAAGGCTAGATGGCGTTTAAAGTGGTTTATTTTCAACGTGTTTCATGTTATCGCAACCTCTTCTTCAGGATATTACCACGTAAAACATCTGATGTCTACCCTGACATTTGATCATAATGAGATGACTCTGCTTGTACTTTCACAGTCTATACAGCAAAGCTAACACATGAACTACTACCAATAAATATATCCACTACAAGCATGCTTAAAAAATATACATTCCCTTTAACACTTCCACTGTCTAATATTGATTAAAGGGCCATTTAGCGCTGGCTTCACTCTTCTGTATGGATGTAATTGACATTTGGAGGAAGTGAGAGCTGCAGCTGCTCGTTCACTTTCTCTAAATATCTAGATTTGTCCATAGGAGAGGAGAGTGAAGCGGTCAATGATTGGCCCCAGAGATCTCATGACATAAAAATGTCACGAGAACCCTGGGAGAGCCAGTGCTGACACACTGGAACAGCGCCAACACCGTGGTGAGTATAAGTACTATTATTTTACTTGGGGCAAACGTAAGGATTCAGAAGGGGATGTCCCATTATGGAAGAAGTAATTCACCTATAGACAGTAGTTTTGCAAGTTGAAGGGGAAAGTGATAAGAAAAAGCTCATCAATGCAAGATAATATTACAAACAAGGAATTTTATAGCCTTTCACATGGAGACTTACAAGTCTGCATAGAAGTTTTACACATACAAATATGTATTTTATCAAAGCTCTTTGCAAGTTTTCTTTTTAAGAAATGAATGAGTATTAAATAGTTGTGAAAGTGCTCATCATTGAGTCCATGAATGTAGTATAACGATGGCATACATAATCATGGCATACATTAAATAAGTTGTAAGATGTCTGATGTTGGCTGATGCTGAAGTTGATGCTAGTACAGCTGTACAATGCACCTCTGTTACTTCTTATCCAGAAGATGCTCAATAGCAATTATAAAAGTCAAAGTCTGTATTTTGTTCCTGTAGCCATTGCATAATCTGTGTGTTCTGCAGAAATGATCCTTCGTAGCTTACATAAATAGTAGTCAGCCATGAAGGGATGGCTTTTAATCTTCAGTATACAGGATTACAGCCTCTGACTGTTATTGCCATGTTGCAGGATTGCAGGATAGTTTGACTTTATATCCATAAGTAGAAAATCTCTGGCAATATGACAAAATGTTTAATGCCAACCCCACTTACCTACTTAGAAAGCACTGATGAACTAAATATAAAGAAATACCTACTTTGTATTATATGGAGCTTGGCAACAGCATTCGTCGTCTTCCCTGCAGTAAACCTGAGAGCATACATGCTATTGAGGCGCTGTACGCGTTGCAAACGAGCTTAGAATAAGGTTGTCACATTGTCACCCACTGCAGGTGGCACCTATTGCAAGACAATGTCCTGAACATATAGTCCAAATCCCCAATTCATCATTGCCTTTGCGCCTGTTTTTCGTATAGTTTTGTGGGTTGTGCTCTTTCTTTTTTGCTTGCACCCAATTTATTATTCTATTTGTGATTTTTTTTTTAAGTCTATTCTATACAGTATGTTCTCGCCTGTTTGTTTTTCTTCTTTATAAGCAGAGCCTAGCAATTCTAAAGGTATTGCCCCAATTCATAAATCACCCCAGTTCTATCCCACTGGTGTATTTTTGAGCACACCAAATTCTTGGTGCAATTTTTGCAACTTTTGGTGCCAAAGGGCAATTTTAAACTACAAAGATCACAACAACAGTTCAAGACAGGAAGATAGCCCATTTTTTACTTTGAGCTAATGAATCACGTGCGCCATTTTGATGAATTCAGCACCAAAAACGGCAACTAATACCACAGGACAATAAAGGAAAGTGACTTAAAAAACATAGTCCATAGTCCATTTTTTACATAGTCCAAAAATTATATATTGTAAACTCGAAATGGCACCCAATTGATCAGTACATTATAAATTGTTTTGGCCATGAAAAACATGAAAGTTCCACATATATAAGATCCCAGATTACAAGAAGAAGATGGAGAGAACCTTTGGAAAATATACCGTAAATTCTTATTTGTAGCATGCAACTAGGAAAGCAAAATAATAAGTTATAAAAGTGGCTACAAAATACGATTGTCAGAATATAATAAATATATACTGAAGGACGGCTTTATTTGCATTCTTCATGGAATACAATTCTAGACCATAGTTTTCTTACGCTATGTGCGCACGTTGCGTATTTGATGCATATTTGCTGCTTTTTTTACACGTGTAAATGGCCCAAAAACACAATGAAATACTTATGCAAGGTAATTCAATGACAATCCTGAAGTTCTGTGCATATGATCAGTAAATTTCAGTCCGTATTTGCAGCGTTTTATTTTCTGCAGCATGTTAATTCTTTGTGCATTTTTGCCTGCGTTTTTGACTCATTAAATGGACAGGAAAAAAACGCATGCAAAAACGCATCAAAAACACGCATATTTCCGCTGCATTTTTCTGCCAAGAGATGCAGAAACCTTGCAGAAATTTGCAAGCAAATATGCAATGTACGCACATATCCTTACGGTTTGTTCTCACGCTTCATTTTTTCTCTGGGTTTTTCCACACAGTTTTCAAGGGTTTTTCCCCTTGAGTGTTTTTACACTGCAGTTTAGAGTACCAGCAAACTGAATATGATTTCTGATATCTCATGCACATGTTGCTTATTTTTTCCTTGTGGATTTGAACCATCAAAGCATTTTTTTAAAATCTGCAGCATGTCAATTATTTCATTATGTTTTGCAGCATTTTTCATCGATTCAAATGAACTGCCAACACTCTGGTTTTTGATGCAGAAAAATATGCTGCAGATATTCAATGCATGCACATACCCATAACAGGCTGTGTACATACGTTGCGCATTTGGTGCTTTTCTTGTTGCGTATTTTCTTTGCAAATTTTCTAGATAAACCTGAAACAATCCTGATTCCAGCGAAGTGGATGATAATCCTGAAGTGTCACACACACGTTGCTTATTTTGACTTCCAGATTTGGTGCAGAAAATAATCTGCAGCATGTCAATTCTCTGTGCGATTTTGTCCTGCGTTTTTCAACATTAACTTCACTCAAATCAGTCAAAAATGTGGCAAAACCGCATGTTTTTTCAGCGGCTTTTTTTCTTGCCAAAAGCTGCAGAAATTTTACTCAACGTGTGCACATACCCTTAAGCTGATGAACTTTTGGGAGTTTTTGATGTTGCACATTTTCTGCATCCATTAAGTAAAATGGGTTACTTGTATTTTTTTCTAAAATACAAAGTGTAACAAAAACCACCAAAAACTCATTGTGAGAACTTAAACTTATTAGGGTTTTGCATTGTGTTGTTCCTCGATTATTTATCTTGGAAAATATATATGTAAATTGACCATTAGGCCTCGCTCCCGTTTGCACTTTAATCGGACGAATGCAATCCAATTAAAAATAGGACTGCATTCATATCAATTTAATCCTCTGCTTCTGTTCTGAACGGCGCTTTTTTTCTGCCCCGATTGGATTGCGAATGCAATCTGACAAGAAAAAATGGAGCATGCTACAATTGCATGCCAAATAAAGTTTTTGAGTGCAAGTGAAACATCACACTGCACTCGGATAGCACCCGAGTACAGTGAAATTCCCTCAGACGCCGGCAGCAGAGGAGATGGAGAAATCACTTTCTCCGTCTCCGCCACAGCTGTACTCCAGTCCTGTTGTGAGCAGGTTGCGGGATGCAGTGACAGACAGGAGGCACGAGAGGCAGAGCAAGGGTTAACAACTTTACTTTTACAGTGGAATACTCCACACAGGGAGATAAGTAGTTAAATATGGAAGTAAACAATTAAATGAAGATTCAAACAGTTAAATGGCAAGGGAAATGCAGAGTCAATAAACAATGGGTAAGGTAATGGCAGTTCTTTGAGGTAATTTATCGTATCAGTAGTTCCTCAGGCTGTGGGAGCTGCAGGGAAAACAATGGCACCACAATGGCTGGCGCGATGCTGGTCCAAAGAGGTCCTGTGAACAACAAAACAACAATAATCCGTCTTTTGGCAGCAGCGGTCAGTCTCTGTTACCTTTCGCTGAGCCCCTAGTCCATAGTTTGATGTAGCCGTAACAGGAAAGGTCAAATCACTTTCCGGGTCAAACACAGACGGGGAAGTATATACTGGCAACTCAGGGCATAAACGTCTGTCCCGCACCCAGTTTCTCTCAGGCGGCATGCGCGCTGTACTCACGGCCACTGAGCCTGCGGCACCTTGCTCTCTGCTAGTCACCTCGTGCTCTGCACTTCTCTCGCTCACATCCCCACTGGTGGCGGCGGGGATCAACAGATGCCAGCCTACGCAGAATCGGTGCTCGAGGGCCGGAGCACTCCTCACTCCCTGCTGCACGCTGACTGCTCCCACCAAGACTGACTGCTTCCGCGTGCACTGCTTAGACACGCCCCCTGTTTGCTGGTGCAAAGGTCTGTCCGGTCTCTTATTCTTTCCCCCAAACAACAGAGAAAACAGCCCCGAAAGTTCTTGACCGGCACAGGACAGGTACCCACGGCCCGGTCCTTCTCCTTACACTGTCATGTGAGAGGATCAGAGCACTGACACTCATCTCACCCTCACAGCAGAGCAGGAGCTGAGGGTCATTAGTAGATCGCATCCGATGCTCTCGCATCGGGTGTGATAGACGAGTGGGACCCCGGCCTTAGGCTACTGTTGTGAATGGGTTTGAGATGAGTTCTGAGCAGAGCCTCCCTCTGGTGGTTACAAGCGGTACTAGTGAGGATTGTGAAGACTGGGAATCAGGTGTTACTGATTGGTCTTATTTAAGGGAATCATTTTCCCATCAGGGTTGCCGGTGATCAATTGTTCTGGTCTGAATCCTTCTTTCCAGTTTCCCTTGTAGCCTGCTGTGTCGTGTCTGCATCTCCTGCTATCAGATAAGACAATTTCTTATTTTGTGTTTTTGCTATATTTTTGCATTTGGTCCTGCACTTCTTTGGGGGCCTTCAGGGTCCCCTCCGGGGCTTTTGCCCTCTCAGTTTTGTTCAGCCACTGTGTTTTGTGCTTTTGCTTTTTCCAGTTTTTTCAGTGGCTGCTGTTTTTGTTACACCAGAGAACTAATTTAGGTGGTAGAGGTCGTGTGATCTCAGGTGATTTTGAAATTAGTAGAGTTGGTGCTTTTCAGGGTTTTCTGGGATTGCAGTAAGTGCCCTTCCTATCCTTTTCTATTTAGATAGTTTGGGCCCCAGCGTTTGCTCATACTATTTTCTTTCTGTGTCAGTATTTCCTCTTGTCTAACCGCCATTACATGTTTGGGGGCTTTCTATTATCTTTGGGGTTCTGCTCCGGGGCAGATAGCTTTCCTATTTCTATCTTTAGGTGTAGTTAGTTTCTCAGGCTGTGACGAGGCGTCTAGGACCAACGTAGGAACGCTCCACGGCTGCCTCTAGTTGCGGTGGTTAGTCAGGGTACTGCAATCTCATAGATTCCAACTGCTCTGGTGTATTTCCTTTTTTGCCTGCACTCCTCAGCTACCGTAACATAACAGTATCACCGGCCCTCAAAAATTGTATGGTACTCACAGAAGGGAAAAAATATTTTGAAGGAAGAAAAGTTGTCAGAGATATTTTTCTGTTTGTTGTATTTTTTTTTTTTTCCCTCTGTATCTCTGGGTGCTGGGGAGGATCTTTTCTCCCAATGGAGTTTGCACAGTTGTCTGGCCGTGTGGATCAGCTTGCCGCTGAGGTTCGGAGTATTGCTATCTATCTTGCTGGGTTGCCTGTTGTGGAACCTAGGATCCCCATGCCAGATTTGTTTTTAGGGGATCGAGCTAAGTTTCAGAATTTCAAAAATAATTGTAAATTGTTTTTTGCCTTAAAATCTAAGTCCTCAGGAAACGCAGCGCAGCAGGTTCAAATTATCATCTCTCTCCTGCGCGGCGATCCTCAGGATTGGGCTTTTTCCCTGATACCTGGGGATCCTGTTTTGAGTGATGTTGATGCATTTTTTCAGGCTTTGGGGTTATTGTACGATGAGCCTAATGTCACTGATCAAGCTGAAAAAGCCTTGTTGGCATTAAATCAGGGGCTTGATGACGCTGAGTTATACTGTCAGAGATTCCGTAGGTGGGCAGTCCTGACCAAATGGAATGATGACGCTTTGGCGGCCCTTTTCCGGAAGGGTCTGTCGGATAATGTAAAGGATGTTATGGTGGGATTCCCTGTCCCCTCTGGTCTCAATGATTCTATGTCATTGGCGATTCAAATTGACAGACGTTTGCGTGAGCGGAGAAGTATGCGTGGAGTGGTGTTGCCTTGTGAGCCAGCTGCTGAGCCCATGCAGTGTGATGGAGTGGTGTCTGGGGCACAGCGTCATGAGTTTCGAAAGCGCAATGGGTTATGTTTCTACTGTGGTGATGCCTCTCATGCTATTTCAGTCTGCCCTAAGCGGGGAAGACATTTTGCACGCTCAGTTGTCTTGGGTAGTGTTCAGACTAAGTTTTTATTAACTGTCACTCTGATATGCTCTCTGTCCTCATTTTCTGCTCAGGCTTTCGTTGATTCTGGAGCAGCTATTAACCTGATGGATTATGATTTTGCTAAGCGTTGTGGGTTTTCCTTGATACCCCTACAGAAGTCTATTCCTTTACTGGGGATCGATTCTACCCCTTTGGCTGAGAATAAACCCCAGTTTTCTACTCAGGTGATAATGAGGGTTGAACCTGATCACCAGGAGTGCTGCAAATTTTTGGTTCTATATAATCTGCATGACATTATAGTGCTGGGTTTCCCTTGGTTACAGTCTCATAATCCTGTTTTGGATTGGAAATCTGTGTCTGTAACCAGTTGGGGCTGCCAATGTGTTAGTGCCAACACTCCTGTTTTTTCTGCCTCCCCCCAGGCTGAGGATGTTCCTGACTTTTTGTTTGATTTTTCTGATGTGTTTAGCGAAAGTAAATCTGCATCCTTACCTCCCCATAGGAGCTATGACTGCGCTATTGAATTAGTGCCGGGTAGTAAATTCCCTAAGGGTCGCCTTTTTAACTTGTCTGTACCTGAACATGACGCTATGCGGTCTTATATCAAGGAATCATTGGAGAAGGGTCATATCAGACCATCCTCTTCACCCTTAGGTGCCGGTTTTTTCTTTGTGGCCAAAAAAGATGGTTCATTAAGGCCGTGTATTGATTATCGTCTCTTGAACAATATTACTGTGAAATATCAATACCCGTTACCCTTGATTTCTGACCTGTTTTCCAGGGTGAAAAACGCTACTTGGTTTACTAAGCTTGACCTCAGGGGGGCGTATAACCTTATTCGCATTAAGCACGGGGATGAATGGAAGACGGCATTTAACACCCCTGAAGGGCATTTTGAGTACCTTGTGATGCCCTTTGGGCTCACTAATGCTCCTTCCGTCTTCCAGTCCTTCATGAATGACA
>JARQOD010000003.1:494062775-494134538 GCA_033576555.1 Oophaga sylvatica | reverse complement strand
AAAAGTTCAATTATGTGAATAGCTATTTGTATCTAAACCTTGTCTCTGTGACAACTGAACTTGGCAGAAATCAAAACAGAAAGAGCTCACCACTGCTGCCAACTTTAGTGTGTAATAGCAAGCAATAATTCCTTTGCAAAAAGTTAAAGAGGTTTTTGGTTTAACTTTTCCTCTGTAATGTGTCCAAAATGTTGTTACATTTAACTGTCTAATGTACAGTGAGTAAGAGTATTCAGACCCCTTTAAATTTTTCACTCTTTGTTTCATTGCAGCCATTTGGTAAATTCAAAAAAGTTCATTTTTTTCTCATTAATGTACACTCTGCACCCCATCTTGACTGAAAAAAACAGAAATGTTGACATTTTTGCAAATTTATTAAACAAGATAAATTGAAATATCACATGGTCATAAGTATTCAGACCCTTTGCTCAGTATTGAGTAGAAGCACCTTTTGAGCTAGTACAGCCATGATTCTTCTTGGAAATGATGCAACAAGTTTTTCACACCTGGATTTGGGGATCCTCTGCCATTCTTCCTTGCAGATTCTCTCCAGTTCCATAAGTTTGGATGGAGAACATTGGTGGACAGCCATTTTCAGGTTTCTCCAGAGGTGCTCAATTGGGTTTAGGTCAGGGCTCTGGCTGGGCCAGTCAAGAATGGTCACAGAGTTGTTCTGAAGCCACTCCTTTGTTATTTTAGCTGTGTGCTTAGGGTCATTGTCTTGTTGGAAGGTGAACCTTCAGCCAAGTCTGAGATCCAGAGCACTCTGGAAGAGGTTTTCATCCAGGATATCTCTGTACTTGGCCGCATTCATGTTTCCTTCAGTTTGAACCAGTGGTCCTCTCCCTGCAACTGAAAAACACCCCCATAGCATGATGCTGCCACCACCATGTTTCACTGTTTAGATTGTATTGGGCAGGTGATGAGCAGTGCCTGGTTTTCTCCACACATACCACTTAGAATTATCACCAAAAAGTTCTGTCTTCATCTCATCATACCAGAGAATCTTATTTCTCATAGTCTGGGAGACTTTCATGCGATTTTTTTTTTTTTAGCAAACTCTATGTGGGCTTTCATATGTCTTGCACTGAGGAAAGGCTTCCATCAGGCCACTCTGCCATAATGGCCCGACTGGTGGAAGGCTGCAGTGATAGTTTACTTTGTGGAACTTTCTCCTATCTCCCTACTGCATCTGTGGAGCTCTTCCATTTAAGGATTATGGAGGCCACTGTGCTCTTAGGAACCTTGAGTACTGCAGAAATTCTTTTGTAACCTTGGCCAGATCTGTGCCTTGCCACAATTCTGTCTGAGCTCCTTGGCCAGTTCCTTTGACCTCATGATCCTCATTTGGTCTGACATGCACTGTGAGCTGTAAGGTCTTATATAGACAGGTGTGCGCCTTTACAATTCAAGTCATATCAGTTTAATTAACCACAGCTGGACTCCAATGAAGGAGTAGAACCATCTCAAGGAGGATCACGAGGAAATGGACAGCACGTGACGTCTGAGCAGTCTGAGCAAAGGGTCTGAATACTTATTATGACCATGTGATATTTGTTTTTCTTTTTTAATAAATATGCAAAATTTCTACATTTCTATTTTTTCTGTTTTTTTTCAGTCAAGATGGGGTGCAGTGTGTACATTAATGAGAAAAATGCTGATTGCTAGGTAGTAAAGCACCGAACATTAAGGTCATGACAATTATTAAAAAATAAATTTAAAAAATTAATAAAAAAAGGGACAAAAAATTTGAGATGCAAAATATAATATTTATTGAGACGATATATAAAATTGGCAAACAATGGCACTAGTGGCACACAAACAGTGCCTGCAACCACAAAAACGACCATATAAAAACAACACAATTTTTTTATTAATTTTATCAATTTTTTAATAATTATCATGACCCTAATTTTCGGTGTTTTCCTACCTAGCAATCAGTCTTGTAATCGAATGGTCTGCCATTCACCCTTTAAGCACGTATATATACATATATGATAATCCACCGTCACATTATTTAGATTGCAGTGTATACGTTTGCTTTGATTTAGTGTGCTCTTTAATAGCATTCTATAATGCTGTAGATAAGCCCCCGATCCGACCTGAAAGATAAGAAAAATAAGTTCTATTATACTCGCCCGGGGGCGGTCCGGTCCGATGAGTGTCGCAGGTCTTGGTCCGGCGCCTCCCATCTTGTGATGCCGCCCTCCTGCTTGCTTCATGGCTTCCCGGCATCGTGCTCCTGTACAGGCGTATTTTTCTGTCCTGTTGAGGGCAGAGCAAAGTACTGCGGTGCGCAGGCGCCGGGAAAGGTCAGAGAGGCCCAGCACCTTCACACTGCAGGAATTTCTTCTGCCTTCAAGAGGACAGATAAGTACGCCTGTGCAGGAGTGTGATGTCGGGGAGCCTCTGAAGCAAGCCGTAGGGCAGCATTTTAAGAAGATGGGAGGCACCGGACCAGGACCTGCAACACCAATCGGACCAGACCTCCCCCCGGGTGAGTATAATAAAACTTACTTTTCTTCTCTTGCAGGTCAGATCGGGGGCTTATCTATAGCATTATAGAATGCTGTGTATAAGCCCTGAAAAGAAAAAGGAGATGTGTTCCAGCTGTCACCAGGTTTCGCCGGTATAAGATACGGTCACTGACTTTCAGGGCTTATACAAAGAAAAAAGAATGAACCAGCTCACCCACTGCAGCATATGGCTTGCTGAAGAACGTAACTCGTGCAGTCTCACGTGTAGTACTGGGTGAGCTGGTTCATTTTTGTTTCTCTGTATAAGCCCTGAAAGGCGATGGCCATATCTTACATCGGCGAAACCTAGTGACAGGTTCCCTTTAACTTAGCTGATGGTTTCATGTCTGAGCACTGCCATGTAAGTGGGACCAGCTGCATAATGATCGCAGTCACAGAGGGTGTGACTAAGACCGGGCCTGTGTGGGAGCCCTTATGGCTCACGCACAATCAGCGGAAATGTATTGTGGTGCAGAGACACACTGGGTCCCTGCAGAGCAATACACGCCACCGACCAATTAGAGGCTGGCAGCTGACATCGGTGTACCAGTCACAGGTGGCTCTTAGCATTGACTTCACAGCAGCACCCATAGCAGGCACGCCGAAGTCAGCTGCCGGCCTATGCGCCTGATGTAGAAAAGGACGCCACACATCATTGGAGAGGGCGAAGTTGAGAAGAATCATTATGTTTACTTTTTTAAATGGGTCAAAGAAGAGTGGTAGAATGGGGAGCATATATCACTGCAAGGGGCCCAGGATGGGAGACATATATTACTAGAAGGGGCCCAGGATGAGGGACATTATGTCAGGAAGGGGACATTATTACTGGAAGGAGCCCAGGATGGGGAACATTATTACTGCAAGGGGCCCAGGATGGAGGACATTATTACCAGAAGGGGCCCAGGATGGAGGACATTATTACCAGAAGGGGCCCAGGATGGAGGACTTTAGGTCAGGATGGGGGACACTATTACATTATTGGGAGGGTGGCAACACGTCATGTATGTCTTTATAGAATTTATAACTCTGCAAGGACTAATACATCTGACAAACATGGGGGCCCAGATCCAAATTTTGCATCAGGACCTATCGGACTTTAGTTATGCCACTAGGTGGGACATCAGCAGTGACATGACCCTTCTGAGTAGCTTGTATCCTAAAAGTGCACATGCACGAATCCTTTAAAGTTTTCCTGTTTCCAGCCATCTATGGATGATATCAACACTGTCCCCATTCTCTTCTGCAGCCGAACTGGTCTAATGTCCTGTCTATCTGAAATGCTAATTAGCCCCTTGTGTCAGCAGCCAGACTTATTGATCTATCTCTCTGGAGACAGAAAAATACCGTAGATGGCTAAAATACTCATGGATACTACACACTCTGTTGCAGACAACTGGGGAGCTATGAACTGGGATCTCAAAGAAGTGATAATACTAGGGAGGAAAACATGAGGGGGCAGAGGAGTGAAGCGCAAGGCAGACCAGGAATTATGGTATCAACAATAAGCTGGAACCTCAGACACACCCCGCTGCTGGTGCCCTGCAATTTAAGCAAGAAAACAAAGGCCTTAAGAAGTGTCTTTTTTATAAACTTTGCATGTAATGCCTGATAAGGGTACATGATAGTAAGAAGAGTGTATACTATATTTTAACCCCATATTGACACTTGCCATACAAGGACGGTGCAAGTCAGAATCAGATTGAGTTCACACCATACCTAGCATATAATGGCTTGGACAGTGGCATTCACAGCTTGCCGGCAAGGGAGCATATCATTCTATGCGCCCATTGGTGCCCCATGACATGATCACAGGATGCTGATGGGTTGCTATGACAGACCATGGGTCTGTAGCTGAGCGTGATTTTTGCTATATACTGTGATACTGTGGTATTGCTGTATAAAGCATAAACGAGGTTCAAGTTCCCTAAAGGGATTAACAAATAAAGTAAAAAAGAAAAATAAATGTTTTAAAAAATGTGAAAAAGAATACAGAAAACAAAAGTTCGAATCACCTCCTCATTTTCGGCCATTAAAAGTAAAGATATTAAGAACATACACATATGTGGTATCACCACACCTATAAAAGTCCAATCTTTCAATATTTAAAATTAATCAAACTAATTAGTAAACATCGTAAGCTGAAAGTATTCAAAACCGCATTGTTTTGTTACCACAACACCGCAAGAAATGGCAGCATTGACGGGTAAAGTTGCCCTGCTCCTACTGTAGTATCCAAGGATTTCATATGTACAGTAGGCTTATGCAAATTGTCTCTTCAGAGAGGAAGAGGACTAGAACTCTAGTGCCACCTATTGGAAGTAGCAATCTACTACTAGAGTTCTAGTCCTCTTCCTCTCTGAAGAGACAATTTGCATATTTCCCAGAGGAGCATTGCGGCTTTAAGTCTCCTCATCTCGACATGCTTAGCATGTTAATCTCCGCAAGGAGAAACGATACTTCTTGGAAATGTAGGCTTAGAAAAAGGAGCATCAGATTAACCACTGTGGATTTATTGGGCATGAAACCGGATTTATTTTCATGGACCACTTCGGTATCAATCTATTAGGCGGGATTTTAGGTAGTAGCTTCACTAAAAGGAGAATAGAAATTTGCCTATTCAAGTCATTTCAGAATGAATCTGTAATGCAGGATAACGCCACTTCTCACAGACTAGCCATGAGTCACGTGAAACAAAAAGTCTAAGGTCAAATACCAAAGAGTCAAATGCAGAGGGTGGCAAGACAAAAGAGAAAACAGGTCACAGTCTGAGGTCAGAAGTAGCCAGTAGAGGTCGAGGCAAAGGGGTTAGGCAAACGAATAGTCAAAGGCAAGGTTTGCGGTAAGGCAGCAAAAGATCAGGACAACAGAACACAAAAGCACAAGGCAAGCACACCACCGAGCAAAACTACGACTGGCAATGGTGTGACCATTGTCAGCCAGCTAAAGAGCAAGGCAATCACCCAGAAAGGTGATACCTGGAAGAAGTCCATCAGGCCCGGCCTCTGGGCTGCTGGGCACTCCTAAATTAGCATAGGGAAAGTCAGCATGCCCCAGTCCCTGATTGGGCAGCTGGGATATCCCATGCACAATACTATCTCATATTAATTCTATTAATATCTCAGGATGTGGGTCTCCGACTTAATATGAGATAGGCTATATCACTCATCTGAGAAGGAATAGAGAAAGTTGGGGGTCTATATAAGGCTACAATTATAAGATTTCCATTACATATAGTGCATGATATACACACAAATCTACCATCAGCCACAACTTTTAATGCAGTACAGACAAGATGGATGGACCCCCACTGGTGTCCTTAGACAGAAAGGGGTACCTATTCCAGAACAATATAAGGGCCCATTTGTCACGCTGTTACTGCATACAGGAGGTCCGGGGTCTATGCTGACCCTAAGCTGGGGTCCTGACTAATCCCTCTACCTGGAGGTACTGTTGATGGTACAGAGGTCCAGGCCGCCAGCGTAACCCTATCTCCTGCAAATCCCTGACCTTCAGTAATCTAGTCCTGAGAAGGACCCGATCACAACACAGGGGACTAGAAGGTAAATGCCTAAACACAGTAATAGACGAACGAGACAGTACAAGGGGTAAACTAAAATCCACCTTGCATACAAAACTCACACCACAAAAACAGAGGGAACACCAACGGGTATGGAGATAAATGATAAAGCGAGGAGGGGAAAAAAACACACCAGGTACTCTTCACTTCAGACTTCACAATACCACGATCCGCTCTGCTGGTCTGCATGAATGCTTTCACCGAAACATTCCTAGCAGACTGGCAGGTATTTGAAGGAATCTCATTACTGCAAAATTAACTGCAGCTGAGCGAGGCCGGGCCTCGTCTAGCACAGAGAGTGAGAGAATTAACTCCCTCACTGCCGAAAAACACCAAGCACCAAAAACTCAGCTGCGCGAAGTCAGATTGTGTAATCGCGACGATCTTCGTGGCGACACACCCGTGACAGTACCCCCCCTTCTACGAGGGGCCTCTGGACCCTCAGAGCCAGGTTTATCCGGGTGAGTCGTGTGGAAGGCCCGAATTAATCGGTCTGCGTTAATATCCAACGCAGGAACCCACGTCCTCTCCTCAGGACCATACCCCCTCCAATGAACCAGGTACTGAAGGGACCGGCGGTTAAGACGTGAATCGATGATTTTCGACACCTGAAACTCCAAGTTACCATTGACCACCACAGGAGGAGGAGGTAAAGGTGACGGTATCACCGGCGCCACATACCTCTTAAGCAAAGATCTGTGGAACACGTTGTGAATTTTAAACGTAGGGGGGAGGTCAAGACGGAATGCCACCGGATTAATTCTAGAACTGATCCTGTACGGCCCGATGAACCTGGGACCCAGTTTCCAAGAGGGAACCTTGAGTTTTATATTTTTGGTAGACAACCATACCAGATCGTTCACACATAGGTCCGGACCAGACACTCTCCTCCTGTCAGCCATACGTTTGTATCAGTTCCCCATAGTACTAAGATTGTTCAGCACTCCTCTCCACACTGAAGCAAGTGATGACGAAAACCGTTCTTCCTCAGGAACCCCCGAAGAGCCCCCCCTACTGAAAGTACAAAACTGGGGGTGAAAACCATATGCCCCAAAAAACGGGGACTTACCAGTGGACTCGCTCTGCCTATTGTTAAGAGCAAACTCTGCCAGAGGTAAGAAAGAAGCCCAGTCCTCCTGGTTCTCTGACACAAAACACGGAGATATGTCTCCAAACTCTGGTTCAGACGTTCTGTCTGACCATTGGTCTGCGGATGAAAAGCCAAAGAAAACGACAACTGCATCCCCCGCCGCGTACAAAATGCCTGTAAGGTTCTTTGTCTCTTTTGACATGTTCCTTGAAACTCAGTTTTCCGTCGGCCATTTTGCTTTCTGTCTTTCTGCAGCTCTTGCCCTCAGTTAATATGGAGTTTCCAGTTTTCATGTTCCCGCCCTGATTCTCTCCCTCTTGCTTCTTAAGCAGCCTCAGCTGAACAATCAGTGCTCCTGAATCAAGCCTCAGTCAGCCTGTGACCTGACTCCTGGAAACCTAGGATTTTGGACTCCAGCTATTTACTACTGAGGAACTTTGGAACACTTTTGGACTTTGGAAACCTGCTGTCTGGTGAATCCATGTTTGCAGAGGAATTACGGTACAGAGAAGAGATCCTGAACCTGCTTGGAGAGTTATTGTAGGGATTGAAGTTACTCTGGCCTGCTGTGTTCTCCTGCCTCTGTTCCTGCAAACTGTGTGACCTTTTCTGCATGCTTGTATGAAGTAATACAAGTCATTTCATATCAACCTATGTCTCATGTGTTTTCCTCGCACCCAAGCACAAGACGCTATAGGAACTGTACACTATACATGACAAGATTCAGGAGCCAATGTTTAGTGTCTGCTGGGTCTGGGAAAGCCGTGTCTGCTGTGACTGTGGATATCAGATGTCCGTTTAATACCTTCTGTGATGACAGTGGTTGTGACTTCTCACAACCATTCCAGGTGAGCGCATTCCCTTAAATGTTACTCTGGAGTGTTACCACAGGTAAACACTATTGTTTTTTTGTTTTTTTTCCTTTCCTCTTCTCCTTCCAGCACTTCTGCCTTAAAAGATCTGGAAGATGGAGGCCCGCATAAAGGAGCTTTGCGGAGTGACTGATACAATCCTTGCAGATATACAGACTATAAAGACCCGTTTTGCAAGCCTACAGGACCTCACTAATCATAATTTGCAAGTGTTTGGACAAACTACTCAGGAATTACGAGCCAGGATTGAGGCTCTAGAGGAACGAGTCCAGGCTCCTGCCATAACCCCGAGTTCTGGGATCCCCAAGTTACCTCCTTTTCGTTTTGGCGGTGAACATGAGAAATTCAGGGGATTTATTAACCAATGCAATCTATTTTTCTCTGCACATGCTTCACAATTTCCCACTGAACGATCCAAAGTGCTTACTATAATCATGTTGCTTACCAATAAGGCTTTGATGTGGGCAAACCCTCTGATTGAGACTGAGGATGATTGTTTGAATCACCTTGATGCTTTTATTTCAGCCATGGGGCAGGTGTTTGATGACCCCAATCGAGGTGCAACAGCTGAAGCAGCCATGTTAACTTTGCGCCAAGGTAAGCGTTCAGTAGCCGAATATGCCTTGGATTTCAGGAGATGGGCTCTTGATACCACTTGGGACACTTCCGCCAAAAAATCTATTTTTCGGAAAGGGTTGTCTCCACTGATTAAGGATGAACTTGCTCGTGCCGACCCTCCCACTGCGTTAGGTGACTTTATTAACTATTGTATCCGTATTGATGCTCGTCTGACTGAACGCAGACAAGAGAGATGGTTCGAAAATAATCGCACTAACCTTTTCCTACCTCCCTCCTCAGGTAAGGAACCTTTGAGTAGGATCACAAGGGAACCAGAACCTGAACCCATGCAGGTGGACTCTTTACAAAGACGGGTTAGTGATGCACGCAAAGAACATCGTATAAAGGAAAATCTATGTTTTTACTGTGGTAAGTCAGGGCACTTCATTATAAACTGCCCCAGCCGTTCTCGTAAGACTACTGCAGCAGTCATTCACTGTGAGTGTTGCGAGAGGAGCTCTGTCATGTCCGAGCCTCAGACTCCAGAGAGATCTGCTGCAAGAGATCTTGATTTTTCGGACTTAAACTCTGTTAGTTCTGGGGACAATGACGGTATAAACGCTGCAATTTTTCAAGTTTCCTCAGCGGTGTCCCAGCTGAGTTGTAAAAGAAATAATTCTCATTGCTTCCTTTCCATCAAACTCTGGGTGGACTCTGTCTGGGTGTCTAGCTCTGCTATGATCGACTCAGGAGCAAGTGGAAATTTTATGGATATCTCCTTTGCTCTGAAACAGGGGATACGTTCAGTGAAGAAGGCTACTCCAGTACAGATGGAGACTGTGGATGGCTCCCTGCTGACCTCTGGACCAGTGGATCAGGAAACAGAGCCTTTGAGGGTCCTTATGGGTAAAGATCATCAGGAGAAAATGTCTTTTATGCTTATCTCTTCTCCCCACTTTCCCATTATTCTAGGGCTACCATGGCTGCAGGCGCAGAATCCTACGATTAACTGGGAGACCAAGGAATTACACTTTCCGGAGAAACAGATGAGTCAAGGAGTTTCAGCATGCTCTGTTCCTAAAGGAACCATGTCAGTCCCTGAACTACCAGCTGTATACCAGGACTATGTGGATTTATGTGACAAGAAGAACGCTGATCAGCTTCCTCCTCACCGTCCATATGATTGTCCAATCGAATTATTGCCTGGAGCCGAGATACCTTTTGGTAAGATCTACCCCCTAGCGGGGCCCGAGCTAAAAGCTTTGAAGGACTACATAGATGAAAATCTAGCCAAAGGCTTCATACGCCCCTCTTCATCTCCCGCAGGTGCACCCATCTTCTTTGTGAAGAAGAAAGATGGATCTCTGAGACCCTGCATAGACTATAGGGAACTCAATAAGGTTACTATTAGAAACCGTTATCCATTGCCTTTAATCCCTGAGTTGTTGGAGAGAGTGCGGCACGCCAAAATTTTCTCTAAACTGGATCTCCGTGGGGCCTATAACTTGGTCCGTATTAGACCTGGGGATGAATGGAAGACTGCATTCAGGTCACGCTATGGACACTTCGAATATCTAGTTATGCCTTTTGGTCTGAGTACCGCCCCAGCCAGTTTCCAACACTTGGTGAATGACATCTTCAGGGATCTCCTAGATACATTTGTGGTGATTTATCTGGATGATATTCTAATTTTTTCTAACTCCACAGAGGAACATCATGGACATGTGAGAATGGTCTTAGAACGCCTAAGACAAAACCATCTCTACATCAAACTTGAAAAGTGTGAATTCCATAGGACCGAAATTCAATTTCTGGGGTATGTACTATCTACGCAAGGGATTAGTATGGATGGAAGCAAGACCCAAGCCATCAAGGATTGGCCAATTCCTAGAAATGTGAAGGAGGTGCAGCGCTTCATCGGGTTTGCCAACTTCTATAGACGTTTCATTAGGAATTTCTCTGAGGTAGTGTCACCTATCACCAAACTTACCCGGAAACAGTCTAGGTTCTCCTGGACCCCGCAAGCTCAGGAAGCATTTTCCTGTTTAAAGGATAAATTTACCACCGCACCTATCTTAGTACATCCCAACCCCGAGCTTGCCTTCATAATAGAGGTGGATGCTTCAGACTGTGCCGTTGGAGCTATACTCTCTCAGAGAACAGGTGAGAAGAATGTCTTGCATCCCTGTGCCTTCTTTTCCCAGCAGTTGTCTTCGGCTGAGAGGAACTACGATGTGGGCAATAGAGAATTGTTGGCCATTATTGCCACCTTCAAGATGATTGGGTGGATCTACTTCCACTGGCTGAGTTCTCTTATAATAACTCTCAGAGCGCCTCCACTAAGCAGTCTCCTTTTTACTCCAATCTAGGTTATCATCCTAACATTCTTCCTCGATTTCCAATAGATACGCCCTTGCCGGCAGTGGCTGAAAGAATCACTTCTTTACAAAAGAATATGGATCTTCTAAAGGAAAATCTAGAATTGGCTCAGGAAAGGTACAAGAAAGCAGCAGATAAATTTCGTAAACCTGCACCAGCTTTCAAGGTAGGAGATTTGGTCTGGCTGTCAACCAGAAATCTTAAAATAAAGATTCCATCGTCTAAATTGGGACATAAGTACATTGGACCTTATAAGATCAGTAAGATTATAAGTGCTGTTGCTTGTCGTCTTCAACTGCCCAGAACTATGAGAATCCACCCTGTCTTTCATGTATCCCTACTAAAGGCTGCAACACCCAATACGTTTCCTGGACGCTCTTCTCCTTGCCCTGACCCAGTGCTGGTCGATGGTCAGGAAGAATTTATGGTGGAAAGGATTCTAGATTCCAGGTTGTACAGAAATCAGTTGCAATATTTGATTAAATGGCAGGGCTACCCAGTGGAGGACAACTCATGGGAACCAGTCAATAATGTAAATGCTCCTCGCCTGCTCCGCCAGTTTCATCAGAGGTACCCTGACAAGCCTGGTCTGAGGTCAACCGGAGGTTGTCCTTAAGGGGGGAGTAATGTAAGGTTCTTTGTCTCTTTTGACATGTTCCTTGAAACTCAGTTTTCTGTCGGCCATTTTGCTTTCTGTCTTTCTGCAGCTCTTGCCCTCAGTTAATATGGAGTTTCCAGTTTTCATGTTCCCGCCCTGATTCTCTCCCTCTTGCTTCTTAAGCAGCCTCAGCTGAACAATCAGTGCTCCTGAATCAAGCCTCAGTCAGCCTGTGACCTGACTCCTGGAAACCTAGGATTTTGGACTCCAGCTATTTCCTACTGAGGAACTTTGGAACACTTTTGGACTTTGGAAACCTGCTGTCTGGTGAATCCATGTTTGCAGAGGAATTACGGTACAGAGAAGAGATCCTGAACCTGCTTGGAGAGTTATTGTAGAGCTTGAAGTTACTCTGGCCTGCTGTGTTCTCCTGCCTCTGTTCCTGCAAACTGTGTGACCTTTTCTGCATGCTTGTATGAAGTAATACAAGTCATTTCATATCAACCTATGTCTCATGTGTTTTCCTCGCACCCAAGCACAAGACGCTATAGGAACTGTACACTATACATGACAATGCCTTCCAGAATTTGGACACAAACTGAGACCCTCGATCCGACACCACATCGGAGGGTACCCCGTGAAGCCTCACAATCTCCCCAATGAACACCTGCGCCAGAGTTTTAGCATTAGGAAGAGCAGGAAAAGCGATAAAATGAGCCATCTTGCTGAACCTGTCCACTACAACAAGTATGACTGTTTTACCCGAAGACGGCGGGAGGTCCGTAATAAAGTCCATAGACAGATGAGTCCACGGACGCTCCGGGATCTTCAAAGGTAAGAGGGCCCCAGACGGACGGGTATGTGGGGTCTTAGAGTGCGCACAAACCCCACAGGACGCAACAAAAGTTACCACCTCCCTATGTAAGTTAGGCCACCAAAACCGACGCGAGAGGAGATCCACAGTTGCTTTACTCCCTGGGTGTTCTGCCAAAGCTGAATTATGGTGTGCCTCAATCACCTTTTGTCGCAAGTGATCCGGAACAAACAGTCTACCTGGAGGTCCAACAGGGGCGTCCCCCTGAGCCTCCAATACCTCCTTCTCAAGCTCAGAGCATACTGCCGTCACCACCACCCCCTCCTGAAGGATCGGAACCGGGTCATCCGTCTTCCCGGCCCCAGGGAAACTACGAGACAAGGCATCCGCCTTTACATTTTTTGACCCAGGACGATATGTGACAACAAAATTAAATATGGTAAAAAATAATGACCACCTAGCTTGTCTGGGATTCAGACGTTTTGCGGACTCTAAATACAGCAGGTTCTTGTGATCGGTGATGACGGTGACCGGGTGGACTGCCCCCTCCAAAAAATGACGCCACTCCTCAAAAGCTAACTTAATGGCCAAGAGCTCCCTATTGCCGACATCGTAATTCCTCTCAGCGGACGACAATTTTTTAGAGAAGAACGTGCACGGGTGCCACTTACCAGGGGACGAACCCTGTGACAATACTGCTCCCACCCCTACCTCAGAAGCGTCCACCTCCACAATGAACGGCTGTGACGCATCCGGTTGAATGAGTATGGGAGCCGAAGCAAAACATTTTTTCAAGGAGGAAAACGCTTGACAAGCCTTGTCAGACCACCTAGAAAAATCCGTCCCTTTTTTAGTCATGTCTGTGAGAGGTTTAACTATGGACGAGAAATTACGAATAAATTTCCGGTAGTAGTTAGCAAACCCCAGGAAACGTTGTAGTGCCTTAAGATCCTCTGGCAGATCCCACTCAAGAACTGCCCGCACTTTCCCAGGGTCCATACGAAAACCGGACGCTGACACCAGGAAACCTGAAAACTGAAGTTCCTGTACGGCGAACACACACTTTTCCCATTTGGCGTACAGTTTATTATCCCGCAAGATCTGCAACACCTGCCTAACATGCTTCTGATGAGACACCAGATCCGGCGAGTAAATTAAGATGTCATCCAGATATATGACAACAAACTGTCCACCAGGCGCCGAAAAATGTCATTAACAAAGTGTTGGAACACCGCCGGGGCATTAGTCAGACCAAATGGCATGACAAGGTTCTCATAATGCCCCTCAGGAGTGTTAAACGCCGTCTTCCATTCATCCCCCTCCTTCATCCTAATCAGATTGTACGCCCCCCTGAGATCCAACTTAGAGAACCATTTGGCACCCACGATCTGATTGAAGAGATCGGGAATAAGTGGGAGCGGATACAGATCTCGGACCGTAATCCGATTGAGTTCACGGAAATCCAGGCAAGGGCGTAGGCCTCCATCTTTCTTCTTCACAAAGAAGAACCCCGCGGGCACCGGGGAAGATGAAGGTCTAATATGCCCTTAGCCAGACTCTCTGAAATAAGGATTACTTCATGGCCTGTCTCTCAGGACCAGAAAGGTTATACAACCTAGATTTCGGTAACTTGGCCCCAGGGAGCAATTTAACAGAACAGTCATACACGCGATGAGGAGGTAGTTCTTGACACCCTTTCTCCGAGAATACATCCTCAAAGTCCACCAGAAATGGAGGTAAGGTCCTAGGAGCGACCGCACCGATGACTGTATTCATGCAGTTTTTATTACAGAATTCACTCCATTGGCTTATCTCTCTGGATTGCCAATTAATAACCGGGTTATGCTTAGTTAACCAAGGAAGGCCCAGCACTATAGGAGTGGGAAGACCTTCCAACACGTAACACGACAACAGTTCTTTATGTATCGCCAGGGGTGAACTTAGCCTCTGTGCTGCCTGAGGCGAACTGCAAAACGGCGCCCCCCAATTCGAGCGAGGAAGGTTGCGGCGCGCGCCGTGTCAAATTTTAGGCCACGCCCCAACCACACCCATTTCACAACTAGTCACACCCATGTCCACGCCACGACCACACCCATTTAGCACTGGTGATCACACTGACTGGTACTGAGGGCACAGTGACTGGTACTATGGGCACACTGGCACTGAGTAAAAGAAAGAACAGAGAGAGAAAAAAGAAAACAGAGAAAGGAGAGAGAAAGAAAGAACAGAGAGAAAATAGAGAGAGAAATAAAGAAAGGGAAAAGAAAAAAACAGAGAGAAAAGAACAGAGAGAGAAAGAAAAAAAGACGGGAAAGAAAGAACAGAGAGAAAGAAAGAAAGAAAGAAAGAAAGAAAGAACAGAAAAAGAAAGAGAGGACAGAAAAAAAGAACAGTGAGAAAAAAGAAATAGGGGAAAGAAAGAACAAAGAGAGAAAGAAAGAACAGAGAGATAGAGAGAAAGAAAGATGGGAAACAAAGAACAGAGAGAGAGAAAGAGAAATAAAGAAAACAGATATAAAGAACAGAGAGAGAGAGAAAGAACAGAAAGATAGAGTGGAAAGAAAGAGAAAGAAAGAAAGAACAGAGAGAAGAAAGAAAGAGAGAGAGAGAAAGAAAGAGGGGAAAGAAAGAACAGAGAGAAAGAAAGAAAGAACAGAGAGAAAGAAAAAGAACAGAGAGAGAAAGAAAGATGGGAAAGAAAAAAACTACTGAATAATGGCCCCATATACTGCTGCATACAGTATAATAGCCCCACATGATGCTCCATACTGAATAATGGACCCATATACTGCTGCATACAGTATAATAGCCCCACATGATGCTCCATACTGAATAATGGCCCCATATACTGCTGCATACAGTATAATAGACCCACATGATGCTCCATACTGAATAATGGCCCCATATACTGCTGCATACAGTATAATAGCCCCACATGATGCTCCATACTGAATAATGGCCCCATATACTGCTGCATACAGTATAATAGACCCACATGATGCTCCATACTGAATAATGGCCCCATATACTGCTGCATACAGTATAATAGCCCCACATGATGCTCCATACTGAATAATGGCCCCATATACTGCTGCATACAGTATAATAGCCCCACATGATGCTCCATACTGAATAATGGCCCCATATACTGCTGCATACTGAATAATGGCCCCACATGATGCTCCAGACTGAATAATGGCCCCATATACTGCTGCATACTGAATAATGGCCCCATATACTGCTGCATACAGTATAATAGCCCCACATGATGCTCCAGACTGTATAATGGCCCCATATACTGCTGTATACAGTATAATAGCCCCACATGATGCTCCAGACTGAATAATGGCCCCATATACTGCTGCATACAGAATAATGGCCCCACATGATGCTCCAGACTGAATAATGGCCCCATATACTGCTGCATGCTGAATAATGGCCCCATATACTGCTGCATACAGTATAATAGCCCCACATGATGCTGCAGACTGAATAATGGCCCCATATACTGCTGCATACAGTATAATAGCCCCACATGATGCTCCAGACTGTATAATGGCCCCATATACTGCTGCATACAGTATAATAGCCCCACATGATGCTCCAGACTGAATAATGGCCCCATATACTGCTCCAGACTGTATAATGGCCCCATATACTGCAGCATACAGTATAATAGCCCACATGATGCTCCAGACTGAATAATGGCCCATATACTGCTGCATACTGAATAATGGCCCCACATGATGCTCCAGACTGAATAATGGCCCCATATACTGCTGCATACTGAATAATGGCCCCATATACTGCTGCATACAGTATAATAGCCCCACATGATGCTCCAGACTGAATAATGGCCCCATATACTGCTGCATACAGTATAATAGCCCCACATGATGCTCCAGACTGAATAATGGCCTTGCATAAAAAAAAAAACTACTCACCTCTGCCCGTTCCAACGCTGATATCGCTTCCTCATCTATCACACACAGCGTCTCACACACACACACACACACACACACACAGCAGCTACACACACACACACACACACACACACACACACACACACCAGCTTCATAGGCACAGCGGCCAGACTCACCTCTCCATGATATGGCAGCTTCCTTCTCACTTCCTCTCACACATTATGAGTTCTGCTCTGCCGCCTCCTGGCTGCCGCCGCCTGAAATGACAGCTCAACTCGCCTCATTATAGCGGCGCCAGTGTGTATCGCCCCCACTTGAAGATCTATGTTATGCACTGCTTGCAAAAAGCTACCCTGACCGAGAGGTCTGGCGTCGATCGAGAATATGGGGATGGGTTTAGCCAATACACTCAGTCGCATACCTTGAACCCGGGCAAAGCGAGCATCCACCAGATTAGCCCCGGCCCACTATCCAGAAGAACAGATATCCTCTCAGTTCTCGCACCCACCACCACCTCCGCCGGCACGAGGAATTGAGACGGACCTAGGGACGAAATACCTACTCCCAGATTGCCGTCCACCACACAACCTGGAATCAATAGTTTTCTGGCGACTTCTCACTCTGCAAAGGACGGGATGGACACCCCCAATAAAATGTCCCTTTCTCCCGCAGAAGAAACACCTTCCTGTCTTGTGGCGAACTGACGATCCCCTCCCCCGAAATGATGTCCCTCCTAACTGCATAGGCTCCTCTGGACTGACCAGGGGAACCTCCATATAAGGGGCCCTTGTAGAAGGTGGAGTCATCACAGGGGGCGGAGTTACCCCGCACCTCTCCCGAAGCCGCCTGTCAATGCGAATAGCAAGGGCCATAGCGGCTTCCAGTGACGTGGGAGGGTCATACTGTGCCAGCACATCCTTTAATTTGTCAGATAAACCTTGACAAAACTGGCTCCTAAGAGCCGGGTCATTCCACTGGGTGTCCGTGGCCCACCTACGGATCTCCGAACAGAATTCCTCCGCCGGACAATCTCCCTGCTGTATCTTACGTAACTTAGATTCAGCAAGGGAGACCCGATCCGGGTCATCATATACAAGACCTAGAGCTGCGAAAAACCTATCCACTGACTGGAGAGCCGGGGAGCCCGGGGGGAGAGAGAACGCCCAGGATTGGGGGTCCCCTTGTAGGAGCGAGATGACAATCCCCACCCTTTGTTCTTCACTCCCAGATGACCGAGGTCGCAGACGAAAGTACAATTTACATGCCTCCCGGAAAGCAAAAAACTTGTCCTGCCCCCAGTGAACCTGTCAGGGAGAGCTACTTTAGGTTCTGGACCGGCTTGCTCCAGGGGGTACAAAACCTTGGACTTAACGTCTGCCAGCTCCATGGACAAACTCTGCAACTGCCGAGCTAGACTGGCTACTGGATCCATGGTAGCTGGAGAAAATCTTTAGTGGTCGGTGAAAATGTCACGCTGTTACTGCATACAGGAGGTCCGGGGTCTATGCTGACCCTAAGCTGGGGTCCTGACTAATCCCTCTACCTGGAGGTACTGTTGATGGTACAGAGGTCCAGGCCGCCAGCGTAACCCTATCTCCTGCAAATCCCTGACCTTCAGTAATCTAGTCCTGAGAAGGACCCCGATCACAACACAGGGGACTAGAAGGTAAATGCCTAAACACAGTAATAGACGAACGAGACAGTACAAGGGGTAAACTAAAATCCACCTTGCATACAAAACTCACACCACAAAAACAGAGGGAACACCAACGGGTACGGAGATAAATGATAAAGCGAGGAGGGGAAAAAACCACACCAGGTACTCTTCACTTCAGACTTCACAATACCACGATCCGCTCTGCTGGTCTGCATGAATGCTTTCACCGAAACATTCCTAGCAGACTGGCAGGTATTTGAAGGAATCTCATTACTGCAGAATTAACTGCAGCTGAGCGAGGCCGGGCCTCGTCTAGCACAGAGAGTGAGAGAATTAACTCCCTCACTGCCGAAAAACACCAAGCACCAAAAACTCAGCTGCGCGAAGTCAGATTGTGTAATCGCGACGATCTTCGTGGCGACACACCTGTGACACCATTGCAGCCCATTAGCTCATCATAATGCACAATTCCATCTGCTTTGTGGGTAAAAAGAATGAGACTCCTTACCTCTCGGGCCCCTGTGAGGCTGCACAGGTTGCACCAATGACATGTCGCCCCCTGCTTACCACCTCTTTTATGTGTGGAATAAATTGAATTATATATTGTTGTCCCATTCATGACTTCTTCATAAACTGGAGCTTTTCTTGGACCATATGAGTCTCACAGAGACCAGGAAAAGATGGCCCACGTCTTGATTGCATCCACCTTACCCGTAACATTCTAGGCTATCACTTCATTATAATATGTGTCCTAGTGATTCACATTAGAACTACTGTAAATCAGTATATGTCTTACATGTTGAGCACTGCGCCCAACTACCCATTAAGTACCTGTCATCTTGCAACAATGGCAACACTGTCGCCATGAAAAATAAAAAAAACAAACTCAAAATCCACAAACAGGAACATATCCCTCTTGAAATAAGACAAGTATGGCTAATCAAAAGCTTGTGTGCAAGTAAAACTTTAGGGCTCTTTTGTGGTGTATTTGATGTATATATCAATTTAGACTGTAAAAAATGTATTTAAACGAATACATTTGCATTTCTATAGAATACAATAGGAAAGACGTATAAATGTCTGACATACATTTCTGTACATATCTGTTTTGATCCATTTTTTGAAGCAAAAAGTTCAGTTTATGATTTTTCATTTTTTGAAAAATGGACCTATTTTTTAGAACTTTGCAGTTTATGGAAGTTGTATACAAACATGTCGTAGGTTTCAATAGGTTTTTTCATGTTTTTTTTCCAAAGAAAACAAGTCGCATGATCTACTGATAGATATACTTAAGTCCATCTGCATCAGTTTTACAACAGATCAATTTTTTTTTATCACTTAGACATTTCTGTCAGTATTCGCCCAAGCTACACACTTACAAATGCAAATAGATATTTTGGTTATTAGCTGGGTAAAGACCAATAAGGCCCCCATACACATTAGACAACATTGTCCAAACTCACCAATATTAACCGATATGGTTGACAATTTAATGTATATGAAGTCCTACTGAATCTCCCTGATAAATAATGTTGAAGAACACAAGATTCCAGGATGGCCTATTGCAAAATTGCCGTTTGTTTGTTCTTCTTGAGATAAATCACGGCCAGATATGTCTGGCAGTAGCTCTCTCACAGAGAGTGGGAGAGTCAGGGAAGAGTGTATGGGAGAGTCAGGGAAGGTAGAAGAAGGCTGAACAATTGATAGTTGAACATTAAATGAACTATTGTTCGGCTGACAGCTATCTAAAGTGTATAGGGGGCTTTATTTTACCGCTATAACAGAAAGGAACATCACATCCACTGATCATCAAGGAAGAACTGTATCATCCATTTCAGCTTCTCAGACAGCATTCGTTGGCATCCATTCAGAACAGTGCTTCTCCGGAGAATCAAACATGTCTGACCATCCTGTAGTCAGAACCCTAAATATAGGTAACTGGCAAGGTGTGTAGTTTCCGCTTTACATTCAGGAACTTTGCTTTTCTTTTCTGGATTTCCACAGAAATGTCAGGATAAAGAGAAACCATTTCCAACAACGGTAAGAGTTGGTAGGTAACAGGCTTTACGTAAAACAAAGTCTCTGTCCTGGAAGTGAAGTAGCTTGGTTAAGATAGGATAATGTGGACCACTTGGCAGCAGTGAACGGGTAAGAACTCATTCAATAGCAAACAGGGCATCCTTGTCTATAGTAATGAGTATCCAGGATTCCAAAACTCCACAGGTTACGGCCCTTTGCCCTCTCTGTAACGCCAACCAGTCATAGATTATTTCTTCTGAGACTGTTTTCCAGGTCAACCTTTTTGATGAAAAGTAAATTCTTGTTTTGTATTCTCCTTTTGAGATGGTCATGAATAGAAGGCATTCAGTCTTCTATTGAGCACACTCTGTACTCTAATTCATTCATCAGATCATTGGTTTTCTGCACATCTTGTCTAATGTGGTTGTATCCTCTTCAAGGCCCCACATATGCAAATGAAGGGTTGCCAACATAGAGTTGCAGTTATTTAATAGCAAAAAAGACATC
The DNA here is from genome assembly GCA_033576555.1 of Oophaga sylvatica. Taxonomy (NCBI): domain Eukaryota; kingdom Metazoa; phylum Chordata; class Amphibia; order Anura; family Dendrobatidae; genus Oophaga; species Oophaga sylvatica. The sequence goes on along the minus strand of JARQOD010000003.1, from coordinate 494,114,028 downwards.
CTTCAGTGTTGGATCTTTATCAGAATCTATAGTGGACTTTAATGTAAAAGGAGTAGGTATCTTCATGGTAAATACATCAGTCTGGGGTACAGACTTATATATTTACCATGAAGACATCTACTCCTTTTACATTAAAGTCCACAATAGATTCTGATAAAGATCCAACATATGATCTTCTAATTCTAGCAGCAGCTCTCCCTTCCTACAGACTTATGTGATTTGTCCAAAGGCGGGAAGAGTGAAACCAAGGCTAATTGAGGCCTCAGGGATTAAGTAACATAATAATGTTACGCGATCCCCGGGAGAGCCGGTGCCGACATCATTCCAGCAGTGAGGAGGTAAGTATAAGTGATATTATTTAACTGAGGGGGGGAAACATAGGGATTGAGAAGGGGTTGTCCAAGTAGTGGACAAACCCTTTAAGATTCTCACACATTATAGAGAGAAGGTGCCCTAACCTGCTGATTTCCGCAAGACAAGATGGCCATCTAAAGTGCATGGTGGTTCACTGACTCTTTCCCAACAGATGATGTTGAATTTCAAAGCCCAAGCCTTTGATTCACACAGAAGATAAGAAGCTGCTGGACTCCAAACTCTCCCCATTCAGGACACAGGCCAAGCGTGCAAGGGTTCAGAGAAATAACTTGATTCGTTTGGCCTAAAGTTATCTTATATGAAATATATTGGGTAATGGTTCTTTTACACAAGTGGATAAACTGCCTTATCAAGTGGCCATTGATGACACAAAGTCAATCGAAGCTCATTAAAGACCATTTTTGCTTAACAATCGGGAGAGAGGTTTATACAAAATGCTGGGGGACGGCGAGTACCAGCCATGTTTGTTATTTTATACGTATAAAATCATTTGTGGTCATGTTTGTTGAAAATCCGTTTAAGTTTTAACTTATGAACTTTTTTATATCTCTTGGGAAAAGGCTTTGTCAAAAAGGTATCAGCTTTGCTTTTTTAGGGTTTTGTATTTGAGTTCTAGGTTTTAGGGCCTCGTTATATTACATTTCCAATAATATTAGCCAGACCTTTCATAAAAGTAACTACATTCTGGGGAACTGACCAGACAAGTTAAATCAATGGTCAACTGAAATTCTTTATTATTGCCTTGTAGCTATTAAACCTGATTGTCAAGTTGATTTGTTGACAGCCAGCCCATCATTTCTGAGCCGCTCATCATGTCTAGCCAGTTGAATTGAGTTACGTAAAGAGATTGACATAGTCATGCTCTATAATTTGCTTTGGTAGAAGACTGCTGGAGTAGATAAAATGGATTTCTCCATAATCTTCTGTATTTACACAGCAGTAAGTCTATATTTAGGTAATTACTATCTTATTCTCATTCTTTGCAGTGTATACAGCAGTATGCTTTTATCGCATGGTCAGCGAGAGTATTACGAGTTTTTATAGTAATAATCGGTATTTATCTAGCACCAATATATTCCACAGAACATTACAACTCACGCTTTATATAGTTTTAATTAAGCAACAGTGTATACACAGAAGATAGCCACCAATGATGTAATATTGTAACATTGTATAACAGCTAAATAATATAGTAGTTTTGAAGTTCATTGAGATAAATGGGTATTAATGTGTGCATGCTGCATTCCAAAATGTCTGCCAGAAAGTACACTAAATAGTTACAAAACATGAAATTATTACAGGGTTATTTCCAAAAATGTACATTATCCCTTCTATGGTTAGGAAATAACTTACTGATACTTGGCGGTCTTCCTTTCAGAACCCCCAGTGATCTTGAAAATAGGACTCTGCCGAACCCCATCTGGAATGGAGCAGAGATGCACATGCTTGGCCTCAGTTATATTCATTGTCTATGAGACTACTGGAAAAACCCCAATACTGCTCTTGGCTGTTACCAGCAGTCCCATAGGCAATATGGGGAGCAGAGATTGAGCATGTGCATAACCCATTAATGTAATCCTATCATAAGGTCCTTGCCACACCTAAAAAAAAAGGAAACACAATAAAACATCCTTTTAGATGTGCTTCTAACGCCATTCAAAACTTTTTTACATTAAAGGGAACCTGTCACCAGAAAAAAATGCTATTAACCTGCAGATAGATATAGGATTAATCTGCAGGTTATTAGCATTATTAACGTACTTAGCCGAACACTGCGGGGAGAAAATGAACTTTTTCTCCCGGCAGTGTTCCAATTTCAGTCATGGGGGCGGTGCTGGAGTATACAGAGCAGAGGCTCTAACTGTGCCCCCAGCTCTGGCTCTGCACTAGGGCGGGCTGTCAGTCAGGATCGGGAGCATGGTTACAGCTGGCGCCGCCCTATCACTGTAACTGCAAAGCTGCCGAGGGGAATAAAGTTCATTTTTTCCTCTCAGCTTTCAGCTAAGTGTAGGAACCAGGCAGGTTAATAAAGCTATTAACCTGAAGATTAACCCCATATTTTCAGGTTAAAAGAGTTTTTTCTGTTCTACCGTTGTCAGTCAGCCGCACAAGAATTTGCATAGTCGCTTCAGAACTGGCCGTTGGCCGTTGGCTTTTTAGAAAAACCGTTTGTGACAAGCTCATTAGCTGTAATTGTGGCCACATTAATTTCCAGACAGCTTTCCAAGAAAAAAAAAAGAAAAAAATGTTAGTAAAAAGAGGCTGACAAGAAAAATTAGCAACTAGACAGAAACAAATCAACTTGAAGTGACCCTGACAGATGATTCATGCTACCCGAACCAAGTGCAGCATGAATCTGATACTGACGGTCATTTCAACCAAGTATTTTTCACTATTAAAAGCTGATGTCTTTCATAGAAAGGGCTCATTTATACGTCAGTTTTTCATGTATGAATTCTAGCCGTGTTTTTCATGGATAGCATTCGTACCTATGACAGTCTATGGGGCTTTTTACATGTCCGATTTTATTTTTACAGTCCAAATGGTCAGCGCAAAATCAAGAAAACCTGTCCGATACTGATCTAAGTGTCAAAATCGGCAATGTAAGCATATGGATATGTGCACACATTAAGTTTTTTCACCAGCAAAATCTGCTGTAAATATTGAGTGTTGGTAGCTAAAACTTAGCATAAAATACATGCATTTTTTTACGCTTTTTGCATGCATTTTTTGTTTTTTTCTCCCTCCTTAGCATGGATGAAATCTGCAGCAAAAACGCTAATAGCATTGACACTTCAGGATTCTCTTTCACTTTGCTGATACTAGGAAATCTTTCAGGTTTTGCAACAAATCTGCACACAGAAAAAAAGTGACAAAAAAAAATGCAACTTGTGCACAGACCCTAATCAGGGTCCGTGAAAAAATCGGACAGCTGCATGTGCCCTAATCTCAGTACAGAATAATATTCTCCCTCTGCTGACTTCATTCTTTTTTTTCATCCATACTTGAAGCCATCCACCAAGCAGCAGACGTCCTCGGCATTAGTGTGTGGCCTTAGCATAGATACTGTTATTTGCTGCACTGTTATTTTCCAGCCCAGCTGGCTGATTATCTTCCTCTCCCACTTACATTGCAGCAGAGGTTTCTGGTTCATGTTTTTTACATGAGTCTTCAAGCCTCTTGAAAAACAATGCAATTTGCAATATTAGTGATTGGACGGTGTTAATGCTGCATTATAAGTCTTGGACACGTACCTCTATATCAACCATTACAAGCCTTTTACCAAATCTCCCAACAGCAATAAAGGATTGGGTGAGTAATGCTGAATATAAGTCCGGGAGCGTGGTCTGCTGAGCTTCCACAGCTCCCTCCTCCTATTTTCGAATATGGATTTTCTTCAGCCCATTAACCAAACTGAAATGCATCATGTTTTCCCTAATGTCAAAACCTATACACCAGAGAGCCTCTTCTTCTGCATTTCCCATCCAAAGCTTTTCAGCGAGCTAGTATTCATTGCCTGCTATCTGTTGAAATATGTATGCTAATTATGCAATTACCTGATGTTCTCCTGTTACTTCTGTACGTTGGCATAATCAGACAAGAAAAAGTTTTCAGTTGTGGTATAAATGGGCTTTGCTCTGCGAAGAATTAATTTTACGCATATATCTAAATTGCATTGGGAAAGAGAGATTTCTGTGGGAATTTGGTTCAATTGTTTCTTACTTTTTTCAGGAATTGAATATATTTTTTTGATATGTCTGCACAGCGAGAAATACTGCTAAGTATTCTCTGAGGACCATATTGCTATCAACTGTGTGAAAGAAAACCAGACACCAGGGAAAATGAACACAACATACCTGAAGTTGGCATACACAAATGCAAAATTAAAGAGTTCTTCTCTTCTTCTATGGCTTCAGGAGTGCAACGCACCCCAACCTCCTCCTTTCTGTTTGCCAGAGGCGCTACACTCCTTTGGATTGGCATTTTGAATTAGCATCAAGGCTGCACCAACATCACCCAATTGTGCTTTTTTGGATGCTGTTAGCAGAGGCAGTTCTACTGCAGCATCGAAGAAGTGCTGGAGCTCTGAAGGTAACCGAATCCAGAGATCCGGACAGCTTCAGAGTAGTACCTACAAGTTCTGTAGCAAAGAGCTTGTAAGTTTGGGCTACTTGCCTAGGTAAGCGGCCACTTTTAATAGACTGCAGCGGTGGCCAGTAGCTTAGGCAACGAGCAGTAAACTATACAAGTATAAACAGGGGTGGGATTCAAATTTTTAACAACAGGTTCTGTGTTTGTGTGTAGGAAAACCACACCCATTTTTAAACCACACCAATTTTTAAGCCACACCCATTTACACGCACCTTTTCCTCAAACATATACAAACCTCTAGGAGCACACACAGACCCCACAAGTGTGCAATAAACCCCTAGGAGCACACACAGACCCCACAAGTGTGCAGAACCCCCCAGGAGCACACACAGACCCACAAGTGTGCAGAACCCCCAGGAGCACACACAGACTCCACAAGTGTGCAGGACCCCCCAGGAGCACAAACAGACCCCCACAAGTGTGCATAACCCCCCCAAGAGCACACATAGACCCCATAAGTGTGCAGAACCCCCAGGAGCACACACAGACCCCACAAGTGTGCAGAACCCCCAGGAGCACACACAGACTCCACAAGTATGCATAACCCCCCCAGGAGCACACACAGACCCCCACAAGTGTGCATAACCCCCCAGGAGCACACACAGACCCCCACAAGTGTCACTGAGGACTCTGACCTGTGATTTTCCCTCCTGCAGCTACAGACGCTGGCATCAGACTGCAGAGACCAATGGACGCTTCTCTTCCTGGCTTTAGCAGAACACGCCCCCTCCTGGTATGACGCGCCTCCAGAAACGACGTCACACCTGGAAGGAGCGCAGACAGTCTAGCATTTAGCCAGGAAGAAGGAGCTGTGCACAGCCATCAAGGTGACGGCTGTGCACAGCTCCCAGCCCCATACAGTGTGACGCGGGCGGCTGTGTCTGCTGCCGGCCGCGTCACAGTACAGCAGGCACGGCCGCACACAATTTGCTGTGTGGCCGGCCCTGTACATGTGCTGGGGCAGTGGGGCCAGTACCGGATCGCGGCCCTGAATCTCCCCGGTTCGGGGAACCGGCTACTTTTTTAACAAGCGGTTCCATCGAACCGGGGAGAACCGGCTGAATCCCACCCCTGAGTATAAATTCCTTCCGTCCCTTCTTCCCAGAGCTTCAACTCTTCTTTTTCTGTCAATATAAACACATGAGGGCTTGGTTTTTGTTAGATGAGTTGCACTTTTGAATTACACTATTTTACCCCATAGTGTACTGGAAAACAGGAAATAAATTCCAAGTGGGAAGAAATTGAAAAAAAAAAAAAGCAAATCCTACATTGGTTTTTGAGATTTGTTTTTACTGTGTACATTTTGTGGTAAAAATGACCTGACAATATGACTCTACTCATCTGTAGGATTACGGTGATATCACACTTGTGTTTTGGGTTGTGTCACCACTTTACGAGACCAGTAACATTTTTATTTTTCGGTCGATGCAATTGTGTGATGGCTTATTTTTTGCAGGATAAGACAAAGTTTTTACATATACCATTTTGGAAAAAATGTGACATTTTGATTGCTTGTTACAGCACTTTTTGTGGAATTGCAGTGACCAAAAAAAAAAGCAATTTTGTAGTTCTTGATTTTTTTTCTTTGTAATGTTTACGGATTGGGTTAATTATTTTTACAGTTATATGCAAAATAATTCCAGTGTGTTTAAAGGAACTGAAAAAATTCTCAATTCTCATAAAAGCATTTATTCCCATATACACTAATGAAAACATGATGAAAATGTCAATTTTAAAACTGGAAACTGAATAACAGGCACCTCAAAAAATAGCAGTGTCTGCATTTTCAGTTGCAAACTTGAATATTTACAGTATAAGCTGAAATAAGTTTCCAGACTTAGCTTTTCTGTTAATCACTGAACTAACATTTAGTTATATAACCGTTATTTCTGATAACTGCTTTACATCTGGGTGGCATGGAGTCACCTAACATCTGACACCTGAGAACAGATATTCCAGCCCAGGCTGACTGGACTACATTCCACAGTTCTTTTGCATTCTTAGGTTTTGTGTCAAAAACACCATTTTTGATGTAACTCCAGAGATTCTCAATCTGATTGAGGTCTGTGGATTGGGCTGGCTAGTTCATAACATCAATATTGTTGATCTGGAACCAGGATGTTGCCCGCTTGCAGGGGCGCCGCTATAATGAGGCGACTTGAGCCTCTTGTCTCAGGCGGCGGCAGCTAGGGGGCGGCAAAGCAGGGGTGCACAGTGAATGAATCTGCCCGTGGGCCCGCCGACATTGAACTGACAGTTCAGTGCCAGCGGACCCTTTAATCGCGGGCGGAATGTGGTGACTGGTGAGGAAGGCCTTGCGGCCTTCCATATGCAGCACAGACGACGTGATCGTCATCACGCCGCCTGCGCGCCCTGATGACGTCACGCCGCCTGTGCCACGAGAAGACGCGCTTCTTCAGAGCTGCGGGGGAGATAGGTGAGTACTGGCTTTTTTTTTTTTTTAACGCCGGGCCCGGCCTATGGGGTATTATGCTGGCTATGGGGGATTATGCTGGGTATGGGGGATTATGCTGGGTATGGGGGATTCTGCTGGCTATGGGGGATTATGCTGACTATGGGGGATTATGCTGGCTATGGGGCATTATGCTGACTATGGGGGATTCTGCTGGCTATGGGGATTATGCTGACTATGGGGGATTATGCTGGCTATGGGGCATTATGCTGACTATGGGGGATTCTGCTGGCTATGGGGGATTCTGCTGACTATGGGGGATTATGCTGACTATGGGGGATTATGCTGGCTATGGGGTATTATGCTGGCTATGGGGGATTATGCTGGCTATGGGGGATTATGCTGACTATGGGGGATTCTGCTGACTATGGGGGATTATGCTGACTATGGGGGATTATGCTGGCTATGGGGTATTATGCTGGCTATGGGGTATTATGCTGGCTATGGGGGGTTATGCTGGCTATGGGGGATTATGCTGACTATGGGGAATTATGCTGGCTATGGGGTATTATGCTGGCTATGGGGGACTATGCTGGCTATGGGGTATTATGATGACTATGGGGGATTATGCTGACTATGGGGTATTATGCTGACTATGGGGGATTATGCTGACTATGGGGTATTATGCTGACTATGGGGGATTATGCTGGCTATGGGGGATTATGCTGGCTATGGGGGATTATGCTGACTATGGAGGATTATGCTGGCTATGGGGTATTATGCTGGCTATGGGGGACTATGCTGGCTATGGGGTATTATGCTGGTTATGGGGTATTATGCTGACTATGGGGGATTATGCTGACTATGGGGGATTATGCTGGCTATGGGGGACTATGCTGGCTATGCGGTATTATGCTGACTATGGGGGATTATGCTGGCTATGCGGTATTATGCTGACTATGGGGGATTATGCTGGCTATGGGGGATTATGCTGGCTATGGGGGATTATGCTGCCTATTGGGGACTATGCTGGCTATGGGGGATTATGTTGCCTATTGGGGGATTATGCTGCCTATTGGGGACCTATGCTGCCTATTGAGGACCTATGCTGCGTATTGGGGACCTATGATGCCTATTGAGGACCTATGCTGCGTATTGGGGACCTATGCTGCGTATTGGGGACCTATGCTGCCTATTGGGGACCTATGCTGCCTATTGGGGACTTATGCTGCCTATTGGGGACCTATGCTATCTATTGAGGACCTATGCTGTCTATTGAGGACATATACTGCCTATTGGGGACTATGCTGCCTATTGGGAACTTATGCTGCCTATTGGGGACCAATGCTGCCTATTGGGGACATTTACCTGCCTATTAGGGACTCTCGCACCACACCAGTTTGAGCCTGAGCTAAAAGCGGAGTTGCGCCAATATGTGCACTGATGAGGATGAAATGATATGGATTGGCAAGGCTGCAGTGATGGGCAGTGCAGGCTGTATGTCTCTGTGTGGGCAGTTTTATTGCTGGTATATTGTTTTTGTAGCGCTGTATATATATTGGTATTTTACTAATAGCAATTTGGAATCCCTAGGAAATAATGATATCAAGAAAGAGAAAAATTGCTTCACTTGTGACAAATATGGAACCGAACATTGACCAACTCATTAACCAAAAGCAGGCCCATAGTTCCCATTGAAATACCAGTAAGTTTGTTGATTTTTAACTTTACTTGTTCTTTATTTTAAGTATTGTGTTTGATCCTGTTTTTTTTTTTACTTCAAAATAAGAGTGTAGTATATGGTGTATACAGGGTCATACACATCTTGTGCGGTATATAGAGTGTATATACACTGCTGTATTATACTTTTCATATACAGGTTATAATGCCTCTTATTCTTTGTATAGAGGTGAGTGTGCCATGTATAATATATGGTATATACAGCGTAGTGTCGCATACACTGCTGTATTATACAATATACAACAGTTCTAATGCTCCATACCTAATATGCAGGATAATGTACAGTGTATATGATGTAACCTGTATAAGATGTGACATTGGCTTGCCCCCCCAGTTTTGATCCTGGCTACGCCCATGCTCCTGCAGCTGGCTGCTGCGCACGGTGCTGCTTCCTTGATATCCTTGTGACTCCCTCCCCTCATGTCCAGAGTTAGGAGAAGCCAGGTCGGTGACTAGTTATTAATGCAACTACTTAAGTTACTATATGGGACTTGAAAACATGATCTCCTGACAAGGGAAATATACAGTCCTGTGTAGCGCTGCGATGATTCTGGATGTGTTCAATGAGCACATCCGGATTCACCGCGTGTTCAGAAGGGGGCGGAGCTTTGTACTGATTTTACAATGGGGGGGCGCCATTTTGCAGTTCGCCTCAGGCACCAGAGAGGCTAGGTTCACCCCTGCCCGCTTGATGGTGTGTTTGGGGTAGTTGTCCGGCTGGAACACCAATTTCAAGGGCATTTCTTCAGTATAAGGCAATATGATCTCTTCTAGTATTTTGGTATATTCAAATGGGTCCATGGTGCCTGGTTTATGATAAATGGGCCCAACTCCATAGTATGAGAAACATCCCCAAACCATTATGCTTGCACCTCAATGTTTTACAGTCGTCACAGTGTGCTGTGGCTTGAATTCAGTGTTTATATGGGTCGTCTCACAAACCGTGGACTTTAGAACCAATAAGAACAATCTTGCTCTCCTCTGTCCATAGAATGTTGCCCCATTTCTCTTTAGGCCAGTCAATGTGTAACCTTTTTAACACATGCCTTTTTTTCAGCAGTGTTACTTTATGAAGGTTTCTTGCCAATAGTTTGGCTGCATGTAGGCATCTTCTGATGGTTGTAGGACTCACAGGTAACTGAAGATCTTCTTTGATTTTCCTCGAGCTGATCATTGAATACTTCATTGCCATTCTTGTGAATCTGATCTATGCGGATGGTAGTATTTATTTTCCTACAATGTGTTTTGGGTTTTGTTTGCTATTTTAAAGCACTGGAAATCTTTTTAGCTGAGCAGTCAATTATTTTATGCAGTTCTTTATTATTATTATTCATTTTTATAGCACCATTTATTCCATGGCGCTTTACATGTGAAAAAAGGGGCATACATAGACAAGTACAATAAACATGAGCAGTACAAGGCACACACAAGTACAGAAGGATAGAGGACCCTGCCCGCAAGGGCTCACAGTCTACAGGGGACAGGTGAGGATACACTAGGAGAGGGTAGAGCTGGTCGTGCGGAAGTTCTGTAGACTGAGGATCACTGCAGGTTGTAGGCTTGTCGGAAGAGATAGGTCTTCAGGTTCCTTTTGAAGGTTTCCGTGGTAGGCGAAAGTCTGATGTGTTGGGGTACAGAGTTTCAGAGTATGGGGGAAGCACGGGAGAAGTCTTGTATGCGGTTGTGGGAAGTGATAAGAGGGGAGTAGAGAACGAGATCATGAGAGAATCGAAGATTGCGTGTAGGTAAGTACCGGGAGACCATGTCACAGATGTACGGAGGAGACAGGTTGTGGATGGCTTTGTATATCATAGTTAGGGTTTTGAACTGGAGCCTCTGGACAATAGGAAGCCAGTGAAGGGCTTGGCAGAGAGGAGAGGCTGGGGTTTAATGGGGAGATAGGTGGATTAGTCGGAAAGCAGAGTTTAGGATAGATTGGAGTAGTGCAAGAGTGCTAGAGGGGAGGCCAGAGAATAGGATGTTGCAATAGTCGAGGTGGGAGATGATGAGGGCGTGCACAAGCGTTTTTGCAGTTTCTTGGTCAAGAAATGTACGGATCCGGGAAATATTTTTGAGTTGGAGTCGGCAGGAGGAGGCAAGGGCATGGATATGTGGCTTGAAAGAGAGTGCAGAGTCGAGGATCACCCCGAGGCACTGAGTATGCGGGACTGGGGAAAGAAAGCAGCCATTGACATTCATGGATAGGTCTGGTGGAGGGGTAGAGTGAGGTGGGGGAAAGATGATGAATTCTGTTTTGTCCATGTTCAATTTTGAAAAGTTAGCAGAAAGGAAAGATGTTTTTCCCTTTCCAATCAATTTTTGATCAAAGTTTTTTCTCCCTCAATACAATGTCTGGAACGAACCATTTTACTCACTGAGCGAGAGCTAAAACAAGCAGGTAAACCATTTTCTGCCCTCCTTTAAATAAGAGCCATAATTGACACCTGTATCTTCACAGAATGAATGACCTCACTAACTGAACATTGCACTGCTATTAATTAGAATACACCCCTTTCATTAAATGAGTCAATTACATCCAATTAGCAGCGTGTATGACATGACTGTTGATTCTATTGGCTGCCCATTACTCTTTTCTGCCAAAAACAGTAATTATACACATTAATGATGTTAGACTGCTATTATTTTGCACATAACTGTATAATTTGATTGATCACACTTTTATGAACGCGGTGGTATCAAATATGTGTATTATTTTTTATTTCTTTTATATCTTTATTTTTAATGGGGAAAAGGAGGGGTTTGAACTTATGTTTTTCGGGTGTTTTTTTTCACATTTTTTTAAAAACATTATTTTTTTACTTTTCACTGTTCTTGTTAGTCCCATGGATGGGTGTCTCAGTTGGGCCCTGTCCTGCTTTGTCCTTATTCACATTGATGTCGTTTGACACATGATAAACTTTTAATACTAGAGACAGGTTAGGACATTCCCAGTGGATACACCTTGTAATGATGGGATGCTTTTATTCTTTTTTTATTAAAATAGCATTCACTTAGTATCCTATGTTATTTACATGTACTATTACTATTTACTTTTTTATTTGCTGTAGGGTATCTGCTCATTTTTCTTTTTTTTCTCAGGTGTAGGTAGTGAGCAACTACCTGCCTGTAAGGTCTTAGGCCCATGAAAAAAATGGATAGTCCTGGATAACCCTTTAAAGGGAACCTGTCATCAGGATTGTGCACAGTAACCTACAGTGTCAGGTCAGCGCCGTTATACTGATTAAAATGATACCTTGATTGATGAAATCCGTCTTGTGGTTGTTTAATCTTTATTTTCAGTTTTTAGTTAATGAAATGCTCGTGCTCCGGGGCGGCCTGTGGGGGCTTTATGTGACGCTCTGATTGGGTATTCATAATGCAGACTGCTGACAGGTCACTGATCCCTCACTGACATGCCCCCTAGTTTACATAATGAATATCTCTGTACATAAATAACAAGATGTAATGTTCCAGCTCCTTTGATAAAAAAAATTTCACAACATCCTTTATTTAAAACTTGCCATAAAAACAAGTGAATGCTCCAGGAAAACTTAAATGGCAGGCAACAGAGAGACGCATTTCGATCACAACAGTGAGCTTTGACAAAGATAAAAAAAAAACTAAAAACTGAAAATAAAGATTAAAGAACATATTATAACTTATAACTGTGCCGACCTGACACTGTCTGTAGGTTACTGTGCACAATTCCCTTTAAAGGGTTATCCAGGACTATCAAATGTCTCCTTCGGTGTGCGGCCTTTCAAGTAAAGGAACTTGATGACTGCTCTGTATTCCACTGGGTCCATTATCAAACCTCACACCACTTTAGCACCTGTAAAATTGGCATGCAACCTATAGAGACTTATATCATTACATATGTGCAGTTTCAGCGTCCTGTGATAAATAGAAGTGAGTCAGGGGAAATCTTTAATGAACGCCCTTCGCAGTTAGCCTCATGTCATGTGAACGTACCCTTATTCCATTATTCCAGTCATTAACTTTTTCTTCTGTCTCGGTTTAGGCCACACTATGATAAAGATTTCTTCTAGTTAATAATTGCCTCTGAGTCTGCAGTACTACAGCATATCCTTAAACTCTATGAAAGCACATAATTCCCTCACTCTGGTAGTAAGCACGCACATTTCGATGCCACGGGAACCCATTAAAATGCCAACAGAATTGCCCCATAAGTGTCTCCAAAGTCTATATCAAATACACCAACAGTTCCTTTTATAAAGGGGTCTACCCCATTAGCCTAATGCTGCCCCATAATCACTAACGTCTCAGCTCTATATGTTTATATAAACTATCTGCGCCACCTGCCACATAAAAAGTGTCTTTTAGTTACTCGGTAAGCAATACTAGACATATTGCTGTAAAGAGTGCCTGACAGTGGCTCCACAAGCAATGCTGTCTTTTTGTGCTTGCTAGTTGTGCCCCATAGAAAAGTAACTACCAACTGTGTCACCTCTTAACATACCAGCCAGCTGTGCCCTATATTAAGACTCAATTTTATTTTCTTCACCACAAACACAGCCAGTCATCGAGTGTAAAACCACACATATAAGTGCTTCTTACTAAATTAGAATATCAAAAAGTTAATTTATTTCAGTTCTTGAATACAAAAAGTGAAACTCATATTATATAAAGTCATTACAGAGTGATCTATTTCAAGTGTTTATTTTTGATAATGTTGATGATTATGGCTTACAGCCAATGAAAACCCAAAAGTCATTATCTCAGAAAATTAGAATACTTTATAACACCAGCTTGAAAAATGATTTTAAAATCTCAAATGTTGGCCTACTGAAACGTATATTCAGTAAATGCACTCAATAGTTGGTCGGGGCTCCTTTTGCATCAATTACTGCATCAATGCGGCGTGGCATGGAGGCGATCAGCCTGTGGCACTGCTGAGGTGTTATGGAAGCCCAGGTTGCTTTGATAGCAGCCTTCAGCTGCTGTTGGGTCTGGTGTCTTTCATCTTCCTCTTGATAATACCCCATAGATTCTCTATGGGGTTAAGGTTAGGCAAGTTTGCTGGCCAATCAAGCACAGTGATACTGTTGTTTTTGAACCAGGTATTGGTACTTTCATCTGAAAGCAGCACCTTGGACCATTAAGCAACAGTCCAGTTCTTTTTCTCCTTGCCCAGGTAAGGCGCTTCTGGCATTGTCTACTGGTCATGAATGGCTTGACACAAGGAATGCGACACTTGTAGCCCATGTCCTGGAAACATCTGTGTGTGGTGGCTCTTGAAGCAATGACTCCAGCAGTCCATTCCTTGTGAATCTTCCACAAATTTTTGAATGGCCTTTTCTTAACAATCCTTTCAAGGCTGCGATTATCCCTGTTGCTTGTGTGCCTTTTTCTACCACACTTTTTCCTTCCACTCAACTTTCCATTAATATGCTTGGATAGAGCACTCTGTGAACAGCCAACTTCTTTAGCAATGGCCTTTTGTGGCTTACCCTCCTTGTGGAGTGTGTCAATGACTGCCTTCTGGACATCTGTCAAGTCAGCAGTCTTCCCCATGATTGTGGAGCCTACTGAAACAGACTAAAAGACCTTTTGAAATGCTTAGGAATCCTTTACAGGTGTTTTTTGTTAATTATTCTAATTTACTGAAATAATGACTTTTGGGTTTTCATTGGCTGTAAGCCATAATCAACATTAACAGAAATAAACACTTAAAACAAATTACTCTGTTTGTAATGACTTTATATAATATATGAGTTTCACTTTTTGTATTGAAGAACTGAAATAAATTAACTTTTTGATGATATTCTAATTTAGCGAGAAGCACCTGTATCTCATACTCACTTCGTGATTATGAGATTACTTTACCTTTACTATTGATTGTACCAACATCTTGCAGATGTGAAAACAATAGAAAGTGGCATCAATAGGCCAAAGCAGGCACTGCTATTTATTAGAACTATCATTTTAGGGTACATGATTTGAAATTTAAAGTGTATTGTGCACCATGCCTCCTAATAAGGCACTCGATTACTAATCATTTGTGACTTGAATGCCTCTCCTTCCACTACTGATGGCATTATTTTCAACAGTACCTCTGCCACATTGTGTTTTGTCTCCTGAAACCATAAAGAAGAGTATGACCCATGCAGTTCTCATTAGCTAATGACCTGCTAGCTGAACACAGCCCCTAGTTTTAGTTCAATGACTTGTATGAAAGTCTCTTCTGCTTCCAATTTACAGACATCTAAGGCCTCTTTCACACTTCCGGCGGGCGCCTGACGGCGCCCCCGGCATTTTGCCGCAGCGCCGCGTCAGAAAACCTGATGCACCGCCGGCGGCCGCATGCGGTTTTTTGCCGGATGGTTTCTGATGCTTGGAGACATCAGAAACCATCCGGCAAAAACAAAAAACGTTACATGCAGCGTTTTGTCCGGCCGCCGCAATGTACATTTGCGCCGCATCCGGACAAAACCGCATGCAACGCATTGACATGCGGCGCCATCCGGCGCTAATGCATGTCAATGCGAAAAAAGCCGCATGCGGCGCATCAGATTTTCTGATGCGGCGCTGCGGCTAAATGCCGGGGGCGCCGTCAGGCGCACACCGGATGTGTGAAACCAGCCTAACAGATTAAAGAATCCTTGTTACAGCAAAACTAGAAACAGCGACTTCAGTGGCTTATCCCAGAACAGAATCATATTCCTGATATGGCTTTTTTGGGGGAGAGAGGAACAGCTGTATGTTGCCCAGGATGGACAGGGTTATGGGAGGACAATACTGAAGATCACAATATCCCATTAGACACTGAACTTAACTTTCCATTCTGCTTTTCAATTAAAAAGATAATAGGACCAATTTATAGGATTGAAATTACAATTCGGATGAGGTCAGATAGACAGGTGCCTCCTTATGACATAATGCATACTGAAACACTACAAGACTAACAGCTGCCCTTCTGATCAAGTCATTCCTATAAGAGTCTTGGCTTCAGATACAGATTTGTAACGAGGGAATTCATTATTTAATTACGAGCATATTACAGCCTATCTTTAAATATAAGGGTAATCCAATCTACCATTTACGGACTGTTAACACTTTTATCTAAATGTTAATATTTTTGGAACCTTGACTAGGTTTGGTTACCTACAGTACTATATGACATAAAATAAAAATGTATATAGTCACCACACTCAAGTAAGGCCAGACATAGGGGTAAGCTGCGACTAGGGGTGATAATACTATTCATTAAAAAAAAATCTGAGTGGAAGGACAGGAAGAGACAATGAAATTACTGTCTGCCCAAGACACTACACAGTACATTATTCTCATCAGTTATAAGAGATATGTTTATTAATGTGCGCAGCCTAAATTGTGAAATCGGGTTACAGATCCTCTAAATTCTCCATATCAGTTCCATCTGGATAAAAAATGACAAACGAAGAAATAATGTCAAAAGATCTTTAAGGTATCAATTAAATTCATAATTCCTCCTATGCGATGTTCGGTTTGGCTGGGGTTATCCAGCTAAATAATATTTTATGCCAATCATTTCAAAGTATAAAAATAAAGACACTAATATATATTCACTGTAACTATCGCACCCATTACCCTCATGGGAGCACAATCATGTGTCCCCATATGTACTGTAGTAGTCTTGGTGCCAACATTTGGCCGCATGAACAAGATAGGTCTTTCCTTCTTTTGTACTAGACGGGTAGGTAAAGAAATAAAACTTAGAAGGGAGAAAAGTGAGGGGCAGGCTAAGGCATTTGGTTTATATAGATACTACAAGCCCAGACCAATAACAGGAGGTGTGACTGTGGCTACAGGATTACATTTCCATTTTGTGAAGAGTAGCTGTAGTAGGCTAAAAAGCTGTTTACAACCTATTTGTGTTAGAACCCTCTTGTTAGGTTTTTTCAGTTTGCTGGTCACATGACCTTTTTTCCCTATTTAGTCTGGCTCCGCCCTTCTGGCTATGCTGGACTTCATTGTATTATCTACTCTTAAGCTAGCCGGGTGCTTAGGTGCCTTACTCTGTCAGTTTTGCTTAATCTTAGGATCTCGTAGTAATTTGTTTTCTGTTTAATTTTCCCTGCTACAATTTCTGTTAGGAGGTGTCCACCTTTTCTCCCAGTCCCTAGATCTTGTAGGGATTCCTCCCTCGCAACTATAGGTCTTCGTTCAGACTAGCTGAGGACTTTCGCAGGATCAGGTTCCCTGTTACATCGTAGGGATCAAGCTCAGTCCTATTGTAGGGACAGAGTTCCCATCTTTCCTTAGTGCTTGTAGCAGTTCATAACAGTAAGTCCAGCCAAGAAATAAAAAAAAAAAAAAATCACTAAGGAAAGATTTTCTGTTTTCATCATGGTGTCGGTTCGGGATTTGGCTGAACGCCTGCAGGGTCTCTCTCTGGAGGTGGCTGAAATCCAGCAACACGTGAGTAGTTGTTCTGGAGCACATTTCGTGGAGCCAAAGGTACGTTTGCCTGATTTATTTTTGGTGAACAACAAGATTTTTTTTCTTTTAAAAATGCTTGCTTGTTGTATTTTCGCTTGAGACCCAGATCCTCTGGTGATGAATCACAGCGCATTGGGTTTATAATGTCACTTTTGCGCAAAAAACCTCAGGACTGGGCCTTTTCTCTGCAGCCTAGTGATCCATGCTTTAGATCAGTGGATAGTTTTTTTTCTGCTTTGGGCTTATTATATGACGATCCTGATCGTGTTTCATCAGCTGAGACAGAATTGAGACGTTTGAGACAGGGATCGGGTAATGTGGAAAATATTGTACTCACTTCCGTAGGTGGTCCACCCAGGTGGGCTGGAACGATTCAGCTTTGAAAAGTTTATTTCTTGCAGGATTAAGTGAAAGGGTTAAAGATTTGCTGATTGCTTATCCTATACCTGGTAACTTGCAAGAGGCTATGCAATTGGCCATACGGGTGGATAGGAGACTGCGTGCAAGGGTTAATGAGAGTAAGTCTGCTTTGTCAGCTCCAGGTTTGGAGAAGGAATGTACTGACATTGCAGAGCCGATGGAAATTGGAGCAATGGCATCTCACTCTCGGGAAAAAGAACGCAGATTTGCTCAAGGTTTGTGTTTCTACTGTGGTAAATCTGAGCATTTTATTAAGAACTGTGTGCTTCGAATGAATAAAGAGAAAAAAAAAATATGAGGTCAGTGTCGCCCGCATAGCTTGTTTAAACAATAAAGGTGTCTTTCTTTCTGCTACCACTGGTGTTGAGGAGGAGTTAATGGAGTTTCGGGTATTTGTGGATTGTGGTTCAACTCTTAATGTGATTGATGGGAAATTTTTGGAAAAACTAAAATTAAAACCCAAACTTCTGTCTTCCCCTATTAATGTGGTGTCTGTGGATGGCTCTCCCGTGAAAAATGTTACTCACCATATCTGTGAATTTCCTCTTACTATTAATGGTGTTCATCAAGAGAATTTGGATTTGGTAGTTTTGAATAATTTGCCCTCACCGGTGATTTTGGGGTTACCCTGGTTAAAATTGCACAATCCGGTTGTAAGGTTCTGTGTACATGTTCCTGAAACTCAGTTTGTTCGTCAGCCATTTTACTTTCTGTCTTGCTGCAGCTATCTTGCCCTCAGTCAAAATGGAGTTTCCAGCTTGCATGTTCCCGCCCTGATTCTCTCCTTTTGCTTCTTAAGCAGCCACAGCTGAGCAATCAGTGCTTCAGAATCTAGCCTGCAGTGAACCTGTGACCTGACTCCTAAAGCCTTGGACCTTGTACTCCAGCTATTCCTACTGAGGAACTCTGAAGCACTTGTGGACTCTGGAACCCTGCTCTTTGAAAGACCCACGTTTGCATGGACTTACGGTAACAGAGAAGAAGATCCTGAACCTGTTGTGGAGAGTGATTGCTGAGCTTAGATTACTCTGGCCTGCTGTGTCTCCTGCTTCTGTGTCTGCAAACTGTGTGACTATTTTTGCCAACTTGTATGAAGTAATACAAGACTTTCTATATCAAACCTGTGTCTCATGTATTTTCATCGCACCCAAGCACAAGACGCTATATGAACTGTACTACATACATTACAAGATTCTGAAGCCAAAACGTTAGTGTCTGCTGGGTCTGGAAAGGCTGTGTCTGCTGTAACTGTGGATATCGGATGTCCGGTTGTACTTTCTGTGATGACAGTGGTTGTGACTTCTCACATCCATTCCAGGTGAGCAATTCCCTTAAGTGTTTTTTTTTCTGCAGTGTTACCACAGGTAAACACTATTGTTTTTTTTTTCTTTTCTCTTTTTTGTCTGCTGTAACTGTGGATATCAGATGTCCGGGTGAACTTTCTGTGATGATAGTGGTTGTGACTTCTCACAACCATTCCAGGTGAGCAGTTCCCTTAATTTTTTTTTCTCTCTGCAGTGTTACCACAGGTAAACACTATTGTTTTTTTTTTCTCCTCTCCTCTTCTTCCAGTACTCCTGTCTTAAAAGATCTGGAAAATGGAGGCCCGCATAAAGGAACTTTGCGGAGTGACTGATAATATCCTTGCAGATTTGCAGAATATAAAGACCCGTTTTTCAAGCCTACAGGACCTCACTAATCACAATTTGCAAGTGTTTGGACAGACTGCCCAGGATTTGCGAGCCAGGATTGAGGTTCTAGAAGAGCGAGTCCAGGCTCCTGCCGTAGCCCCGAGTTCTGGGATTCCCAAGTTGCCCCCTTTTCGTTTTGGCGGTGAACGTGAGAAATTCAGGGGATTTATTAATCAATGCAATCTTTTTTTTTCTGCACATGCTTCACAATTTCCCACTGAACGATCTAAGGTGCTTACTATAATTATGTTGCTTACCAACAAGGCTTTGATGTGGGCAAACCCTCTGATTGAGACTGAGGATGATTGTTTGAATCACCTTGATGCTTTTATTTCAGCCATGGGGCAGGTGTTTGATGACCCCAATCGAGGTGCAACAGCTGAAGCAGCCATGTTAGCTTTGCGCCAAGGTAAGCACTCGGTAGCTGAATATGCCTTGGATTTCAGGAGATGGGCTCTTGATACCACCTGGGACAGTTCCGCCAAAAAATCTATTTTTCGAAAAGGGTTATCTCCACTGATTAAGGATGAACTTGCTCGTGCCGACCCTCCCACTGCGTTAGGTGACTTTATTAACTACTGCATCCGTATTGATACTCGTCTGACTGAACGCAGGCAAGAGAGATGGTTCGAAAGCAATCGCACTAACCTTTTCCTACCTTCCTCTCCAGCTAAGGAACCTTTGAGTAGGATTACACGGGAACCTGAACCTGAACCCATGCAGGTAGACTCTTTACAACGACGGGTTAGTGATGCACGCAAGGAACATCGTTTTAAGGAGAATCTATGTTTCTATTGTGGTAAGTCAGGGCACTTCATTATAAACTGCCCCAGCCGTTCTCGTAAGACTACTGCAGCACTCATTCATTGTGAGTGTTGCGAGAGGGGATCTGTCAGGTCCGAGCCTCAGGCTCCAGAGAGATCTGCAGCAACAGATCTTGATTTCTCGGACTTAAACTCCGTTACCTCTGAGGACGTTGACTGTGTAAACGCTGCCATTTTTCAAGTTTCCTCAGCGGTGTCCCAGCTGAGTTGTAAGAAAAACAATTCTCATTGCTTTCTTTCCATCAAACTCTGGGTTGACTCAGCTTGGGTGTCTAGCTCTGCTATGATCGACTCAGGGGCAAGTGGAAATTTTATGGATGTCTCCTTTGCTCTGAAACAGGGGATACGTTCAGTGAAGAAGGCTACTCCAGTACAGATGGAAACTGTGGATGGCTCCCTGCTGACCTCTGGACCAGTGGATCAGGAAACAGAGCCTTTGAGGGTTCTTATGGGTAAAGATCATCAAGAGAAACTGTCCTTTATGCTTATCTCTTCTCCCCACTTTCCCATTATTCTAGGGCTACCATGGCTGCAGGCTCAGAATCCTACCATTAACTGGGAGACCAAGGAATTACACTTTCCAGAGAAACAGATGAGTCCAAAAGTTTCAGCTTGCTCTGTTCCTAAAGGAACCATGTCAGTCCCTGAACTACCAGCTGTATACCAGGACTATGTGGATTTATGTGACAAGAAGAACGCTGACCAGCTTCCTCCTCACCGTCCATATGATTGTCCAATTGAATTATTGCCTGGAGCAGAGATACCTTTTGGTAAGATCTACCCCCTGGCGGGGCCCAAGTTAAAGGCTTTAAAGGATTACATAGATGAAAATCTAGCCAAGGGCTTCATACGCCCCTCTTCATCTCCTGCAGGTGCACCCATCTTCTTTGTAAAGAAGAAAGATGGATCTCTGAGACCATGCGTAGACTATAGGGAACTCAATAAGGTTACTATTAGAAACCGTTATCCATTGCCTTTAATCCCTGAGTTATTGGAGAGAGTGCGACATGCCAAAATTTTCTCTAAACTAGATCTTCGTGGGGCCTATAACTTAGTCCGTATTAGACCTGGGGATGAATGGAAGACTGCATTCAGGTCACGCTATGGACACTTTGAATATCTAGTTATGCCTTTTGGTCTGAGTACCGCCCCAGCCACTTTCCAACACTTGGTGAATGACATCTTCAGGGATCTCCTAGATACATTCGTGGTAATTTATTTGGATGATATTCTAATTTTTTCTAACTCCACAGAGGAACATCATGGACATGTGAGAATGGTCTTGGAACGTCTAAGACAAAATCATCTTTACATCAAACTTGAAAAGTGTGAATTCCATAGGACCGAAATTCAATTTCTGGGGTATGTACTGTCTACACAAGGAATTAGTATGGATGGAAGCAAAACCCAAGCCATCAAGGATTGGCCAAGTCCTAGAAATGTGAAGGAGGTACAGCGCTTCATCGGGTTTGCCAACTTCTATAGACGTTTCATTAGAAATTTCTCTGAGGTAGTGTCACCTATCACCCAACTTACCCGGAAAGAGTCTAAGTTCTCCTGGACTCCCCAAGCCCAGGAAGCATTTTCCCGTCTAAAAGATAAATTTACCACTGCACCTATCCTAGTACATCCCAACCCCGAGCTTGCCTTCATAATAGAGGTAGATGCTTCAGACTGTGCCATTGGAGCTATACTCTCTCAGAGAACAGGTGAGAAGAATGTCTTGCATCCCTGTGCCTTCTTTTCCCAGCAGTTGTCTTCGGCTGAGAGGAACTACGATGTGGGCAATAGAGAGTTGTTGGCCATTATTGCCGCCTTCAAAGAATGGAGACACCTTCTTCAGGGACTGCACAGCAAATAGTCGTCCTGACAGACCATCGTAACCTTGAGTTTATCAGGTCGGCTAAGTGCCTGACTCCTCGCCAGGCTCGCTGGAATCTTTTCTTAAACCAATTTAATTTTATCATTTCTTATAGACCAGGATCGCGCAATGGAAAGGCTGATGCAATCTCTAGGATTTACTCAGCAGAGACACGTCCAATTACTCTTCCTAAGACTATTCTTCCTGACTCTAGATTCCTAGGAGTAATTCATAATCAAGACCTGCTTAAGGAAATCAAGGAAGCATACCATGCGGATTCCTTTTTGGCACAACCCCCAAGGGACGTAAGTCTTGTCTTTAAGAATGGTGTGTGGATTCAGGGACAACGCCTGTATATTCCTGAAACAGTCAGATTGAGAGTATTGCAACTCATTCACGATTCCAAGATAGCTGGGCATAGAGGAATTCTAAAGACACAGGAATTTCTCTCTCGTTTCTTTTGGTGGCCCACTTGCAGGAAGGATGTTTTAAACTATGTCACTTCATGTGAAGTCTGTGCAAGATGCAAAACACCTCGCTCCTCACCAACTGGTCTGTCAGAGCCTCTTCCCACCCCGTCCCGCCCGTGGGGATCCATTTCTATGGACTTCATTGTGGAGTTACCAACCTCTCAAGGGAAGAACACCATTCTAGTGGTGGTTGACCGTCTAACAAAGGCAGCTCATTTTATCCCTTGTGTCGGCTTACCCACTGCAAAACAGACATCAGATTTGATGATTAAAGATGTGTTTCGCTTACATGGAGTACCGGATGAGGTTATTTCGGATCGAGGGGTGCAATTCACTTCTAGGTTTTGGCAAAATTTCTGTGCAGCATTGGACATTAAAGTAAACCTTTCTTCTGCTTTTCATCCCCAGACTAATGGACAGACCGAACGAACCAATCAAACCCTGGAGCAGTATCTCCGCTGCTTTATCTGCCACCTACAGGATGATTGGGTGGATCTACTTCCATTAGCTGAGTTCTCGTATAACAACTCTCAGAGTGCCTCCACTAAGCAGTCTCCTTTTTACTCTAATCTAGGTTATCATCCTAACATTCTACCACGATTTCCCATAGAAACGCCTTTACCAGCAGTGGCTGAAAGAATCACGTCTTTACAGAAGAATATGGATCTTCTAAAGGAGAATCTGGAATCGGCTCAGGAAAGGTACAAGAAAGCAGCAGATAAATTTCGTAAACCTGCACCAGCTTTCAAGGTAGGAGACTTGGTCTGGCTGTCAACCAGAAATCTTAAGTTAAGGATTCCATCGTCTAAGTTGGGACATAAGTACATTGGACCCTATAAAATCAGTAAAATTATAAGTGCCGTTGCTTGTCGTCTTCAACTGCCCAGAACTATGAGAATTCACCCTGTCTTTCATGTATCCCTACTAAAGGCTGCGACACCCAATACGTTTCCTGGACGTTCTTCTCCTTGCCCTGACCCAGTGCTAGTCGATGGTCAGGAAGAATTTGTGGTGGAAAGGATTTTAGATTCCAGGTTGTATAGAAATCAGTTACAATATCTGATTAAATGGCAGGGCTACCCAGTGGAGGACAACTCATGGGAACCAGTCAATAACGTTAATGCTCCTCGCTTGCTCCGTCAGTTTCATCAGAGGTACCCACACAAGCCTGGCCTGAGGTCATCCGGAGGTTGTCCCTAAGGGGGGAGTAATGTAAGGTTCTGTGTACATGTTCCTGAAACTCAGTTTGTTCGTCAGCCATTTTACTTTCTGTCTTGCTGCAGCTATCTTGCCCTCAGTCAAAATGGAGTTTCCAGCTTGCATGTTCCCGCCCTGATTCTCTCCTTTTGCTTCTTAAGCAGCCACAGCTGAGCAATCAGTGCTTCAGAATCTAGCCTGCAGTGAACCTGTGACCTGACTCCTAAAGCCTTGGACCTTGTACTCCAGCTATTCCTACTGAGGAACTCTGAAGCACTTGTGGACTCTGGAACCCTGCTCTTTGAAAGACCCACGTTTGCATGGACTTACGGTAACAGAGAAGAAGATCCTGAACCTGTTGTGGAGAGTGATTGCTGAGCTTAGATTACTCTGGCCTGCTGTGTCTCCTGCTTCTGTGTCTGCAAACTGTGTGACTATTTTTGCCAACTTGTATGAAGTAATACAAGACTTTCTATATCAAACCTGTGTCTCATGTATTTTCATCGCACCCAAGCACAAGACGCTATATGAACTGTACTACATACATTACACCGGTACTGGATTGGTCTACCAATGAAATTAAGTCCTGGAGTCCTAAGTGTTATGACAAGTGTTGTAACGGGCGTATTGCTGCTGTAGTTAAGGGGGAGTTACCTGTACCTATTCAGGATTTTTGGAAAGTTTTTTCTGATAAGGAATCGCAGGTATTGCCTCCTCATAGAGAATATGATTGTGCAATTGAATTTGTCCCTGGAGCGACTCTTCCTAAAAGTTGTTTATTTAATTTGACTATTCCTGAGAGAAAGGCTTTGGAGGAATACATACAGACAAGCTTGGCCGCCGGTCACATTAGGCCTTCCAAATCTCCTGTGGCGGTTGGATTTTTTTTTGTTAAAAAAAAGGACGGCGGTTTACGGCCTTGTCTAGACTTTCGTGAGATTAATAAGATTACTGTACGCAATCCTTACCCACTGCCATTGATTCCTGATTTGTTTAATCAGTTAGTGGGGGCCAAGTGGTTCTCGAAAATTGATCTTCGAGGGGCATACAATTTGTTGCGCATGAAGGAGGGGGATGAATGGAAGACTGCGTTTAACACTCCACTGGGTCATTTTTAGAATCTGGTCATGCCTTTTGGACTTTCCAGTGCTCCGGCATTTTTTCAGAATCTTATTAATGACATCCTTAGACCTTTGATCGGCAGAAGTGTGGTTGTGTATTTGGATGACATTTTGATTTATTCACCGGATTTGGAGTCTCATTGGAGGAGCGTACGTGAGGTATTACAGTTACTGAGTGATAATTCACTTTTTGCCAAACTAGAAAAATGTGAGTTCGCTGTACAGAGACTTAGTTTTTTGGGCTACATTGTCTCCAGTGAAGGTTTTGAGATGGACCCTGTGAAAGTGCAAGCTGTGCAGGATTGGCCTAGACCTATTGGTGTGAAATCAATACAGAGGTTTTTGGGGTTCGCCAATTATTATAGAAAATTCATAAAAAAATTTTCTGTGATTGCCAAACCTCTGACCGATCTCACCAGGAAAGGTGCTGATGCTGTTCAGTGGACTACTGAGGCCATTGAGGCTTTTGTGTTGCTAAAGGAGAGGTTCAGCTCTGCTCCCATCCTTACGCAGCCTGATGTGACTAAACCATTTTTGGTTGAGGTTGATGCTTCTTCTGTGGGGGTCGGCGCGGTGTTGTCTCAGGAAA
The DNA here is from genome assembly GCA_033576555.1 of Oophaga sylvatica. Lineage (NCBI taxonomy): Eukaryota > Metazoa > Chordata > Amphibia > Anura > Dendrobatidae > Oophaga > Oophaga sylvatica. The sequence continues at coordinate 494,088,733 of JARQOD010000003.1, read as the reverse complement.
AGACGGATGGAGTACATCCCTGTGCTTTTTTTTCAAAGAAATTTTCTGAGTCTGAACTAAATTATGATATCGGTAATCGGGAATTGTTGGCAATTAAACTCGCATTTGAACACTGGCGTCATTTTTTGGAGGGAGCGGAATTTCCCGTTCAAGTCTTCACCGATCATAAAAATCTGATCTACCTTGATGCTGCCAAACGCTTGAATGCCCGTCAGGCTAGGTGGGCACTGTTTTTCTCACGCTTTAATTTTACCGTTACTTACATCCCAGGTACTAAAAATGTTAAAGCTGATGCTTTGTCTCGCTGCTTTTCTCCTATGGTGGGTACTGAGGAGGAGGAAAACATTTTGCAAGAGGGGGTTGTTATTGCGGTTTTGGACTCCGTGTTGGAAGATGAGATTCTTAAAGCACAGGAGAATGCCCCATCTAACACGCCGCATGGGAGGTTGTTTGTGCCTGGTACCCTGAGGAGAGATTTGTTTGTTGAATGTCATGACTCTCGGTTGGCAGGTCATCCTGGAATCTCTGAGACCAAGAGACTTGTGGGTCGCAGCTTTTGGTGGCCTGGATGGCAGAAGGAAGTCATTAAGTGGGTGCGTCAATGCACTGTGTGTGCTAGATCTAAGTCTTCTCATACTCCTGCTGCAGGGTTGCTTTGCCCTCTGGAGGTCCCTAGTGCACCTTGGACACATTTGGCTATGGACTTTATTACTGACCTCCCCCCCTCTGAGGGTTTCACTGTCATCTGGGTGGTCGTGGACCGTTTTAGCAAGATGTGTCACTTGGTTCCTTTCATCAAATTGCCCTGCGCTAAGACTCTCGCTAAGGCCTTTGTCAAGAAAATAGTCAGACTACATGGTGTTCCTACTGACATTGTTTCTGATAGGGGACCTCAGTTTGTGGCTCGTTTTTGGCGCGCCTTTTGTGACAGGCTGGGAGTTCATTTGTCGTTTTCATCCGGATATCATCCTGAGTCTAATGGCCAGACAGAAAGGAAAAACCAGGATGTTGAGCAGTTCTTGCGTTGTTTTGTGACTGATAATCAAGAGGGGTGGTCTGAGTTTCTGCCACTTGCTGAGTTTGCTCTTAACAATCATACATCCGCCTCTGCTGGTTGTTCGCCTTTTTTTGTTGTACTGGGAGACATCCGTCTTTTGGGTCATTTTCCAAGTTGGGATCGGCTGTACCTGAAGAGGAGAATTTTTCTGGTGTGTTGGAGAGAGTTTGGACTGATGTGCGTGGTAATCTTCAGGAGGCTAACAAAAGATCCAAAGTGTATTTTGATAGAAAACGACAAGAGGTTTTGTTTGCTATTGGTGACATGGTCTGGTTGTCCTCTAAGAATCTGCGCTTGAGGATTCCGTCTAAGAAATTGGGTCCCAAGTTTGTAGGGCCCTTTAAGGTGCTTCAGGTTATTAACCAATCTGCTGTTAAGTTGGAGCTTCCCACCTCCTGGAAGATTAATCCGGTGTTTCATGTTTCTCTCTTGAAAAAAGCTGAGGTCTCAGATGGAGACGTCTCGGCCACTGTTCCCCTGGTGGTGGAGGACGGGCAATATGAGATTTCCCGCATCCTAAATTCTAGACGGTATAGAGGGGGTTTGCAGTACCTCGTCGCTTGGAAGGGTTATGGACCCGAGGATAACTCATGGGTGAGGGCGGATGATGTTTCTGCGTCTAGACTTGTCAGAGCGTTTCACAAGAGGTTTCCGGATAAGCCTAAGTCCTAGGGGATCCAGAGGATCCTCTTAGAAGGGAGGGTACTGTTAGAACCCTCTTGTTAGATTTTGTTTCAGTTTGCTGGTCACATGACCTTTTTTCCCTATTTAGTCTGGCTCCGCCCTTCTGGCTTTGCTGGACTTCATTGTATTATCTACTCTTAAGCTAGCCGGGTGCTTAGGTGCCTTAAGGTACTGCCACACTACACAATCCCGCTAGCGATCTCGTTAGCGTCGCATACTAATGAGATCGCTAGCGGGATTGTTTCTATATCGCTAGTGTCGGCCACATTTAGCGATATCGTTAAGGACGCTATCGCGGTTAGCGATCTCCTTAACGACTTTAGCGGTACAAAAGTACCGCTAAATCGCTAAAAAAGGTGCCACATTTAGCGATATATACTTACCCAGCGGGGCGCCAGCGACGAAAATAGGGTCCGGAACGATTCCAGCGACGAGCGAGATCACAGCAGGAAGCTCGTCGCTGGCAGATGCCGCACACAACAACATCGCTAACGGGATCGCTAAATAGTGACGTTTTTTAGCGATCCCGTTAGCGATGTTGTTTAGTGTGGCATACCCTTTACTCTGTCAGTTTTGCTTAATCTTAGGATCTCGTAGTAATTTGTTTTCTGTTTAATTTTCCCTGCTACAATTTCTGTTAGGAGGTGTCCACCTTTTCTCCCAGTCCCTAGATCTTGTAGGGATTCCTCCCTCGCAACTATAGGTCTTCGTTCAGACTAGCTGAGGACTTTAGCGGGTCTGGTCGCAGGATCAGGTTCCCCGTTACATCGTAGGGATCAAGCTCAGTTTTATTGTAGGGACAGAGTTCCCATCTTTCCTTAGTGCTTGTAGCAGTTCATAACAGTTTGTAGGTTCATTTTCCATCTCTGAAATAACCTATTTTATGCTTACATGGATTTTACTGGCAAATTCTGACACACATTTCTGACAAATTCCCATTTTATGCTGAAGAACTACAGCTGTTTCCTACTCCTTTTTTCTCCTAGGACTGAAGAAATACCTTGGATTATGGACTTTACAGAATGTGACCTTGAGCTGTATAAATATTTGAGGAGGGTGAAGATCAACCTTTGAATATACAGAACTTTGCCAAACAAAGAGCTACCTAGACACAGCTCTTATTGTCCTTGTCACATTACAATAGATAGGATTCTACTTCAATAAGGAACTCTTCTTCCCTGGAGCCTTTTACCTTCTACATAATAAAAGATAAAATTTTCATTAACTAGTATTTGAAACCAGACTGAGGTTATCGGCAAGTTAAAGTGTTAAGGGTATGCCACACTAAACAATATCGCTAATGGGATCGCTAAAAAACGTCACTATTTAGCGATCCCGTTAGCGATATTGTTCAGTGCGGCAGCTTCCAGCGACGAGCTTCCTGCTGTGATCTCGCTCGTCGCTGGAATCGCTCCGGACCCTATTTCATCGCTGGCGCTCCCGCTGGGTAAGTATCTAATCGCTGTGTGGCACCTTTTCTTAGCGATTTAGCGGTACTTTTGTACCGCTAAAGTCGTTAAGAAGATCGCTAACGGCGATAGCGTCGTTAACTATATCGCTAAATGCGGCAGCATTTAGCGATATAGAAACAATCCCGCTAGCGATCTCATTAGTATGCAACGCTAACGAGATCGCTAGCGGGATCGAGTAGTGTGGCAGTACCTTTAGAGGCTGTAATGTTAAAGGAATCTGTTACCAGGTGTCACGGGTTTAACGAGACAGAGATGGGCCAGCATTCATGTACTCCTGCTCTGAATAAAAGCACTTTACCAGCATATTAAACAGTACAGGTTTCTGCTAGCAGTGCAGGGGTTAATCTGATCAGCTGTGAGCGCCTGGAGCTTTTCTGCTTTGATGGTCTTAGCTGTTCAGTGTTGGCCACTCCCTTCTGCTATTTATACTCGCTCTGGCAATCAGGGATTGCCAGTGTTAGTTTTATACTGCTTGGTTCTGGAATTGGAGGTGTTAGTTGTTTGAGGAGGCTTTTGGAGTGTTGTTCACAAGACTGTTGCTTGGTGATTTGTCTGTGTGTGTAGCCCAGCTGCGCTTGGTGCGACATGTTCCCTGGAGGATGCACGGAAAGGTAATTCACAAATACCTGCTAAGCATACAACACTTCACATTTTTCCTGGTTCCACCAGAGGGAGCCCTTGAGAAAGCAGTGAGATGAAGACAATCTAGCTGAACGTTAGTTAGTCGTTGGTGTTACCTCAGTAGAGAAGACACACTTTTTAGAACGCAGTTACCTCAGACGAGCTGTGAGGGGGAAACTCCTGTCAGATTAGCCTGAGGGCTGAGGAACGGTCAGTGAGCGGTGGATAGAAGGAAGCTGACTACTACATCTACTGCTGCCTGTGCTTATATTAAGGTGTGCGTAGGACGACAGGCGAGTGGACAAAAGGGAGAGAGTGACTGAGGAGAAATAGCGACGATAGCTTATCCTCCACTCTGCACAACCGGACACCAGGTCCGAGCTTGCTAGCATCTTCACAGCTAGTGGGAAAAAAACGGAGACTCTGGACTTCAAGTCGCAGAGGGGCCCTTCAGTGCTGATATGTAACCGGGGTCAGGAAGACGGGGGTCTGGCAGGTACCGCCATAGAGACACTGTTCTGTCCACAAAAAGACCTCATCACAAGATCAGCCGGGCGTAGCAAGGAGAAGGAGTTAAACTTAGCTTCATGCAGGTTGGAAACTCACACATTAAGAAGTAAGGAGGCCTTAAACCTACACAGTGATTACCTGGATGTGCATCCTCCACCCTGAGCAGTTTCCCGGGACGTACCTGCAACCATCACCAGTAAAGGTATGGAAAGAGACTGATTTGTGTGTGTCTGCCTTATTGCCTGCACCTTGCATCGCCATTTATTCTGAGGGATCCAGTCTTGCCTGTGGGAGACTTAACATCTTGCTGCCAGTAACCATCCCCTCAGAAGATTAACCCTGCAGCGCTGGTCACCTTGATCAGAAACCACAGGTGGCGTCACGAACAATTCCTAAAATCCCCTGTAAATATCCCCCTTTGTATGAGCGCCCAGGGCAACGGACCGAGCTGTGCTACTTGTGACATTCCCCATAGACTTCAACGGGCTCGGTGCCGAGTATCCCATAACCCTGGTGTTGTGCGACTCATCTTTGGCGTCACGAACAGGATAAGAAGCTCGCTATATGTGAGTCCCGTGTGCCTAAGTGGACTGTTTTTGTGCAAGTGACTGTGTTGCTGTTTTGTGATTTTTGACGCCAATTGTCCGCCATTGCCCGCCAAAGTACAGCGCTACAGCGCAAAGAGAAGGGGCGTACCTGCAGAAAGCGCGCGGAGTCCCGGACACGCCCCCAACGCTGACGCGGCGGCAGGTCCTGTGGAGAGCTTCAGAGTGCCGGCGACGCAGGTCCTTCCCCATCGCTGTACCTGGCAGAGCTGCAGCCTTCAGGAGAAGGTAGGCCACGCTTAACTAGGGGGCACAGACATGTCGCAGCCACAAGCTGACAGCGCGGCCCAGAGAGACCGCTCCGGTGACTTACCCGCCGGCGCTGCAGCGCAGGATGGAATCGCTGGCCCCTCACCAGGTCCGGTGGCCCCGATAGTACCGCTGACGCTCCCATACCTGCCTGGAGCAAAGTGGCTCCCTCAGTATAGCGGTAAGCCGGATACCCTGTCAGGGTTCAAGCGCAAAATATGCAGCATAATGGACATGTACCCTATGACAGAGAAACAAAGAGCTGCAGTGGTATTAGGACAATTGACTGGTGCTGCAGAAAGAGAAGTAGAGACTTGGACAGCTGCAGACCAGGAATCAGTGCTTTCAATTTTCTTAAAGCTACAGACTATTTTTGAGGACCGCACTGAAACAGATCTCCGGATTAGGTTTTACCAATGCTCTCAGAGACCAGATGACAGTATTAGGGACTACGCCTGCCGACTACAGGGGGCCCTGCGAACTCTCATACAGGTTAACCCTATAAGTGCCATTAATGAAAGCAAAATGCTGAAGGAACAATTTGTACGGGGACTGAGGTCCCAAGCTGAAAGCAGGACTGTGCACTGGTGATCCTTGGATCATCCTGACGCTACCTTTGAAGCCCTAAAAGATATGGTTATAAAAGGACTGCGACCCCTGGAGAAGCCCGAGGTGTCGACCCAGTGTCACCCGGGTGAAGCCACTCTAAAGCCGGCAACATCCACCTTTTCCCCGCTGGTGGCGGAAGCCAAAACGCAGGTGGCGCCCCCTACTGAGTTGGACTGTCTGCGCTCAGAAGTGCGCCAGCTGACTAAAAACCTGGCCGCTGTAATGAGTGCCCTGCAACTGCGGAAGGAAGAAGGAGGAAAGATCCTGCTAGCCGACTGCCCAGAGGATGTCCCTTGGATGAACCGGAGGAAAAGAAGGACGTCGCCCCACCGGAGGAGGACAACGCCACCCCCAGGAGCGACCCCTGATCAGCACCATCCTCGCCGAGAGATCATCTGCTACCGTTGCAACAGAAAAGGTCATCTAGCCCAACAGTGTCCTTTAAACGAGCAGATCCTGGGTCCGAGGGCCAACACCCAGGAATAGACTCAACAGGCCCCTCAGACTGGAACCGCAGGTTTGTGGGAAGAAGACCCTACCTGTCCATCATCCTGGACGGGATCGCAATCCCTGCCCTGCTGGACACTGGATCTCAGGTGACCATCATACCTGATATCCTTTATAATAAGTTTTGGTCCATGGACAGTCTCCAGCCCCCGAGCCCTGACTTTGCTGTGTATGCCTCTAATGGTCTCCCTGTTGATATACTCGGAGCCAAAAACGTGGACGTAAAGGTGGGCAGAGTGGAGCTGAAGGACCAGGGACTTTTAGTAGTAAAGACTGTAAATGAGGAAAATGGCTTAAATGTGGTTTTAGGTACTAACATTATTAGTAACTGTCTGGGAGAAGTTGTGTTTTTGCTCCAACAGCTCGCTGAAGTTGCCAAGCCAAAGCAAAAGGGAGTGATCCAGAGGGAGATCCGGGCCCTGATGTGCCAGCAGCAAGCGAAGCTGACAGATGGTGAAATTGGTAATGTACGGGTGACAGACCCGAACCCCATTGTGATACCCCCAATGAGTGAAATGCTTATATGGTGTAGAGCAGCAATAGGTCTGAGAGGACAGAACTACCAAGCAGTAGTAGAGCCCCATTGTTCAGAGCACAGACCTACACTCTTGACTATGTGAGACAGTGAAAGCATATGTGTTGAATGGGGTGTACATTTCACCTAGGTACTGTGTTGTATGGTATAAGGGAAATGTGTGGCTTTGTAAAACTAGTGATGGAGAAAGGTCACTACACCTTCCATTCAGTACACACTTGCAGCTCAGGCCTGAAACCACTCAGGTGTTAATTAGGAACCAGAAGTAGGTGTCTGGGAACACAGTCAGAGAGCTCGCTTAGTCTGGACAAGGAGTCCAGGCACAAGAAGCAGTCTCCAGGAGTATGAGCTGTCTCAGTCTGGGTTCTCGATGTACCCCGGACACAGGAGTAGTCTCTGTGAAAATCCATGCTGGTAGTTGCTGAATAGGAGGAGAGCTCGCTTAGTCTGGACAAGGAGTCCAGGCACAAGAAGCAGTCTCCAGGAGTATGAGCTGTCTCAGTCTGGGTTCTCGATGTACCCCGGACACAGGAGTAGTCTCTGTGAAAATCCATGCTGGTAGTTGCTGAATAGGAGGGGAGCTCGCTTAGTCTGGACACAGGAGGGGTCCAGGCACAAGGAGGAGACTCTGTGAACCTCCATGCTGGTAAATGCTGGTAAATGCTGGTAAATGCTGAACATATGTGTTGTTTTGGCCCCGGCTGTTAGAGTCGGGACCCGGATAGATAGGGAAATCTATCTAAGTGTAGTAAGTGGCTAGACAAGCCCAGGTCTTCTGTTTATGATTTGTTTTTATGTCTTGTTTGCTTTTGACTTTAAATAAAACTGGTTGCGGCCAGTTGCACCAGTACTGCTGTGAATGAACTGTTTCCGTGCCACTCTGTCTACCCAGACGGCGATCCCAGAGCTATATCCCCTGAAAAGCTTACAATTGCTAGAGGGGTAGTGGAAGTAAGAAATGGGAGAGTACCAGTACGTCTTCTCAACTGGGGAGAAGATGAAGTAAATTTACCACGTTATGCCACTGTTGCTAAATTACATACTGTAGATAACAACTCCATTCTCACGACCGAGTCCTTAGCCTCCCGCCAACCAGCGGAGGATAATGACCCAGCAACCCAGGTGGAGGATTGGTGTCAGGAGCTCCATGTCGGGACAGACACCACTCCAGCCCACCAGAAACAGGGAGTACTACGGGTGGTACAGGAGTACGCACAGGTATTTAGCAAACACCCACTTGACTTTGGGACCATTAAGGGAGTACAACATCACATCCCTACAGGCAGCCATCCTCCTATCAAAGAGCGATACAGGCCTATACCTCCAGCACACTACCAGAAAGCCAAGGAAATGTTGCGTGACATGAAGGAAGCAGGGGTGATAAGGGATAGTTGTAGTCCCTGGGCAGCACCTCTAGTCCTAGTTAAGAAAAAGGATGGAAGCATGAGAATGTGTGTAGATTACAGACAAGTAAATCGCATAACACATAAAGATGCATACCCTTTACCACGCATTGAGGAATCCTTAGCTGCTTTAAAAACTGCTAACTACTTTTCCAGCCTCGACCTCACTAGTGGGTACTGGCAAGTAGCTGTGGCTGAGGAGGATCGGGAGAAGACGGCTTTCACCACCCCGATGGGACTCTGTGAGTTTGACAGAATGCCGTTTGGACTCAGCAGTGCCCCGGGAACGTTCCAGAGAGTGATGGAGAGCTGCCTGGGACATCTCAACTTTGAAACCGTGTTGCTGTACCTGGACGACGTAATTGTGTACTCCAAGACGTATGAGGATCATCTGAAGCACCTGGCAGAGGTATTCGAGTCCCTGTCCAAGTACGGGATGAAACTGAAGCCTTCAAAGTGCCATCTGCTCAAACAAAAGGTACAGTACTTGGGACATATTGTCAGCTCAGAAGGAGTAGCGCCAGACCCCGAGAAGGTCACTGCCATCCAGAAATGGCCAGAACCAAGGAATCTCAAGGAGGTGCGCCAGTTCCTGGGACTGACAGGTTACTACCGGAGGTTTGTAAAAGACTACACCAAGAAAGCAGCGCCTCTGCAGGACCTCCTGGTAGGACAACCCCTCAAGAGCAGAAATCCTCCATTCCACTGGGGTAAAGAACAAGCTGAGGCGTTCAAGCAGATGAAGGAGATCCTGACAGGCGATGAAATCTTAGCCTACCCTGACTACAGCCAGCCGTTCCTGCTGTACACTGATGCCAGCAACGAAAGATTGGGAGCTGTCCTCAGTCAGAAGCAAAATGGTCAAGAAAAAGTCATCGCATATGCCAGCAGGAAGCTCCGGCCGACCGAGAGAAACCCAGAGAACTATAGCAGCTTCAAGTTGGAGTTCCTGGCGCTGGTCTGGGCCATTACAGAAATATTCAAGCATTACCTAGCCTCCAGCAAGTTCACTGCTTACACAGACAATAACCCCTTGACACATCTTGAAACAGCCAAGCTGGGAGCCATGGAGCAACGTTGGATGGCTCGGCTGTCGAACTATCAATTTACCATCAAGTACAGGGCGGGCCGTAAGAACGCCAACGCTGACGCCTTGTCCAGAATGCCGCATGAGTCCGACACGGAAGAGGAATCGGATGACCTAGAAGAGATTGAGCTACCTGCATTCCACAGAAATGGGATGATCCACGAGCAACGAGCCTACAGGAGGCAGCGTGGTAAAACGTTAAATCCTTTACCTCACCACAGCTGGAAGGAGACCCAGAACAGTGACCCGGTTGTCAGCCACATCAAGGAACTGATAACTCAGGAAGGTTCCTCCTTGGAGAAGGATGCGTCTCAACAAGCAAAGCAGCTGTGGAACGAGAGAAGCCGGCTGTTTATCTACCGAGAGAAGCTGTGCCGAAGGTACGTCAACCCCAGAACCCATGAGATGGTATGGCAGATAGTAGTCCCCAGAACAGACATCCAGATGGTGTTGGAAGCCTACCATGATCAAGCGGGGCACTTTGGCTGGAAGAAGCTGGAAACCCTGCTGAAGTGTTGTTTCTACTGGGTGGGAATGCGAAGTTCCATCGAGAAATGGTGTAAAAACTGTGCGTCCTGTAGCCTCCAAAGAAAAGACTACAGTAGCCAGAAAGCACCCCTGCAGCCCATCAAGACGATTCGTCCCTTGGAGATCGTGGCCTTGGACCATGTAAAGTTGTCACCCAGCAGGTCAGGATACTCATATGCCCTGACAATGGTGGATCACTACTCCAGGTTCCTGGTGGTCGCCCCTGTCAAAGATCTGACAGCTGAAACAGCAGCAAAGACGTTTCAGGCGTATTTCTGCAGACCCCATGGATATCCAGAGCAAGTGTTAACTGATCAGGGTCCTGCATTCGAAGCCGAACTGTTTAAGAAATTCTGTCACTTGTACGGGTGTAAGAAGATAAGAACCACACCGTACCACCCCCAAACCAATGGTCTCTGTGAGAAGATGAATCACATAGTCATTGATCTGCTGAAGACGGTACCACTTGAGGAGAGGAATAGGTGGCCAGACCTACTACCTGACCTGGTAGATCTGTACAATCACATACCGGTGAGTTCCACCAACTGCACTCCAGCCTACCTTATGCGAGCAAGACCAGGAAGGCTGCCCATGGATTTGGAACTTGGTGTTGTAGAACCAGAAGCTGATGTTACTACTGAAGATTGGGACACGAAAAGACAGGAACAGTACAGGAGAGTACAAGCCTGCGTGGAAGATAGTCTCAATAAAGTAAGGGAAAAGCAAGAGGAGAACTACAACAAAAGTGCACCAGCTAAGCCTTTTATGCCTGGAGAAATTGTGCTAAAAAGAAAAAGAAGAATGCATAAATTGGATGATCAGTGGGAACAAGAGCCATATGTCGTGCAAAATTCCAAATTTGACAACAGGAAAACCTGTACCATTAGCAAAGATGGAGGAAAAACGACCACCACGGTATCCAGAGATCACCTAAAACTGTGTCCAGACATATTAAAACTTCCCGAGGAAGAACCTGTCATGGAAAAAGAGAAATCAGGTGAAGTCATACACACGGACCTAGGAGATTTTCCTGCAGATTGGCCTTGTATCGGAGACGCTGTGATTATTCCAGTACTTCAATTTTACCAACCACAAGAAGCGCTTCAACGTCCAGTTGAGCCAGTTGCCGCAGCAGAAGAAATAGTTCAAGAAGAACCTGCTCCTGTAGCATCTCCAGAAGTAGTATCTCAAAGAATGGAATCTCAAAATGTGGAACCTTCAGATGTTGGGTCTCAGGTAGAAGAATCCCCTGGCGGAGCAGAACCGCATCGCCCAGTCGCTAGTATGCTTGCCAGATCCCTAGAGAGGTGGAGGCGGATTTACAGTTTGCCAGCACGCAGCACAGATAGGCTAGATGCTACTATACCTGACACCACACCACGTAGGTCAGTACGCACAACGAAAGGAAGGTTACCTGTTATGTACCAAGAGTAGTCCTAGCAAATTAATCCAGTATGACCCAGACAGGGTTTACTTAATTGTACAAAGTTATGAAGAAAATTGCATTTTATTGAGAATGTTATATGATGGTAATGTTTACATGCTGAAGTAGTATACCCTAGTTGGGTAATGTGATAGGTGAAATGTGTTTCTTTTTAAAGGACTGCGTGGCTGAGGACTTTGCCAGCCCAAAAACTGTAATGTAAATAGTTGGCACTCAGTGCCCCATCTTGGTTTTAAGCAAACCATTCTACCTCAGAAGAAAAACCCGTATGGTGTGGCCTTGAGTGAGGTTTGCAGCAGAGAAGTCCTGCAGCCCACCCAGGACCCCCGTGGGAGGTTTTGTGCGGGTCCTCCACAAGAATCTTGTATTTATTTGCACTGTAAAAGTATTTGATATTTTTCTATTGCCATTTGTACACATTGTAACGTTTGAAGTGTCCTTACCTCCCGCAAGGGATGAGTTATATTTATTGTTATGTTATAAAAATTGTTTTTCTTTTTCAGCCCGGGAGTGCTGATATTAACTAGGGGGGGATGTGTAGCCCAGCTGCGCTTGGTGCCACATGTTCCCTGGAGGATGCACGGAAAGGTAATTCACAAATACCTGCTAAGCATACAACACTTCACATTTTTCCTGGTTCCACCAGAGGGAGCCCTTAAGACAGTAGTGAGATGAAGACAATCTAGCTGAACGTTAGTTAGTCGTTGGTGTTACCTCAGGAGAGAAGACACACTTTTTAGAACGCAGTTACCTCAGACGAGCTGTGAGGGGGAAACTCCTGTCAGATTAGCCTGAGGGCTGAGGAACGGTCAGTGAGCGGTGGATAGAAGGAAGCTGACTACTACATCTACTGCTGCCTGTGCTTATATTAAGGTGTGCGTAGGACGACAGGCGAGTGGACAAAAGGGAGAGAGTGACTGAGGAGAAATAGCGACGATAGCTTATCCTCCACTCTGCACAACCGGACAGCGGGTCCGAGCTTGCTAGCATCTTCACAGCTAGTGGGAAAAACTGGAGACTCTGGACTTCAAGTCGCAGAGGGGCCCTTCAGTGCTGATACGTAACCGGGGTCAGGAAGACGGGGGTCTGGCAGGTACCGCCATAGAGACACTGTTCTGTCCACAAAAAGACCTCATCACAAGATCAGCCGGGCGTAGCAAGGAGAAGGAGTTAAACTTAGCTTCATGCAGGTTGGAAACTCACACATTAAGAAGTAAGGAGGCCTTAAACCTACACAGTGATTACCTGGATGTGCATCCTCCACCCTGAGCAGTTTCCCGGGACGTACCTGCAACCATCACCAGTAAAGGTATGGAAAGAGACTGATTTGTGTGTGTCTGCCTTATTGCCTGCACCTTGCATCGCCATTTATTCTGAGGGATCCAGTCTTGCCTGTGGGAGACTTAACATCTTGCTGCCAGTAACCATCCCCTCAGAAGATTAACCCTGCAGCGCTGGTCACCTTGATCAGAAACCACAGGTGGCGTCACAAACAATTCCTAAAATCCCCTGTAAATATCCCCCTTTGTATGAGCACCCAGGGCAACGGACCGAGCTGTGCTACTTGTGACATTCCCCATAGACTTCAACGGGCTCGGTGCCGAGTACCCCATAACCCTGGTGTTGTGCGACTCATGTGCATATCCTCATCCTCTAATATTTGGCTTTTCCTTCCTTTACCTCCCAGTGTTCCACTCTTTTGTTTGAGTGCATATTTGTATAATTCGTATTTTAATTTATCCCTGTACATCTTCCCTTGTAAGTCTGGTTTGTGTATTCTTATACACTACAACTCCGCACTTCCCTGGATGGTGGAGTGGACAGATAAGGGCTGATTTAGGAGCTCAGCAATGCACGTGTCCACTGCTTCTTCACCATTAAAAGTAATCCAGACAGCAGTGATAGCTTGGGTGCCCATAGCTTTAGGGATAGGGAAGGAGCCCCTTACCCCGGAATATATTGCACCAGTGCTGTGAAACCAGGATTATGAGGCCCAATTTGAGTTTTGCATAAAGTAGTGGCCACACCCTAATGCCATTGTGGGTTCTTAGCCCATTTGGAAGAGCCAAAAATTGAGGAACAAATTTTTAATAAACAGACCTGCATTCACAAAACAAACCTATAAAATACTCATTAATCGGGTACAAGCGTGTGCAGGCTTCAAAATCATTGTTATCGGCAGAACGTTTCCCAATGTAAACAGGAGTTGTGCTGCAATAACCTGATTCTCTATCAGCCAGGGCTTGACTGGCCATCTGGCAATTCTGGCAAATGCCAGAAAGGCCTGTCTGGTTGTAGGCTGCCTTGTCTGCTGCGTTGTTAACAGAATCCTTGCACTTACTTCGTCACCAACCCCAGCAGGCCACAGGTATCATTAGAAATATTGATCTCATAGTAAATGTTGTTTTCCTCCAACCAGGGTAATAGTAATATATCCCATCTGGTGCTTGGAGACGGGGACAACATGAGTCTGTGTGATTGCAAATGCCAGGGCTGAATTTCAGCCCCAGTCCATACCTGCTATCAGCACAGAACTACTGTATTAAAAAATCGTAAAGACAGCAAAGAATTCTGGGCCACCTTTCTAAACAGGTCGGCTGATCAGTTTGCATGTAACCAATTGACATTCATGCAGGGCCAGGACAAGTATTTTGGTGCCATAGGCAGATGAAGCCGACGGAGCCCCCCCACCCCAATGAACCCTCAGCACCCAAGTAAAGGAATGGGTCATAGACTAAGGTAAAAGAATTCTAAAGTACCCCCCCTTTTTCATAAAAAATACCAGCAAAAGTAAATAAAAGTGATGTACAGTACTTTAGGGGTGAGGCTCAACAGAGAGTGTGTTTTCAATGTTATCTATAGAATAATTAATTGTTTGCTGACCATTTAAGCAATACAAGGAATAAATAGCGATATTCATCCCTGATGTCCTATATTTTATCTGTCAGACCCAAGGACGGTTAAGGAAACTAATATAACTTAACTACATCGGGAGCTGTTTGGTTTCAATTAAAGTGTCCTTCATTTGGCAGACGCCCTAATGGAAACTAAACAGACCCCATTATAGATAAAGGGATACTGACACGTATGATTGTTTTTTAAGAAAGCATTCCTCCTCCCATCAAAATTTTTATTCTCTTAATATATTGTAAGCATCATATTATATAGTACTCTGCACTTACAATTGCTCATTTTTCCCATCTTCCCAGCTAATTTTTGTCTTTTCCATTAGGTCTGTGAGATCATGTGATTAAAACCTGACTAGCTGAATCTTTTTAAGTCAGTTCCCTATACATTTGTATCTCATGAACCTACAAACCCAATATGTCCTTAACAATGGTAAAGAGATGTTTTCAGTCTGCAGGCCATACAGGAACCAAATTACTGATGAGACATAGTCAGTATCAACAAGCAAACATTTACTTCTAGGTACCTTATGGGTGACCTCTTTTCTGATTGAATCTTTTCTTTCTTTTCGTCTCCATCTTGTTCAGACACCATGATGACTTTTCACATCCACCTCTTATCTCTCCAGATTCCCTCTTCTCCAGTCTTCTGCAGCACATCCCGACACATTGCTCTTAAAAAATCGCAGTGTTATTAAAATGCCCTCTGCATAAAAAAATATCTGTCCATATTATGACCTAAATAAGCCTCTTATTATTATATGGCATCCGCACTGTCTGCCTTAATGAACTACATGCACCATTCTGTCTGCCATTTTCAGCTATAACCGCTACATTATCCCCCCTTAGCAACCATTGCCTATAACATGGTTGTCCCCTCCCTAGTTTTCACTCGATATATCTCCACACTGCCCCCGCCATGCTAACCTCTCTCCATACTGTGCCCCCATTTCACGCTGCCCCTTTCTTATGTCCCCCACTGCCAGCCCCTCATATGTCCCCATTTATTGGCAACATATCAGAAAAATAATTTAAAAAAAAGGTTACACTCATCTAATCCAGGCTCCCTGTACACCGTAACCACTATCTCCTCTTCTTTCTTATACAGCAGTGGATGGTGGGTGGCTCGATAATGTCACCGTATCGTGCAATCTGATGTCCCCTCTGTGCAGCATCTCCAACAGGGTGCAGGCTAAAAGTGGCCTGCATTCTGCTGGAATTCGCGGCAGGATAGGGAGCCGATTATAGCTCCTCTGATTCTGTCCCATGCAGCGCTCACAGCAATTGTATTTGCATCTTAGGCCGGAGTCACACTAGTGAGAAATACGAACGAGTGCTATGCGTGAAAAAATCACTTAGCACTCGTCCCAATGTTAATCTATGGGGCAGCATGCTGCGATTTGCACTGTAATACGCCCGAAAAACGCCAATGCAAGTCTATGGGTGCAAGAAAAAAATTTATTACGCACGGACTATCAGTGTAACTTGCGAGAAATACGCACAGGTGTCCTTTAGAAAAGCCGGCAATTCGTGCACTATACTGTAAATACTGCTATACCGGTCATGCTGAAGGATGTTGCAGGCAGCAGATCGCTCTCCATGGCATCTCCAGACTCTGTCACATGTGCTGAGTGTGAACCTGCTGCCTGCAACATCCTTCAGCATGACCATTTTGGCAGTGGGTCAGTAATGGTGTGGGGTGGCATTTCTTTGGAGGGCCACACAGCCCTCTATGTGCTCGCCAGAGGTAGCTTGACTCTCATTAGGTACCGAGATGAGATCCTCAGACCACTTCTGAGACCATATGCTGGTGTAGTTGGCCCTGGGTTCCTCCTAACGCAGGACAATGCCAGACCTCATGTGGCTGGAGTGTGTCAGCAGTTCCTGCAAGATGAAGGCATTAAAGCTATGGACTGGCCTGCCTGTTCCCCAGACCTGAATCCAATTGAGCACATCTGGGGCAGCATGTCTCGCTCCATCCACCAATGTCAGGTTGCACCACAGACTGTCCAGGAGTTGACGGATGCTTTAGTCCAGGTCTGGGAGGAGATCCCTCAGGAGAACATCCGCAACCTCATCAGGAGCATGCCCAGGCGATGTAGGGAGGTCATACAGGCACGTGGAGGCCACACACAATACTGAGCATCATTTTGACTTATTTCCACTTTAATTTTGTCTTGTTTTGATTTTCATTTTGACTTGTTTCCACTTTCATTTTGGGGGTCTCTCGAAATCCAGGCCTCCATTGTTTCAAAAATTTGATTTCCATTGATGATTTTTGTGTGATTATGTTGACAGCACATTCAACTTTGTACTCAACAAAGTATTCAATGAGAATATTTCATTCATTTAGATCTAGGATGTGTTATTTGAGTGTTCCCTTTATTTTTTTGAGCAGTGTATATATATATATATATACATGTGTGTCTCACTGACATATTATATACAGTCTATATATAGAATGTATATATGTTTTCACAAATATTTGAGGCCATGGATCCATTATATGTCCATTTTGCAAGCCGGGGATGTCCCATGCATGCTTACATGTGAGAAAATTGCATCCTCGCATTGCACACGGATGACATACGGATCACTGTTCAGGGAACATTTGTGCGATTCTCGTCCGTGAAAAACGGACTGATTTTTTTATACGTTGTGTGTGACTCCAGCCTTAAGCCCCCGTCTCACACAGCGATCTCGCTAGTGAGATCGCTGCTGAGTCACTAATTTTGTGACGCAACAGCGATCTCCCCAGCGATATCGCTGTGTGTGACATTCAGCGACGATCAGCCCCCCTGCTGGGTATCGCTGATCGTCGCTGAATGTCCTGGACATTTTTTTGATCGCTGGTCTCCCGCTGGCCAGCACGCATCACTGCGTGTGACAGGCAGGAGACCAGCGATCCGCTGGTAACCAAGGTACACAGCAGGTTTCCAGGCGCGGGGCTGTGCCTGAAAACCCGCTGTGTACCTTGGATACCAGCACCCTGATGCAGGGAGCTGGTAACCAAGGTACACAGCGGGTTTCCAGGCACCGCGCAGCGCCTGGAAACCCGACGTGTACCTTGGATACCAGCTCCCTGCATCAGGGCGCTGGTATCCAAGGTACACTGCGGGTAACTAGCGATGTTACCCGCAGTGTCGCTATGCTGATCGCTGCCTGAGCTGCCTGTCTGGCAGCTCAGGCAGCGATCATGTAGTGACACACCAGCGATCCTGATCGTTGTCGGGATCGCTGGTGTATCTCTATGTGAGACCCGGCTTTACTGACATGAAAACAATGAGTGCAGGGAGGGAGCGACAGCTAAGGTACAGGCAGAGAGAGGGGTGGGCGATGTCAGTGACTGACACTGCTCCCCTGTGTGCCCGCGCCTTTCACTGTGATGAATGTCTGTGGCCGCAGGAATGCAATCATGTTACATTTTTTTCTCCACAAAGTGCGTCCCCCCTTGGAGTTGCCGGAGGTAGCACCCTAGATGGTTAGCTACACTGACCAACCCTATACTGCATTCATGTAATGGCAGCGGTCGTTGTAATTATCATAAAATCAGCATTGTATTACCATCTCTTGCTCACAAGTCCTCAATATTCCTAGTTTCTGGAAAAACCAGTGAGCGGTATAAACATCTCATTCTGTACTCATGGATTTGTGAAAAAGGCCTCAACTAGGGACCGCATGCACAATCAGATTGTGGCTTGTTTGGGTTGAATACTCCTTATTGGCCAGGCCGCCAAGCCCTAGGAATGTTAGCAGCATCAGGATGAGATGAAATTGGAGACTAGCTACAACTCAAAGATCTGTTTGTATTTTAATATTTTCTGTAATTGGTCCTAAAAAGATACAAAACTCATGTGATGCTGGGTCACTACTCACAGACAAGTCGGGAGACAGGGTAGCCAGGAGATTTGAGGTCAGATAACAGGAGAGTTAATTGTATAGAGGGCCAAGACAAAGGCATGGTCAAGTCACAGTCCGGGCTCAAATGCCAGGAGGGTAAATCCAGATAAAGGGGTAAGAAAAATGGATAGTCAAAGGCCAAGTCTGGGATCAGGAACCTGAGGTCAGAAAGCATCAAGAGCAAAAGGAATAATACACACGAACGGTCATGTCAAATCCAAGGTCCGGTAACAAGATCAGGAAATCAGACTCAGCACTGATCACACATTCCACAGAGCAAAGCAACAACTGACAATGCTCTGCTCATAACTAGTCAGTTAAATAGCTAGCGAATTATCAACAACGAGAGACACTGGAAGGAAAGACCAGATTGAGCAGCACGGCTGTCAATCAAAATACTGACTGTTATGAATGTTTTAGAAATTAATTCTGAGCAGAAGCTCCAATGAGGATTGGCAATCAGGAATTACAGACTGGCTGGATATAAGGGAGGTTTCCTCCCATCATGGTTGCCGGTGATCAATTGTTCTTGTCTCAACTGTGGTTCCTGGTTCACTTGGAAGCTTGCTGAGTCTTGCCTCTTCTCCTGCTCTCAGATAAGATATTTTGTTTTTTGTTTTTGTGCTTGCCATTTGCATTTTTCTCTGCATTTCTGTGAGGTTGGCCAGGTTCCCCTACCCGGGGGGCTTGGTCTCCTCTCGGTTCCTCTGGAGCCACTGTTGTTTGTTCATTTGCCTTATCCAGTTTTTTCTGTGGCTGCGGCTTAGTTTTGTTACACCAGAGAACTAATTTAGGTGGTAGAGGTCGTGTGATCTCAGGTGTTTTTGCAATTAGTAGCGTTGGCTTTTTTTAGGGTTTTTTGGAATTGCAGTAAGTATCCTTCCTATCCTTTTCTGTCTAGGCAGATTGGGCCCCAGCGTTTGCTCATACTATTTTCTGTCTGTGTCTGTATTTCCTCTTGTCTAACCGCCATTACATGTTTGGGGGCTTCCTATGTTCTTTGGGGATCTGCTCCGGGGCAGATAGCTTTCCTCTTTCTATCTTTAGGTGTAGTTAGCCTCTCAGGCTGTGACGAGGCATCTAGGACCAACATAGGAACGCTCCACGGCTGCCTTTTGTTGTGGTGGTTAGTCAGGGTACTGCAATCCAGTAGATTCCAACCTCTCTGGTGTATTGCCATTTTTGCCTGCTCTCCTCAGCTACCAAAACATAACAGTATCACCGGCCATAACTGAAAATTATATGGTACTCACAGAAGGGAAAAATAGTGTGGAAAGAAAAAAGTTGTCAGAGTTGTCAGAGATTTTTTCTGCATTTTTTTTCCCTCTTTTTCTCTGGGTGCTGAGGAGGATTTTTTTTTTTCTCAATGGAGTTTGCACAGTTGTCTGGCCGTGTGGATCAGCTTGCCACTGAGGTTCAGAGTAACCTAAGTAAGTAGGTTAAAAAGTAAGTAAAAGTAAGTAAAAGTTTTTTGCTTTCCGGGAGGCATGTAAATTGTACTTTCGGCTGCGACCTCGGTCATCTGGGAGTGAGGAGCAAAGGGTGGGGATTGTCACCTCGCTCCTGCAAGGAGACCCCCAATCCTGGGCATTCGCTCTCCCCCCGGGCTCCCCAGCTCTCCAGTCAGTGGATAGGTTTTTTGCAGCTCTGGGTCTTGTATATGATGACCCGGATCGGGTCTCCCTTGCTGAATCTAAGTTACGTAGGATACAGCAGGGAGATCGTCCGGCGGAGGAATTCTGTTCGGAGTTCCGTAGGTGGGCCACGGACACCCAGTGGAATGACCCGGCTCTTAGGAGCCAGTTTTGTCAAGGTTTATCTGACAAATTAAAGGATGTGCTGGCACAGTATGACCCTCCCACGTCACTGGAAGCCGCTATGGCCCTTGCTATTCGTATTGACAGACGTCTTCGGGAGAGGTGCGGGGTAGCTTCACCCCCTGTGATGACTCCACCTTCCTCAAGGGTCCCTTATACGGAGGTTCCCCTGGTCACTCCAGAGGAGCCTATGCAATTAGGAGGGACATCATTCCGGGGGAGGGGATCGGTGGGGCGCCACAAAACAAGAAGTTGTTTCTTCTGTGGGAAAAAGGGACATTTTATTGGGGGTGTCCATCCCGTCCTTTGCAGAGTGAGAAGTCGCCGGAAAACTATTGATCCCAGATTGTGTGGTGGACGGCAATCTGGGAGTAAGTATTTCGTCCCTAAATTCGTCTCAGTTTCTCGTACCGGCGGAGGTGGTGGTGGGTGCGAGAACTGAGAGGATATCTGTTCTTCTGGATAGTGGGGCCGGGGCTAATCTGGTGGATGCTCGCTTTGCCCGGGTTCAAGGTATGCGACTGAGTGTGTTGGCTAAACCCGTCCCCATATTCTCGATCGATGCCAGACCTCTCGGTCAGGGAAGTTTTTTGCAAGCAGTGCATAACATAGATCTTCAAGTGGGGGCGTTACATAAAGAACTGTTGTCTTGTTATGTGTTGGAGGGTCTTCTTACTCCTATAGTGGTGGGCCTTCCTTGGTTAACTAAGCATAACCCGGTTATTAATTGGCAATCCAGAGAGATAAGCCAATGGAGTGAATTCTGTAATAAAAACTGCATGAATACGGTCATTGGTGCGGTCGCTCCTAGGGCCTTACCTCCATTTCTGGTGGACTTTGAGGATGTATTCTCGGAGAAAGGGTGTCAAGAACTACCTCCTCATCGCGAATATGACTGTTCTGTTAACTTGCTCCCTGGGGCCAAATTACCGAAATCTAGGTTGTATAACCTTTCTGGTCCTGAGAGACAGGCCATGAAGGATTATATTTCAGAGAGTCTGGCTAAGGGGCATATTAGACCTTCATCTTCCCCGGTGGCCGCGGGGTTCTTCTTTGTGAAGAAAAAAGATGGAGGCCTACGCCCTTGCTTGGATTTCCGTGAGCTTAATCGGATTACGGTCCGAGATCCGTATCCGCTCCCACTTATTCCCGATCTCTTCAATCAGATCGTGGGTGCCAAATGGTTCTCTAAGTTGGATCTCAGGGGGGCGTACAATCTGATTAGGATGAAGGAGGGGGATGAGTGGAAGACGGCGTTTAACACTCCGGAGGGGCATTATGAGAACCTTGTCATGCCATTTGGTCTGAGTATTGCCCCGGCGGTGTTTCAACACTTTGTAAATGACATCTTTCGCCACCTAATGGGACAGTTTGTGGTCATATATCTGGACGATATCTTAATTTACTCGCCGGATCTTGTGTCTCATCAGGAGCATGTTAGGCAGGTGTTACAGATCTTGCGGGATAATAAACTGTACGCCAAATGGGAGAAGTGTGTGTTCGCCGTACAGGAACTTCAGTTTTTAGGATTCCTGGTGTCAGCATCCGGTTTTCGTATGGACCCTGGGAAAGTGCGGGCAGTTCTTGAGTGGGATCTGCCAGAGGATCTTAAGGCATTACAACGTTTCTTGGGGTTTGTTAACTACTACCGGAAATTCATTCGTAATTTTTCGTCCATAGTTAAACCTCTCACAGACATGACTAAAAAAGGGACGGATTTTTCAAAGTGGTCTGACAAGGCTTGTCAAGCGTTTTCTTCTTTGAAAAAATGTTTTGCTTCAGCACCCATACTTATTCAGCCTGATGCGTCACAGCCGTTCATTGTTGAGGTGGACGCTTCCGAGGTAGGGGTGGAAGCAGTATTGTCACAAGGTTCGTCCCCTGGTAAATGGCATCCGTGCGCCTTCGTCTCTAAAAAATTGTCGTCCGCGGAGAGGAATTATGATGTCGGCAATAGGGAACTCTTGGCCATTAAGTTAGCTTTTGAGGAGTGGCGTCATTTTTTGGAGGGGGCAGTCCACCCAGTCACCGTCATTACCGATCACAAAAAACTGCTATATTTAGAGTCCGCTAAACGTCTGAATCCCAGACAAGCTAGGTGGTCATTGTTTTATACCAGGTTTAATTTTGTCGTCACATATCGTCCTGGGTCAAAAAATGTTAAGGCGGATGCCTTATCTCGCTGTTTCCCAGGGGCTGGGAACACGGAGGACCCGGTTCCGGTCCTTCAGGAGGGGGTGGCGGTGTCGGCAGTATGCTCTGAGCTTGAGGAGGAGGTATTGGAGGCTCAGGGGGACGCCCCTGTAGGACCTCCAGGGAGACTGTTTGTTCCAAATCAGTTGCGACAAAAGGTGATCGAGGCACATCATAATTCAGCTTTGGCAGGACACTCAGGGAGTAAAGCAACTGAGGATCTCCTCTCGCGCCGGTTTTGGTGGCCTAACTTACATAGGGAGGTGGTAACTTTTGTCGCCTCCTGCGAGGTTTGTGCGCGCTCTAAGACCCCACATACCCGTCCGTCTGGGACCCTCTTACCTTTGAAGATCCCGGAGCGTCCGTGGACTCATCTGTCTATGGACTTCATTACGGACCTCCCGCCATCTTCGGGTAAAACAGTCATACTCGTTGTAGTGGACAGGTTCAGCAAGATGGCACATTTTATCGCTCTTCCTGCTCTTTCTAATGCTAAAACTCTTGCGCAGGTGTTTATTGGGGAGATTGTAAGACTTCATGGGGTACCCTCCGATGTGGTGTCGGATCGGGGGTCTCAGTTTGTGTCCAAATTCTGGAAAGCATTTTGTACACGGCGGGGGATGCAGTTGTCATTTTCATCGGCTTTTCACCCGCAGACCAATGGTCAGACAGAGCGTCTGAACCAGAGCTTGGAGACATATCTCCGGTGTTTTGTGTCAGAGAACCAGGAGGACAGGGCTTCTTTCTTGCCTCTGGCGGAGTTTGCTCTAAATAATAGGCGGAGCGAGTCCACTGGTAAGTCCCCGTTTTTTGGGGCATATAGTTTTCACCCCCAGTTTTGTACCTTCAATAGGGGGGGCTCTTCTGGGGTTCCTGAGGAGGAACGATTTTCGTCGTCACTTGCTTCAGTGTGGAGAGGAGTGCTGAATAATCTGAGTACTATGGGGAACCGATACAAACGTATGGCTGATAGGAGGAGAGTGTCTGGTCCGGACCTAAGTGTGAACGATCTGGTATGGTTGTCTACCAAGAATATAAAACTTAAGGTTCCCTCCTGGAAACTGGGTCCCAGGTTCATCGGGCCATACAAGATCAGTTCTATAATTAATCCGGTTGCATTCCGTCTTGACCTCCCTCCCACATTTAAAATTCATAATGTGTTCCACAGATCGTTGCTTAAGAGGTATGTGGCGCCGGTGATACCTTCACCTTTACCTCCTCCTCCTGTGGTGGTCAATGGTAACTTGGAGTTCCAGGTGTCGAGAGTCATCGATTCATGTCTGAATCGCCGGTCCCTTCAGTACCTTGTTCATTGGAGGGGGTATGGTCCTGAGGAGAGGACGTGGGTTCCTGCGTCGGATATTAATGCAGACCGATTGGTTCGGGCCTTCCACACTACTCACCCAGATAAACCCGGCCCTGAGGGTCCGGAGGCCCCTCGTAGAAGGGGGGTACTGTCACGGGTGTGTCGCTGCGAAGATCGTCGCGATTGCACACCCTGACTTCTCACAGCTGAGTTTCTGCTGCTGGGTGTTTTTCGGCAGTGAGAGAGTTAATTCTCCCTCTCTCTGTGCTGGACAAGACTAGCCTCGCTCAGCTGCAATTAATGTTGCGATAACTGGTTTCCTTCAAATACCTGCCTGTCTGCTAGGGAAGTGTCGGTGAAAGCTTTCATGCGGACCAGCAGAGCGGATCATATTGAGAAGTCTAAAGCTAAGAGTACCTGTTGTGGTTTTCCTCCTCCCTCGCTTTATTATTTATCTCCTTACCCGTTGGTGTTCCCTCTGTAGTGGTAGTTTTGTATTGAAGGTGTCTTTTGTTTTACCCCTTGTACTGTCTCGTTCGTCTTATACTGTGTGTAGGCAGTTACCTTCCCGTTTCCCTGTGGTGGTAATCAGGGTCCTACTCAGGACTAGATTACAGTGGTCAGGGATTCACAGGAGATAGGGTTACGCTGGCGGCCTGGACCTCTGTACCATCAACAGTACCTCCAGGTAGAGGGATTAGTCAGGACCCCAGCTTAGGGTCAGCATAGACCCCGGTCCTCCTGTTTGCAGAGACAGTGTGACATTCCCCTACTGGGGATTGATTCTACCCCTTTGGCTGAGAATAAACCCCAGTTCTCTACTCAGGTGATAATGAGGGTTGAACCTGATCATCAGGAGAGTTGCAAATTTTTGGTGCTGTATAATCTGCATGACATTATTGTACTAGGTTTCCCTTGGTTGCAGTCTCATAATCCTGTTTTGGATTGGAAATCTGTGTCTGTAACCAGTTGGGGCTGCCAATGTGTTAATGCCAACACTCCTGTTTTTTCTGCCTCTCCCCAGGCTCAAGATGTGCCTGACTTTTTGACTGATTTTTCTGATGTGTTTAGCGAAAGTAAATCTGCATCCTTGCCCCCCCATAGGATCTATGACTGCGCTATTGAATTAGTGCCTGGTAGTAAATTCCCTAAAGGTCGCCTTTTTAACTTGTCTGTACCTGAACATGACGCTATGCGGTCTTATATCAAGGAGTCATTGGAGAAGGGTCATATCAGACCATCCTCTTCACCCTTGGGTGCTGTTTTTTTTCTTTGTGGCCAAAAAAGGATGGTTCATTAAGGCCGTGTATTGATTATCGTCTCTTGAACAATATCACTGTGAAATATCAATATCCGTTACCCTTGATTTCTGACCTGTTTTCCAGGGTGAAAAGTGCTACTTGGTTTACCAAGCTTGACCTCAGGGGGGCGTATAACCTTATTCGCATTAAGCACGGGGATGAATGGAAGACGGCGTTTAATACCCCAGAGGGGCATTTTGAGTACCTAGTGATGCCCTTTGGGCTCACTAATGCTCCTTCCGTCTTCCAGTCCTTCATGAATGACATTTTCAGGGATTTTGTGGATAAATTTCTAATTGTTTATTTGGATGATATCTTGATTTTTTCCAATGACTGGGACTCTCATGTGAAACATGTTCGGACTGTGTTCCAGATTTTGAGAGAGAATGCTCTGTATGTGAAGGGATCAAAGTGTCTTTTTGGCGTATAGAATATCTCATTTCTGGGATTAATTTTGTCTCCATCTGTTATTGAAATGGACCCGGTCAAGGTTCAGGCCATCTGTGATTGGGTCCAACCTTCAAGACCTGTGACACAGCGTATGTGTCATGAAAGGATCGCGTTCCTGCGGGTCGGGTGACCGGGGTCACTGAAAGGTCACACGACCCGCAGGCACAAGACCCTTTGTGCTTCACCACAGGGGGGTTGGCTTAACCCCCACGTGGCTACGATCGCTCTGATTGGCTGTTAAAAGTGAAACAGTGCTCCCTTTATTCCGAGCCCTGACGTGTGCCAAAACAGTGGTTTACCCCCACATATGGGGTATCAGCGTACTCAGTAAAAATTGCACAACAACTTTGGGGGTCTAATTTCTCCTGTTACCCTTGGGAAAAAAAATTGGGGACTAAAAAAATTATTTTTGTGGAAAAAAAAAGATTTTTTATTTTCACAGCTCTGCGTTATAAACTTCTGTGAAGAACTTGGAGATTCAAAGTGCTCACCACACATCTAGAGGAGTTCCTTGGGGGATCTAGTTTCCAAAATGGGTCACTTGGGGGGTTTCTACTGTTTAGGCACATCATAGGCTCTGCAAACGTAACATGACGCCCGCAGACCATTCCATCAAGTTGGCATTTCAAAACGTTACTACTTCCCTTCCGAACACCCGACGTGTGCCCATACAGTAGTTTTCTCCCACATATGGGATATCAGCGTACTGAGGACAAGTTGGACAACAACTTTTGGGGTCTAATTTCTCCTGTTACCCTTGGAAAAATAAAAAAA
>JARQOD010000003.1:493909248-494062675 GCA_033576555.1 Oophaga sylvatica | reverse complement strand
TTTTGACTTGTAGGATCGCTGCTTCCAATAGGTGGCGCTACAGAGTATAAGTCCTCTTTGTTTGAAGAGGCAATTTGCATATTATGATTTCTCCTTCTTCGCTTTGTAAGATACCAAAGTCGCTTTGTTATTGAATCCAAAGTCACTCTTATAAAGTGCTTGCTGACGATTGTGTTTCAGTGCTTCTGGAATTTCTCGTCGGTTTGGCTTGATAGTACCAACAAGTGTAATAGCTTTTTGAAGCAGAAAATTGCCTGGTTCAACATTGGTGAAATAATTGTCCATGGTAATGTTTCTACCTAAATTGAATATTGGAACAGCAAGAGTTTTGACAATTTCAGACCCCAGATCCTTCTGTACTGGTGCACCAACCTCTTTGCCACAGTAGATTACGCCATTTATGCCTTAATAATTTGCAGAATCACCCATTCAGAAGATTTTGATTCCATATTTGGCTGGCTTGCTGGGCATGTATTGTATGAACTTGCAGCGTCCTCTGAACGGTACAAGTTGCTCATCTACTGTAACATTAGTACTAGGATTGTAAAGTTTGGTGCAATTTTTGTTAAATATGTTCCAGATATAACTGATAGGGGCTAATTTGTCTGTTTCAAACCTCAATGCACGTGTTCGCTTATCATCAAATCGAATGTGTCTTCTAATTTCCTCATATCTGTCCACTGACATTGTCGCCTTATAGTGTGGATCAGAAAGCGGGTCCAGAAATAATTCTCGTATTGGAACATCATACGATTTTTGACTCCCTGCCAGCAGTAAAAATCCAATGTATGCATAAAGTTCCTCTTTTGAGATATTTTTCCAGGACTTATTTTTTGCGGAAGCGATACGTCTTTTTCTAGGTTTCAACATAAAAGGACCTCTTCTGCAATATTGTCAGAAAAAAAAGTACAGAATACGTCTTTAGGGGAAAAGTAACTGGGACTTCCCACAGCTCCTTGAGCCTGTCTCACAATATTATGGATTGCAGTACGTCCAACTAATGTAGGATTACTGTCCCAAAAAACATTCGTTTTGGATGTTCTACTTATCACTTCTTGAGGATCCACTGTATTCACTCCTTCATCATCAGAATCACTTGAGGATGTTTGATTCTCTGGTGGCAGGTACTCGTCATCGGACAAAGATAGTTCACTTTCATCATCACTTTGAAAGACAATTGCTTCAATCTCTTGGTCACTCAGACGCTTGGAGGAAGACTGTGCCATTGCTGACTAGATGTTAGCAAACTAAAAGAAAAAACAATGAACACAATGAGGGTTGTCCACTCTTTGCTTGTGTGTGACACACTGTAAGTGTAAAGTGCCCCCTCCCTCCTCTCACCCTCAGCATCTCTTACCTTTTATACTTTTTTTTTATACTTTTAGGTGTTGTACAATTCTCTGGATGTCTGTAGCTCAATAGCTTTACCCTTTGCAGGCTTCTTAGAATCAGAGAAACTGAAACTGAATCAGACTTCCTTTCAACATCTTATCTCAGGTCCTTCACAATTAGCTCATAGTGTATACTGTCCTCATTACTCTTTACACAGCTCATTACTGTGTTCAGAAGGACCTGAGATGATGTCATGGCCTTATCTCTCCCTTCAAAAATCACATGACATCCTCATATTGCATTATCCACACCCTGGCCCCTCCACCAGCATTACTGAGTACAAGTAAAGTAACTTGAGACACAAACACTACTGAGAACATGATAAATACATCGGGGCCTAAAAGGCCCCCAATCCGCACAGATGTGGTTTTCACCAAAAAAGCATTGTTACACCAAAATGCCTATGAAAAAAACTATATGAATAACTGGATATTACCAACAACGACATACTTAAGGATTACCTGGAGTTTCAAAATTCTAACTGAAGTAATTTTGCAGATAATAGCAAAAAAGTAAGCATGGGGGCCTAAAAGGCCCCAATACGCATGCTAGGGTTAAAGTAATGATGGCCACTCGTTTTTCTTTACTTAGCTGCTTTTTTCTTGCCATAATACAAATTCTAACAGTCTATTCAGTAGGACTATCAGCTGTGTATCCACCAGACTTCTGCACAACACAACTGATGGTCCCAACCCCATTTATAAGGCCAGAAATCCCACTTATTAAACCTGACAGGGCACAGCTGTGAAGTGAAAAACATTTCCGGTGACTACCTCTTGAAGCTCATCAAGAGAATGCCAAGAGTTTGCAAAGCAGTCATCAAAGCAAAAGGTGGCTACTTTGAAGAACTTAGAATATAAGACATATTTTCAGTTGTTTCACACTTTTTTGTTAAGTATATAATTCCACATCTGTTAATTTATAGTTTTGATGCCTTCAGTGTGAATGTACAATTTTCATAGTCATGAAAATAAAGAAAAATCTTTAAATGAGAAGGTGTGTCCAAACTTTTGGTCTGTACTGTATATATATATACTGTGTGTGTATATATATATATATATATATATATATATATATAATACATTTTATATATATATATATATATATATACATAGATACACACATATCTATATACATACATATATACATACATACAGTATATATATTCTACATACACACACACATATTACAGTATATATTATATATATATATATATATATATATATATATATATAGATGTATCCGTCAGCCAGATACACGCATTACTAAAATGGTACATAGAGAGTTAAATAAAAGACACACACACACACACGAAATTTGTGTGAAACACAATATCTGTTTATTTTTCCAAAAAAAAATGTAAACAAAAAATTGCGAGGCCTCCTGCAATTTTTTTTCCAGGCCGGGGTCACACTTGCGAGAAACTTGCATGAGTCTCGCACAACAATACCAGGCACTGCCGCTGGCACTCGGGACCGGAGTATGCGGCTGAATGTATTTCTTTGCAGCTGAATGCTCTGGTCCAAATGCCGGCAGCAGTGCCGGGTATTGAGGTGCGAGACTCATGTGAGTTTCTCGCAAGTGTGACCCTGGCCTCACAGATGTTTGCTTAGCCTTTACTGGCTACTTTACCGGGGAACCCCAGAAAAAAATTGACATGGGGTCCCCCAATAAAATCAAACCAGCAAAGACTAGGCAGACAGCTGCGGGCTGATATTAATAGCCTGGGAAGGGACCATGTATATTGGCACACCCCCAGGCTTAAAACATCAGCCCGCAGCCACCCCAGAAATGGCGCATCTTATAGATGGCACTTAGCCTCACTCTTTCCACTTGCCCTGTAGCGGTGGCAAGTGAGGTTCATATTTGTGGGATTAATGTCACCTTTGTATTGTCCGGTGATATCAATCCCACGGATTAGCAATGGATAGGCGTCAATAAGATACCTATCCATTACTAATCCTATAGTTATATGGTTATACGGTCAATAAAAACACAGCCAGAATAAAGTCCTTTAATTCAAATAACACTAAACACAGTTTCTCAACAAAGCTATCGATCTCCTGTAATAAAAATAAAATAAACCAACACAAATACTTCCTGTCCACCCTAGTCCTAAATAACGAGTGTTCCACGGCGATCTCGTGTAGAGCAGTCACAACGGGAGATGTGACTGCTCTGCCGGCCTCCGGTGACACAATGACAGGAGATAATAGCTCCTATAGTGTATCACTGAGGGTTCACTGGAGTTCGTGCTCTCACTTTACAGCACTGCTGCGTGAGAATTTTCTCACGCAGCGGTGCCACAAGTGACAGCACGAACTCCAGTGAACTCTGATGGCGAGGGAGTGTTACACTGTGGGAGGATACCTCCGGTCAGTGTGTCACCCTTGGAGGCCAGTGTGACCGTTCTACACATGAGATCGTCGTGGGACTTATTTAGGACTACGGCGGACCAGGAAGTATTTTTGTTGGTTTATTATTTTATTTTTATTACAGGAGATTGAGGGATTCGGGGATTAGCTGTTTGGTGTATTTTTTTTACACTTGAACACAGTCACTGGATGATGGGACTACTATCCCATCATTGGCTCATGCTGTCTCTGTTCTATGTGACAGCAGACATAGCCGGATAGGACTACTTTAGTATTCCCATCAGACGATGACTGCCTACACACAGACACCCGCAGACAGACCCACACACAGACAGACACCCGCAGACAGGCACACAGACTCCCGCACACAGACCCCTGCAGACAAACACCCACACACAGACACCCGCACACAGACACACACAAAGTCTCCGCCCACACACACATTCTCTGCCCACACACTTCCTTTCTGCAGCGTTTTTGGCAAGCAAATCTGCAGCTAATCCGCAGACCTTTTTACACCTGCAGTTTAGCTGCGGATTTGACTGACTCAATGTTAATCTAAGGGTGCAGAAACGCTGCAGATACGCAAAAAGAATTGACATACTGCGGAAAATAATACGCTGCGAATCCGCGTGGAATTTTCCTCAGCATGTGCACAACAATTCAAGATTCCCATTGATTAACATTGCTTGTGCACCTCATTGCGGATTTGGTGCATTTCCGTGCGTTAAAAACACTGCAGTCTGCAATAAAATCTGCAACGTGGGCACATAGCTTTAAAGCTTTTTTTATAGCACACGGAGCAGCCTGGGGGATATAGTGTATTTGTTAGGAATTTATTTAAAGGCTGGAGAACGTGGTGGCTGCGGCTTTTGTGGGGAACTCCTGATGACAGGTTTCCTTTAATGCTAATAAATTGTCATTAATACATGCTCTTATCTTTCCGTTCATGCATGGAACCTTTATTCTCCAGGTTCATCAGGTTGCAGCATTAATCTTTTAAGCAAATGCATTGGTTTAGCGGAAACTAAATAAAGTCTAAAACCTTATTGATTAGAAACAAGGTTTTCTACAGAGATACATGTATCAGAGGCCCAGCTAATCATCAGATCTGCCGCATCGGTAAATGTTTGCATTTTACAATGTCTAAGCCCATCCAGGTCTTATTGGATGGAGTAGGCCTTTTAATTAAAGGATTGTTGCACAGTAAACTACATCTTGGTTCTGGCCATATTGTTCCTACTGAACTCATAAAGGCCATTGAAGTGGAGGATGTAATTGAATAGATTGTATTTGTAATATGAAGACCGCAATCCATTACGAATAAGAAATGTACACAGGATTTATACTCAGTTCCTGCTTAAATTATGCAGAAGAAAGGTTACATCTCTCAGGACTCTGACCTTCAAGGACATTGTTAAACTGCCATCGCTAGTGATCTTTGTGCAAAATGTATGGTCTACATATTAAATGAGGCTGATACATGTGGCAAGATGGATCCGGCCGGGTTCTTATGTTATTGCTAAATGCAAACTTTGTTTGTGTTGTATTGTAAGGATTGCCTGCACATTGTAGTATGAGGTATTGTTAAAAATATTCTCAAGCAGGGTCTTAGGGATATCTAGGATTAACTCCAGCCTGCATGTAGAACAATAAGGCCTGCCAGCCATTTAACTGCTAGTACGGATGGTATTCAGCTCCCCAAATGTATCCAGCCGTACAGCTCGACCAAATCACATCCTGAGGGATTTGCACCTTCTGTCACACTGTATTTCTGCTTACTGTGGTTTTTGCTATTGATTTTTAGTATGATGGAGAGCGGTTATACAATGT
The DNA here is from genome assembly GCA_033576555.1 of Oophaga sylvatica. NCBI lineage: Eukaryota > Metazoa > Chordata > Amphibia > Anura > Dendrobatidae > Oophaga > Oophaga sylvatica. The sequence goes on along the minus strand of JARQOD010000003.1, from coordinate 494,057,075 downwards.
AGCTAGAGGCAGAAAAGAAAACAAAATCTGGATGGCCAAAGAGCTGACTGTAAATGAATGCAAAGCTCTGTAATTTGGGTGGATGACAGACTGTACTAGAGGCAATGAAGAATAAAGGGCAATTACGCTGGTATACAGTTAAGCAAATTACAATAATTGAAACAAAAAAACCTGATCCAACGGATTTTTAGCTTTGGTTTGATATCCAAGGAAGGTCTCATACGGGATGGCTGTACTGATTCCTCATCATGGTTGGCACCAAATAGCACAATCATACAGATGCTGCATTGCTGATACAGCGTAATGAGTGCTGTAAGAGGCACTAATTGGAGAACAGCAATCTGTTTACATGGAAACTTTCATTTTTGTAGTTCTGTCCCACATTTCATACAAATGTAAAAAAATATAACAAAAGAAATGCCATTCTTAGTGCCAAGGCCTAAAATGCAAGGCTTAAAGACATGACCTTTGTGGAGTACATTAATAAATATCTAAAAGTCAACATCAACTAATATATTATAACATTAAAAGCCCTGCCTCACTAAGACACCCAATCACTAAGAAAAACTACCCAATTCCTGGAACCCACTGACATGTACTGCAGTATTAAAATGGTTTTCTGTGAACACAATATTGTATTGATGGACTAACCATAGGAAAGATCATCAGTATTGTGATCCTGGAAAACTTCCTAAAATTGGAGCTCAGGTAGTATTTGCCTGGGGTGATCTGCTGGATTTCGACTCTTCGGTATGGCTCATTAAATATAGGAGAAACCTCAATGATGTACATATGCCATAAAAAGGCATATGGACAAGGGTTGTCTTCATAAAGAAGTTTTCACTTGAATAACCTACAAAACATAAAAATGCAGGCTGCCAAAAAATAAATAATATAGTCAAATATTTAAACTTACTATGGTGACACTACAACAGCTTATTGAGACATGGACTCAACAAAACTTCTGAACGTGTCCTGCAGTGTCTGGCACCAAGATAATCACAATAGATGCTTAGCTCCTATAAGTTGTGAGGTGGGAACTCATTCTTGATCAATGTCTCTGTTCTGATGATCATATGTCCATGGTAGGCATTTTCAGAGGCCAGCATGAGAATTGTGACTGGTCTGCAACTCTGTAGATCTACACTCAACAAACTGTGTGTGTTTCTTTCATAGCCAGCGGTATCTTTATCAACAATTTACCATATACCACAGAAGTTCTACTGAGCTATAGGAGGAAATGGGCCAACCTTTGCTTCCCAATTGCATCAGTGAGATTTGGGCACCCCTACTTTTTTCAAAAACTTTTGGCACATACTAACCAATCTATACCAGGAATACCCCACAAGATTGATTTTTTTTTTAAACCATACAGTTTTGTTGATATTTTTGCAAACATTTATTATGTCAGTTATGAGAAATCTAGCCTAGCAGCCATATTAAAATTATGCTGAAAGTGCCCTGGGAGAACGTCAATATACTTCGAACAAACAGTGCAACTACATTGACACCCCCAAGTGCACTTTCAGTCTGATTTGCATACAGCTTTAATGCTAGATTTCTCATGACTAGAAAACAGGATCTCTACTAAAAATGTATATTTTTTATAGGTGGACAAGCAGCTGTACAACCATACCCTGGCACATAAAGCTGGAAGGCAATGAAGACATGATCATGTAGCATCAGGTCTGTGTATAATGCATCAAGTGTACTGTGACAAACACTGGTCATGTAAAAGTGTAGAGGGCTGTGAGCCCAATTCTGCACCTGGATTCCCATATGGGTCAGTCTGAGCCTGTGCTGATGCATCAATGTGCTCATGGAGCAGGGATACAACCATAAAGGTACATATCTGTTTAATTGGCTGTTATGTAAATGATAAACTGATCATGAGATGTTCGGATCCCCAGTGATTAGTTATAATCTGTGGTCATCCCAGTAAATGCTTAGATTCTCTACAGCACCTATTGGAGAAAATGGTTGAGGACGTAAAGTAGCTGGGAATTTAGGATGCAGCGATCATGCTATCCTCAAATTTTGGATTGCAAGAGGAAGAAGACCTGTGAGGGCTCAGACTTTAAGGTTGAACTTCAGAAAAGCAGATTTTAACGAACTCAGAAAGAGGGTAGGAAAGGTCCATTGACTGGAATATTCTAAAGGACAGAAATGTCCAAGAAGGATAGGAAATTATGCATGCTAAATGAAATTCTAACTGCACAATCAGTAACAATCCTGAAAACTTGGAAGAATTGGAAGCATTTAAAGAGACCATGGTTATGAACACAGAACTTAAACACTTGTTAAAAATGAAAAAACAAATATCAAATGGAAAGAGGGGGGCATATCAGAAGAAGAATATGATGCTGTCTGCAGGGAATGCAAGGCAAGCATTACAAGAGCTAAAGCCAGTAATTAAGTGATGTGTGCAAGGGAGACCAAAAGCAATAAAAATAATTTTTGGGGTATGTCAAAAGCAAAAGAATAGTCAAAGTTGATATAGGATTTTTACAGGATGAAAAGGGTGAAGTGGTAAAAAGTGATGTTGAGAAGGCCAAACTTTTAACTTTCTATTTTGCATCTGTGTTCCCTAAGAATGCAAACGTAACATCAACTGATTTTCAATGTGCCATCGAAGGAATAGTGTGGATTCATTTATCTATAAACAGAGAGATGACGAGGGAACACTTAGCTAATTTAAATGAATTTAAATCTCCTGTTCCAGATAAATTACATCCCAGGGTACTGAAAGAGTTAGCAGAGGAAATTGCAGAACCATTAGCCAGAATCTTTGAAAAATCCTGGAAAACAGAAGTGCCAGGAGATTGAAGAAGAGAAAATGTTGTCCCTATTTTCAAAAAAGGAATGAAGATGGAGCCAGGAAATTACAGGCCAGTTAGCCTTACTTCTATACCAGGAAAGATCTTTGAACAAATTATTAAACAACATGTATGTAAGTACTTGGATAAGAATACAGTAATTAACCAGAGCCAGCATGGCCTTGTAGCAAACAAGTAATGCCAGACTAATCTAATTTCTTTCAAAGATGGATGGATCAGGGAAATGCGGTAGATATACTGCAGTATATCTCCACTTCAGCAAAGCATTTCATAAGTTATTAAAGTATCACATTCTATTCTTATTGAAAAAAATGACCAAGTATGAACAAGGCTATGGTTAGGTTTATTCATAACTATCTCAGTGATCATACTCAAAGAGTGGTAATAAATGGTTGCACATCCAATTGGAAGAGTGTTTCAAGTGGAGTACCACAAGGATCATCCTTCCCCAGTGTTGTTGAACATTTTTATAAATGATCTAGATAAAGAAACTGAAGGTAAACTAATCAAATTTGCAGATGATGTAAAGCTAGGAGGGATAGCTAACTCTAGAGAAGAAAGAGAAAGGATTTAGAAGGATGTAAATAATCTTGAACAATGGGCAGTGACTAATAGAATGGTATTTAACAGGGAGAAATGCAAGATTCTACATCTGGGCAAGAAAAAAAAAATTACATCTAGAGAATGGGAGAAAAAGAACTAAGCAACAGCATGTGTGAAAAAGACTTGGGTATACTAGTAGATGACAGACTGCACGACAACAGTGTGAAGCTGCAGCAAAAAGGCCATTACAGTTCTGGGATGTATTAAGAGAAGCATAGAGTCTAGGTCACGTGGAGTAATTATCCCCCTCTACTCCTCCTTGGTCAGGTCTCATCTGAAATACTGTGTCCAGTTCTGGGCACCACATTTTAAAAAAGACATTGAAAAACTGGGGTAAGTTCAGAGAAGAGCTTCCAGGATGGTGAGCAGACTTCAAGCTATGTCCATGAAGCAAATGGTTAAAGCATCTGGGAATGTTAAAAGAAGGCTAAGAGGAAATTTAATAGCTGTCTACAAATTTCTGAAGGGATGTCACAGTGTAGAGGGATCATCATTATTCTCATTTGCACATATAAACCTGGGAAGCAATGGAATGAAACTGAAAGGGAGAAAATACAAATTAGATATTAGGAAAACTTTTTGACAGGGTGATCAATGAGAGGAACAGGCTGGCACGAGAGGTGGTGAGTTCGCCTTCAATAGAAGTCTGAACAGACATCTGTGTGAGATGATTTAGTGAGTCCTACATTTAGCAGAGGGTTAGACACGATGACCCTGGAGGTCCCTTCCAACCCTAACATTCTATGATTCTGTGACTATAGGGGAAATGTGGTATTACACAGTTTTAATAATAATCAGCAGGCTGTCCATGAATTGCTGGGATTTCCAGAGAACGACATTCTTTGTTGCAGCTTTTAGCTATGTCTAGTAGATGAGAATTTTATATCTATGACTTTTCATCATTCGCTGATATGCAATTTGAAAATGAGTTTTCTAATACAGACAAACCCTGTAACAAGTTAGATCAATGCCAGCAGTTAAATCTCTTCATCCAGGATGCTTATTTTTCTTTGATTGCTGTAATCATTTTTCATAGCATGTTATAGGAAAGGTTTTGATAAAACATGGTTTTATACCAAGTATGTACATATGCTAATGTTCTCACATTTAGATTTCTTCCGTACACTGTCACCGTACACTGCTGCCAATGTGTCTGTCTGTATAAAACCAGAAAAGGATGAGTCCACTGATGTTCCTGTAGCTGCGGGGCATGAGAAATGATTACAGAGTCTGTGTTCCTGCAATGCTTGGAGCCATTATAACTTCACTTTAAAAATCCCTCAGCAGCACTAGCCTGGCTTCCTTAATTGGTCTCATTTAGTGCTTGAAAGGGTGTTTCTTCTCCCTCTCAGACATGTATTCACTACGGGGCATCCAGAAGGCAAAGGACGTGATGCTCTCCCCTGTGCTCTGTCATTCCTAGCAGATACACAGGAGCTGATTGCTACTGGCTTTCTGTCCACATTATGCAGCAATTAATGGCACGAAAATTAGCACTTTACTGCGCAAACAAGACAAAGTTCTGCACTTATTATTATTACAGAGATATTTGATTTTTCTTGTGATGTTTATGACTGATATAATGACCTTTTCTTGTATTATCTTACATCTGTTTGGCTTTTTGTAGGTCATAACAATACTTACATTATATTGCTAATGAAACAACGTAGCATATAATCCACAAAAAAGTGTATCAATAGTGTAAAAGATATATATTTTTATGACAAATAGTTCATAATCAACAATACAATACATCTATCAATAAAGTTGTATCAAATTACAGAGTTGTTCAAATCAGGTCAAAAAGGTGCACCAAAAATGTGGTGTCACCCCACAAGCATGAATATAGGAAAAGAGCTTTCACATTAAACTCAATGTATACATAAAGAGACAGTGCGTTTAGGTGTACCAAAAATAGTTAAAGGATGGCAGGCTCCAGCACCACAAAGGGAAAAAAGACTGCACTATACATCAGATAAGTCAAACACCATCAAGGTACTGTCCCCAGAAGTTGTGCAAAGAGTCATATTATTGATATCTCTTACCGATATTCACGATTGTGGATGTAACACGTGCCCCTACATGCATTTTGCGTCGGCTTCCTCAGAGGGCCAAGATGATCAGTATGTCCCCAATGCTCTTCTTATATATCACTCCTTCAGTAACAGGTGTCAGAGATTGCGTTAGGAAGCGGCGCATGTGTTCGAACAAACAAGCGCCGGAAGTTACATCACCTCTGGCGCCATCATGGTGGTGTGGGTCATGGGGTACTCCCGATGACGTCAATGACCAACACACATCACTAATAAACGCCGGAAGCGATGTCCCGGCTCGCTCACGTCGGAGACATGCATACTACTATCTAGTCTGATCAACTGCCATTCGCTCATGTTCTCTCTGTACAGATTCACTATCTTGTCTGTGGGTAGGGGAGCAGGCAAATCCCTATTTTATAACAGAACACTATCGGTGAGTAATAGATTGGCATTCAAAAGGTCTCATAGGATCACAGGGTCACATAATGCCCACGTCACAGTATACAGTGTGTCACGATCCATTTTTGGATCTGTGGCAGATCTGGCTTCTCAGATTAAAACTTTTTTCCTTTCAGGCCATCGGGGGTTAAGGTCAATTTTTTCCCTGCTGGTGTAATTGCATTGCTGCTGGGTCAGCTGATGTGGGTAGTGACCAGCTGACTGTCAGTGTTAGAGAATAGTCTACAGCAGGGGTTGAGAACCTCAGGCACCTGGGCCATTTACGGCCCTCGATGACCTTTTATCAGGCCCTCGGGCAGATTCTCAGGGACCGCATTCTTGAGCAGGGAGCTGTATTTTGATTGCCACAAGCTCATTAATTTCTTCTTGCTCTGTTAGCACATACATGCAGTGTTCACGACTGAGCACTGAAGGACATGCATTGAAAGATTACGTCCTGACACCAGTGCTATAGTCAGGATGTACTTTGTGGGCGGAGTTTGTAAGGCCCCCGAAGGATGGTATAAATATCCAAATGGCCCATCGCAGAAAAAAGATTCCCCACCTCTGGTCCACAGTGACCAAGCTGGAGTAATGAGCTCTCTGGGTGCAGTGGTGCCTCTGATGAGTTTTCTTATCTGGTGCCTTTAGTCTGCTGTGCAGTGCTTTGCAGCAGAACAAAGCTAAGTGTTGTATTTTTGTTACCCCATTTCTTTTTGGTGTCTTCCTTTCCTTTCCTCCTTGTTGTATCAGTGCAGTGGTGGGACTAGTGCTCTCACCTGCCGGCTCCCTACTTAGAGATAAGAGCAGGGCAAGTGAGGGATTAGGTATCCTGCTCGGCGATGGGGTGAAATAACCTGTATAGGGATGTTAGGAAGATCAGGGTACATCCTCAGGTGAGTGCAGGAGAAGTCCCTTGTGTTCCCTTGTTTGTTGTGCCGTTTGGTGACCGACTAACCGTTGGGTCGAGTCATACTGGGTCAGTGCATAACCATACAAAAGTGTACAAGTAGGATTGTAGTGCCCAGATAGTCATAAGGGGATATACACACAAGCGCAATTATAATATTTGTGATTATTGAAAAAAGTGCTGTTTACGAATCCTCCTATATTACAAGTTATTGTGTCAACTACAATGCATATAGCCGAAGGAAGACATTTATAACCATTCTAGTTTTAGTATAGTGGAAATTACATAGGTGATGCTACTATCATACAATTTGACAATACAACATACAATACATTGTAGCCCCCTCATATAGTATGATGTAGGCCCCCAGAATATAATGTAGCCCCCTGAGAGAATAATGCAGCCCCCACACAGAATATAATGCAGCCCCCCCACAGAATATAATGTAGCCCCCTCATAAAGTATAAAGCAGCCCCCTCATAGGGTGTAATGCAGCCCCCTTCGTAGGGTATAATGCTGCCCCCTCTACCGCCATCATTGTTCTCCCCTCCACCCCATCATTGCTCTTTCCACCACCTCCATCATTGCTTTCTCCCCACCACCCCATCATTGCCCATTACAGCACCTCCATCATTGCCTCCTCCCCATCACCACCATTGTCCTTTCCATCACTACATCACTGTCTTTTCCACCACAACCATCATTGCTATCTCCCACATCACCCCCATAATTGCCCATTCCAACACCTTCACCATTGCCTCCCCCACCACCACCACCATCATTGTCCTTTCCACCACAACCATCATTGCCTTCTCTCCCACCACCCCATCATTGCCCATTCCCCCACCTCCATCATTGCCTCCTCACCCACCACCCCATCTTCCTTTCCAACACCACAAACATTGCGTTCTCTTCCACCACGCCCATCACTGCTCTCTCCATCACCCACATAATTGCCAATCGCCAATACACACAGAGCACCATTCTCACACACAGCATAACACACACAAAGCACTGCACCGCACCCACATACACACACACACATTCACGCATGCAGGCAGACGCACACAGCACCCACTCACCTCTTCGCACGTTCCCGGCAGCCGAACAACATCCCGGCAGCATCTTCGTCGCCGGCAGCTTTCTCTCTGAAACAGCCACGCGCTGAATGATTATGTCATCCAGCTGCGCTGTGTCAGACAGGAATTGCCTGGCAGAAAGCAGGACGGTATCGGATACCTGAAGCTCCACTCCACTGCCAAGATGCAGGGATTGCTCCCTATCCGCCGATTGCCCTCAGGGTTAGCCGCACTGCAGGGGCCCACCTCCGGGGCCCTGATATAGCCACACCGGCTTTACATGTGGGCAGTATTAGCCTCAGCCTGTGGCTAACACTGCCTGCTATTAAAGTAATATGAGTATTCACTCCTGTCCATGCCCATGGGGACGTGGGAAAGCGTGAATATTCATTTCTCTTTAGCAGCGGGGACAGGCTCCTGTCTCCAGCTGCTGCTCCGCTGGCACTGGGTGGGCCGCCCTGACTCAGGGCACCATAGCAGCTGGGTGTACCACTATTAGAGATACGCCACTGGCTGGGGGCCCCTGATGCAGAGGGGGCCCTAGGCAGCTGCTGGCCAGTATGTCAGCAGATGTCAGTGCCTAGGACCCACCTGAGAATCCTCCGGTTCTCCGGTGGGCCCTACGACCCTGCACCCCAGCCATTACCCTAAGATATGGACCAGTTTTCTACTGGCACAAACAATTAATATGCCATTACAAGTGAGTGCCAGATCTACAGAACAAATGCCAATCCTTCAGTGATTAGTGATGTCAGGGTTACTATGACATAAAGAAAGAACAGAGAGAGAAAGAAAGAACATAGAGAGAAAGAAAGAACAGAGAAAGAGAGAGAAAGAAAGAACAGAGAGAGAAAGAAATAGAAAGAATAGAGAGAGAAAGGAAGAACAGAGAGAGAGAGTTGTGGTTGATAAAAATCTCACCAATTAGTCCAAAAGCGAGTGAAACAGATTACTTTAAATCCTTGCAAGAATATAAAGTTTACTAATGTGACACAAAATCGTGTATGTTGTCAGTTAAGCTTTTGAGAATAACCAACAATGCAGTCTGAATGAAGTGATTGGAGACAGAAGACTGTTAGCTTAAAAAAAAAAAAAAAAAAAAAGGAGTGTACCATGAAACCTCAAGCTGACAAACCCTTTCTTGGTTTTCAAATGGTAATGGAATACCGACAATTTGTTGAGATCAGGATGCACTACATTGCAGAATTATTTAATGGATAATTTAGCAATTTGATTTGCCAAGTTTTTAACACTAAGGTTCAGATACGGCTTTAAAGATGGCTAATACTTGCAATATAATGCGATTTTATTTAAAAGTACAAAATTAAAGGAATAGTGTGATTGAATAGTATGAGTGCGTACACTTTTGTATATTTTAATATACAAAGGTTAAATACATATAGGGATTGCATACATATAATGATTAATTATATATAAAGATTAACTACATACAGTATACTTACATCATCACCAAGAGACTTTTAAACATCATCCGTCTGGATTATCAGAGAAGCAACACCATGACAGAGAATCCCTGGGAGATTCACTACACTGCATGGGCATCCCCAATTATGCAGGTATGAACCACTGTACATGTACAGGTACCCCAGTATTTGCATCTGTCTTAGTCATGTTTCTCTGGTCTTATATAGTGATTTACACTATGTAGTAACTCAAGTTTCACCCAGCCCTTCAAGTGGCCAGCTTTCAAGGTTGGATGAAACTGAGATATCATGAAGTTGTCAAACGAGGGGCCATAAACCTTAGAATATAAAAGCCACAAGGATTTAGATAAAACCACCACAGACAGAGGTTAAGTAAACCGTATAGTTTTACAATCACAAACAAATATGGAAGCTTAGAACTGTTTGTGAAGTCAATAAACAAAGTTTTCCAGATTGTGTCAGGATGAGCATTTACTTTCACATATGTAAATCTTTTACCAGAAATGCAGCTATGTAATTGTCTGAATGCATTCTGTATATTTCAATATGGCTTCAAAATAGCCATTTGTATATTCACACTACACTATTAACGGCAATCATATCTATATTCAGCCGTTCTTGAAAAACTTAAGCTTAACCCCATAGACTACTCTGGATAATCATGACAATCTTCTTGACCAGTATCTATAGGTAACTAATGTTAAAACTAGCTGCTACTATGTATTCCGGAAATAAAAGAGAGAACTGCAAGAATGTTAAGATGTTCTAAAACATAACTGTGACCATGCTCAATGTTCCATAACTGTTCCGTTCTGCTGTGTAATAAATATTGGAAAAACATTACATGATCTGACATCCTTTCCAAAAATTTTTTTACAGATAAGAAGAGCATATATTATTATTATTCCTGTTTATTATCCTAGAAAGAATGAAGGAACATGCAGTCTCCCTCATACAAGTAATCTCAGCCAAAAATGATTACATTATGTACTCTGCATCTACAAGCATTCAGCTGTCACTTTTTGCTATTGAACACTTCCCATTTGATGCAGCCAAAGTAATGGCTTTCAATACGAGAAAACATATCATGTCAAAAGATATATTACTATTCAGCTACTGAGCCAAATTAACAGCATTGCTTTATCAAAATTATATGCAGTATATTTTGTCCAATGTGATCAACCTATCAACAAAAAACGGAGCTTTACAAGTGAGGTCTTTAAAGCACGCAAATTTTATGAAGTATTTGCAAACCAGGATGTGGATTGCACATGCGGGGTACCTTGGTAACAAATATACTCTTGTCATCACAGACACACTTGCCCTAAATTGTACTGCCTATAACAGCACAGAACATGTTCACCCTGGTCATCTATTGGCTGTTAAGGAGGAGACAGTGATGAAGGCCTCAGTAAAAGTAGGCCAAATGTAAAGGACCAGGTCTCCTGCACTAGTAATGCCCATACACCCAGTGCATTGGCAATATTGGAGACACCATAGATGATGACAGAGGGTTTCAACAAAGTAATTTAGAAATAATAAGATCATATTTTTATCTTCCTGTTTATAATCAAGTAAAGAAGGAACATGCAGTCTCACTCAAAGAAGTTATCGGTTCAAAAATTGATTCTCTGATGGGCCCTACGACCCTGCACCCCAGCCATTACCCTAAGATATGGATCAGTTTTCTACTGGCACAAACAATTGATATGGTATTACAGGTGAGTGCCAGATCTACAGAACAAATGCCAATCCTTCAGTGATTAGTGATGTCAGGGTTACTATGACAGAAAGAACAGAGAGAAAGAAAGAACAGAGAGAGAGAAAAAAAGACAGAACAGAGAGAAAGAAAAAAGATCAGAGAGAGAATGAAAGAAAAAAATAAAGAACAGAGAGTGAAAGAAAAAGAAAGAGCAGAGAGAGAAAGGAAGAACAGAGAGAAAGAAAGAAAGAACAGAGAGTGAAAAAGAAAGAACAGATAGAGAAAGAAAGAAAGAACAGAGAGAGAGAGAAAGAAAACAGAGAGAAAGAAAAACCACAGAAAGAAAGAACAAAGAAATAGAGAGAACAGAGAAATAAATAAAGAACAGAGAGAAAGAAAGAACAGAGAGAGAGAAAAAAGAAAGAACAGAGAAAGAGAAAGAAAGAACAGAGAGCGAAAGAAAGAACAGAGAGAGAAAGAAAGAACAGAGAGAGAAAGAAAGAACAGAAGAGAGAAAAAGAGCAGAGCGAGAGAAAGAAAGAACAGAGAGAGAAAGAAAGAACAGTGAGAGAGTAAGAAAGAACAGAGAGAGAAAGCAAGAAAGAAAGAACAGAGAGAGAAAAAAGAAAGAAAGAAAGACCAGAGAGAGAAAAAGAAAGAACAGAGAGAGAAAGAAAGAACATAGAGAGAAAGAAAGAACAGAGAGAAAGAAAGAACAGAGAGAAAGAAAGAACAGAGAAAGAAAGAACAGAGAGAGAGAAAGAAAGAACAGAGAGAGAGAAAGAAAGAACAGAGTGAGAGAAAGAAAGAACAGAGCGAGAGAAAGAAAGAAAGAACAGAGATGAAAGAAAAAGAAAGAGCAGAGAGAGAAAGGAAGAACAGAGAGAGAGAAAGAAAGAAAGAACAGAGAGTGAAAAAGAAAGAACAGAGATAGAAAGAAAGAACAGATAGAGAAAGAAAGAACAGAGAGAGAGAGAAAGAAGGAACAGAAAGAAAGAAAAACCACAGAAAGAAAGAACAAAGAAATAGAGAGAACAGAGTAATAAATAAAGAACAGAGAGAAAGAACAGAGAGAGGGAAAAAAGAAAGAACAGAGAAAGAGAAAGAAAGAACAGAGAGCGAAAGAAAGAACAGAGAGAGAAAGAAAGAACAGAGAGAGAAAGAAAGAACAGAGAGAGAAAGAAAGAACAGTGAGAGAGTAAGAAAGAACAGAGAGAGAAAGCAAGAAAGAAAGAACAGAGAGAGAAAAAAAGAAAGAAAGACCGAGAGAGAAAAGAAAGAACAGAGAGAGAAAGAAAGAACATAGAGAGAAAGAAAGAACAGAGAAAGAAAGAACAGAGAGAAAGAAAGAAAGAAAGAACAGAGAGTGAAAGAAAAAGAAAGAGCAGAGAGAGAAAGGAAGAACAGAGAGAGAGAAAGAAAGAAAGAACAGAGAGGAAAAAGAAAGAACAGAGATAGAAAGAAAGAACAGATAGAGAAAGAAAGAACAGAGAGAGAGAGAAAGAAGGAACAGAAAGAAAGAAAAACCACAGAAAGAAAGAACAAAGAAATAGAGAGAACAGAGTAATAAATAAAGAACAGAGAGAAAGAACAGAGAGAGGGAAAAAAGAAAGAACAGAGAAAGAGAAAGAAAGAACAGAGAGCGAAAGAAAGAACAGAGAGAGAAAGAACAGAGAGAGAAAGAAAGAACAGAGAGAGAAAGAAAGAACAGAGAGAGAAAGAAAGAACAGTGAGAGAGTAAGAAAGAACAGAGAGAGAAAGCAAGAAAGAAAGAACAGAGAGAGAAAGAAGAAAGAAAGAACAGAGAGAGAAAAAAGAAAGAACAGAGAGAAAGAAAGAACAGAAAAGAAGACATAGAGAGAAAGAAAGAACAGAGAAAGAAAGAACAGAGAGAAAGAAAGAAAGAGCAGAGAGAGAGAAAGAACAGCGAGAGAAAGAAAGAACAGAGAGAGAAAGAAAGAACATAGAGAGAGAAAAAAAAGAAAGAAAGAACAGAGAGAGAAAAAGAAAGAACAGAGAGAGAAGGAAAGAACATAGAGAGAAAGAAAGAACAGAGCGAGAAAGAAAGAACAGAGAGAGAAATAAAGAAAGAACAGAAAGAAAAAGAACAGAGAAAGAACAGAGAGAGAAAGAAAATGAAAGAACAGAGAGAGAAGGAAAGAACATTGAGAGAAAGAAAGAACAGAGAGAAAGAAAGAAAGAACAGAGAGAGAAAGAAAAAGAAAGAACAGAGAAAGAAATAAAGAAAGAACAGAGAAAGTACAGAGAGAGAAAGAAAGGAAGAATAGAGAGAAAGAAAGAACAGAGAGAAGGAAAAAAAGAAAGAACAGAGAAAAAGAAAAAAGAACACTGATAGAAAGAAAGAACAGAGAGAGAGAAAGAAAGAACAGAGATAAAGAAAGACCACAGAAAGAAAGAACAGAGAAATAAATAAAGAACAGAGAGAAAGAAAGAAAGAACAGAGAGAGAAAAAGAAAGAACAGAGAAAGCGAAAGAAAGAATAGAGAAAGAACAAAGAGAGAGAAAGAATGAAAGAACAGAGCGAAAGAAAGAAAGCACAGAGAGAGAAAGAAAGAACCTTGAGAGAAAGAAAGAACAGTGAGAGAGTAAGAAAGAACAGAGAGAGAAAGAAAGAACAGAGAGAGAAAAAAGAAAGAACAGAGAGAGAAAAAAATAGAACAGAGAAAGAAAGAACATAGAGAGAAAGAAAGAACATAGAAAGAAAGAACAGAGAGAGAAAGAGAGAAAGAACAGAGAGAGAAAGAAAGAACATAGAGAGAGAAAAGAAAGAACAGAGAGAGAGAAAAAAACAGAGAAAAAAAGAAAGAACAGAGAGAAAGAAAAAGAACACAGATAGAAAAAAAGAACAGAGAGAGAGAAAGAAAGAACAGAGAGAGAAAGAAAGAAAGAACACAGAGAAAGAAAAGAAAGAACAGAGAGAAAAACAACAGAGAAAAGAAAGAACAGATTGAAAGAAAAAAGAACACAGATAGAAAGAAAGAACAGAGAGAGAGAAAGAAAGAACAGAGATAAGAAAGACCACAGAAAGAAAGAACAAGGAAATAAAGAAAGAAAGAACAGAGAAATAAATAAAGAACAGAGAGAAAGAAAGAACAGAGAGAAAGAAAGAAAGAACAGAGAGAGAAAAAAGAAAGAACAGAGAAAGCGAAAGAAAGAAAGAAAGAGAAAGAAAGAACAGAGAGAGAGAAAGAATGAAAGAACAGAGCGAAAGAAAGAAAGCACAGAGAGAGAAAGAAAGAACAGTGAGAGAGTAAGAAAGAACAGAGACAGAAAGAAAGAACAGAGAGAGAAAAAAGAAAGAACAGAGAGAGAAAAAAATAGAACAGAAAGAGAATGAAAGAACATAGAGAGAAAGAAAGAACACAGAAAGAAAGAACAGAGAGAGAGAAAGAAAGAACATAGAGAGAGAAAAGAAAGAACAGAGAGAGAGAAAAATAAAGAACAGTGAGAGAAGAAAAGAACATAGAGAGAAAGAACAGAGAGAGAGAAAGAAAGAACACAGAGAAAAAGAAAGAACAGAGAAAGAACAGAGAAAGAAATAAAGAAAGAAAGAACAGAGAAAGAAATTACAGAGAAAGAAAGGAAGAATAGAGAGAAATAAAGAACAGAGAGAAGGAAAAAAGAAAGAACAGAGAGAAGAAAAAAAAAGAAGAACAGAGAGAAAAAAGAAAGAACTGAGAGAGAGAAACAATAGGGAGAGAGAGAAAGAAAGAAAGAAAGAACAGGGAGAGAAAGAAAGAACAGGGAGAGAAAGAAAGAACAGGAGAGAAAGAAAGAACAGAAAGAGAAGAAAGAAAGAACAGAAGAGAAAGAAGAAAGAAAGGAAAGAAAGAGAAAACAGAGAAAGAAAGAACAGAAAGAAAGAAAGAACAGAGAGAGAGAAAGAAAGAGGGGAAAGAAAGATAGAACATAGAGAGAAAGAAATAAAGAACAGAGCGAGAGAAAGATAGAACAGAGAGAGTGGGTTAAACACTAACCAGGAGCTGTAATGGTATTGCAGCCATTTGTAACCCAGTCAGGACCATCAATAATGTGGAAGGCAGATAAAGCTGCAGGTATTGGAGGCAATGGGCAGCAGACACAGTTGGGTAAGTGAGCGCGGGCAAGTGACGTCAACAGCGTGATCACATGACATGATTACACTGCTCGTGTCGCTCTGACCCGGCGGTCAAAGCTTCAATTGTACTCGAGTCTGTAACACACGAGTACAATTGATTCCTGGGAGCCTCTGTGCTGCAGTTTTTCTGTGTCGGCTGTTAACTTGAAAGAAAGGCTGACTCCAAGTCCAGGGTGCGAGACAAGTAAGATCCCGGCCGGGACAGCAGGACAGAGTCTCAAAATCGGAACTGTCCCGCTGGATTCGGTATGGTTGGGAGGTATGCTTCTATTACTGCTTTCAGCAGTGCTACACCAGTATAGTATTGTAACAGAAAGGCTATGTGGCATGTGGCTTCATTTATCACATTACATGCTGTTCAGTAGTGCTGTGTCTATAATCACACAACATACTATTTTGAGCCTCCATAATCTGCACCTACTTCTTACCTAGATGCACTAACTCTATGAACCCTTTTTTTCTCTACTGATTTTCTCTTTATAATATTAAAGAAACCAGTGTTGGTCATGATTGTCATTGGCACAATGGTGCTTTAACACTGGAGCTGTGTCCATTTACTAGAGAGCAAATCTTAATATAGGCTATTCTCCATTGATTCCCAAATCTCACATTTTTGAAATCGATTCTGCCACCTCTAGAAATGATGAACAAATATTTAGAAATTGTGCTTTCCATTGATTGTCTAAACTTGATATCAATAATGTAAGATCAATAGTGTCTGTGGCAGTGTATGGCACTGCGATAATGAACAGCAACTATTGCCAGTTTACATTTAATTTGTGTCAAGGCTTTCTTTCAGATAGGCATCATTAGCATTAACTGGTTATATAAATGAGTGTCTGTGTTGTTGGGGAATATGGTCATAAGAAAAGCATGGTTTTGCTGCGCTTATCACCTACAACTAGATAAGTTTCTTTTTGTGCACATACCAGTCTAATATGTACAAAAACTTTCTTTTCTCATGCTTTGTAACTTGTCATTATTTGAGCAAGTAGTTCCTCTTCCTCTGCATTCTGCCAGCATTATAGATGTTGGAACTCCCCCCTCCTCACTTCCTTGCATGCAGAACCAACAGCAAAGCTATCAATTATATTAAAAGTAGGCCACAGATTTCTCTCCACTGGTGGGCCCAAGAATCTTCAGACACTTGATGAAATGTAGTTGGCTTCAGTGGTGGTTGAGGAGCAGAAACAATAACATATCAGAAGTGTATTACTTTTTAAAATGTTTTATTATCCCTGTAGCCTAGTATGAAAGCTGCACACTATAGATTTTACTTTATCATAAAGCCTTTCCTCATTTTGTGCCTGGTTCTTTCACTGCTTTAATGGAAAATCCTCCCTATTGTCTTAGACAATTGAAACATTGTTACAACTTTCATTTGTGGGCTAAATAGTCTGTACAAAATTGCAGTTGAAATCGCTTTTCAGGGAGTCTTTACAAAACCAAATTTCTCTATGGCCTCCCAGAGGATGAGACATGGACCACATGTGAAGAAGTCTTCGTTTTGTTGCAGTCAGGTGCTGGGAAACAATTGTTTGGTCTAATAGAGAAGGCTCAGCAGGTGGACGGCACAGTATTATCATGAGCGCGGCAAGGGGTACGGAGGAAAGATTCACTTCCTCTATCAAATTACAATTTACTCATCATTAGTAACAGACCTTTGACTCTTGAATTTTGAAAAATCTCCCTAATTGTGAATTTCAAAAAAACTCTTCTTTACTCAGACATAGATGAGAACACTGGTTTATTTTCTGATTTTCATATCACTTTAAAGATTCCATGTTTTCTAGCCTTTTCTTGCCTAAGCTACCAGTTTCTGGTAAGATGGGTGGAGTGCTTTTAAATAGCGCAGAATTGTTAATGATGGTGTATAAGCAAATTGAATGCACTCTATTCCTTTGAATTATAAAGTTCGCTTTAACACAATTAGCGACAGCTTAAGAGCTTTATATTCTATCCCATTTACATTATAACATTTTTTTCATGGTTGGGGATCTGTTTTTCTGTTCCCACCTGCTTTCATAGTCTTACAGATAAATTATACACTTTAGCTTGCTCTCAGTTACCACTAGGGGGAGCAAAAGTGTTGACTGTATACTGTTTTCACATTGGAATCAATGACAGAACAGTATACATTAAGCTCCCTCTAGTGGTGGTTGCAAGACAGAATTTTGTAACATAATTCTATGCAAGAAGTTTAGAACTCTACATTGCAAAAATAAAGCTTCACCTGTGATACAACTACATTGAGACATTAGGCAGCAGAAATGACATGGTATTAAAAATGTGGAGAATACCTTCTACTTTGCATCTATCAATTTATTCTGGGATAGTAGAACAATAAGGCTAAGTGCACACGTTCAGGAATATTTGCGTTTTTTTCGCATTTTTTCCGCGATTTTCCGTGAAAAAAACGCAAGCATTAAGCATCCTATACATGTTAATTGATTCCGCATGTTTTGGCCACATGTTGCGTTTTTTTTTTTTGCGAAAAAAACGCTTCGCGGAAAAAATAGCAACATGTTCATTAATTTTGCGGAATGTAAGCGGGTCATGTGCTGTGGTATCCAGGGTCTGGAGGAGAGGAGACTTTCCTCCAGGCCCTGGGTACCATATCCCTGGTAAAACAATAATTAAAATAATAAATAATGACATTCTCACCTTCCGGCGGCCCCCGCAGCTTCCCGCCTTCAGCGACGCTCCCGGCAACTCCCGGTCCCAAGAGTCCTTTGCGAGAATCACCCAGAAGACGTAGCGGTCTCGCGTGATGCTACATCATCGGGGTGATTTGTCGCAAAGGACTCTTGGGACCGGGAGTTGCCGGGAGCGTTGCTGAAGGCGGGAAAGCTGCGGGGGCCGCCGGAAGGTGAGAATGTCATTATTTATTACTTTTTTTTATTATTTTTACATTAGATCTTTTTACTATTGATGCGGCATAGGCGGCATCAATAGTAAAAAGTTGGTCACACTTGTCAAACACTATGTGTGACTCGTGTGACCAACCTGTCAATCAGTTTTCCAAGCGATGCTACAGATCACTATGAAAACGCTAGCTTTCTGCAAGCTAATTACGCTTGCAAAACGCTATTATTCTGGCGGGAATACGCATACAAAAAAAGTGCGTATTTCCAACGGGAGAAGTGCGGGATTGCCGCGGAAATTTCCGCGGCAATTCCGCAACGTGTGAACTTAGCCTAAATAGTTAGAGGTAACTAATATATATATAGAATACTTGCTTAATTATATCTTTTCTACACAGCTCAAAAGTACATCTTTGTACCCTGCTGTTCTGGAGGCCTCGCTGAGAGGCTATCATTCACTTCTATTTGGAGAGAAATGTCTGATTGGATAAAATAATGATCAGTTCTGCAGTCTGGTAGCTGAAGGATACAGTGCCTTTATAGTGAGTGATGTAACTACTGCATTTTAATAAGAGTTGGGCGAAAGGCTGGGAACTCAGGAATTGATTGTAAAAACTACATTATTTCTGCTAGCTAGACATTTACGGCAATTCAACTGTAGCATTACAAAGTCATAATTCACTGCAGTACATAGAACCTGCTGCCCTGATCTAACTAGCATCAAAGAAATAATAGCAAAGAGAAGAACTGTTCCAACTAGGCCGTGCACTCCCCAAACGCTGAAAACCTTCCTAGTTAGGAATCCATTGTACAGGATTAAACAGTGTTCTCCAGTGTTGCCTGGACTGGTGTAGTTCTCAATAGATTTTTGCTGTCCATTCTGAATCCCAACCTCTCTCAGTATAAGGCCACGTTCACACGTTCAGTATTTGGTCAGTATTTTACATCAGTATGTGTAAGCCAAAATCAGGAGTGGGTGAAAAATACAGAAGTGGTGACGTCTTTCTATTATACTTTTTTGGCTTACAAATACTGATATAACATACTGACCAAATACTGAATGTGTGAATGTGGTCTAACAGAGAAAAACAATATACCAATACAGCTGGTATCATATGCTATACACAAAATGTGTACATGACCACTGCGTTATATAAAAGGCTAGCCAGTCACTTGCCTATTACTTTTGGAGCACAATATTGCCGGTATGGTGATCCAGTGGCAGCTGCCATTTCAGGTACCCTACTGTGGCCTTGTAAATTTTGCTGATCACCGTGACTCTTGGGGCTAACACCCCACAAATCAAACATAAGGATTGTACTTCTTGTGATTTCTTTATTTCAACCTATGTAAGAAAAATAGATAATCTATTATATTAAAGTAGTTGTTGGACAGTGAAATTATTACATTTTTGGCATAGATTGATTACAAATAATAAACCAAGGCATACTTAGCATCCAGGGACCCTGTGGATCCAGCGCAGGCCATCCTGAAGGTCTACACCTAATCTGGAATCAATGTCTACCCCAGTCTGAAATCACACCACCGCTGCAGCTTCTAATTGTCAGCAGTGGTCACATGACTAGAAGGATATGTAATCAGAGAAGCAATCTAACATGTTCTCTTTTAGTCACCTGATCGCTGCAGCCGTACTGATAGCCACGCTATTGAGAGAAAATAAACTTTTTTTTTTTCTAGGGTGCCGCTGGCTTTCAGTCACGGCTCAGTACACAGCAAGCGTTGGCTGTAAGCACACCCCGGCACTTTGACTGACAGCCTGCTCTGTAGTACATTAATGCAGAGCCAGCTGTCAGCAAAGATTACAGTGCTGTTAGCGGTGACTGTAAGGCCGGCGTCACACTCACCATAGAAAAAAACGGACCGATTGTACGGGCGTAATACGCAGAAATGTTGCCGCACAGTAATCCGTATTTCATCCGTTTTCAAGGTGTGGCTGCGTATTTTGCGCATGTAAGCATCTGTATGCAATCCGTATGGCATCCGTATAGCGTTTTTTTCTCGCAGCCTTGCAAAATGGACATTTAACGGTTTTTAGGCCTGAAACTCATTGAAACCATCATCAGCAAGGCTATTTATTGGCTCTGCATCAGGTGGCAGCCCCCAATCTGGCCATTTTGGTGCTGTGCTTGTGTTGGAGTACTGCTGCTTGGTTGCCAAAATGTCTGACACTCTTCACCCCAACTGATCGAGTTTTGTACAACTGGGTTTTGTCCCGCCGCTTTGGGCAGCCATACCCAGTGATCGTTGATCCGCGGAGGAGGAGGCGAATGTGGGTGCATCCGCATCTGACGCAATGCCTCACTAAAGGCCATTTTCACCGCCTTTATGCATCTCTGCGGACTCATCCTGACAAGTTTTTTCTCGATTGTCGAATGAGCATTGCCACATTTGGTGTTTTGTTGGAGATCCTGCGCCCTGGGATCACCTACTAGGATACCAGGATGCGGAAAGCTATCTCTGCAGATGAGCGACTTCTCCTTACCCTTATGGCTGTTGCTTAAATATCCTCATAATATATCCCATATATCAGGCTGAACTACCTGAACAATTATGTGTATGTCCCAATCACATAGACTTTTGACTTGTGTAAAATTTAAGTTGAGATTGTTTGTAAATGAAAGCCTTTTATGGTTATGTATAGTGCATTTGTGAAACCTTTGCCCATGTGTAATGATTTTTCTCTCTACATTTGTTTACTTGTAGGTTCCTAACTACTGGCATTTCATATGCCGCGCTCCATCTGGAGTTTTTGATTGGGAGGTTCACCATCTCTGGCATTGTGCGTGATACATGCTCACAACTCTGGGACAGACTTCATCAAGTGGTCATGCCGGAGCCAAAGATGGAAGACTGGATGAGGATTGCCAGGGGATTTGAGGAGCAATGCCAGTTCCCATATTGTATAGGAGTCCTTAATGGGAATCACATCCGTGTGCGTAAGCCGCCAAACTCAGGGTCCCAATTCTATAATTATAAACCATATTTTTCTGTAGTGCTGTTGGCTCTGGTTGACAGTAACTACAGGTTTATAATTGTAGACATTGGGGCCTATGGAAGAACTGGAGACTCTAGAGTCTTCAATTATTCCATTATGGGTCTGCGGCTGCGCAATAACCAGTTGCACGTATCAGCAGCACGTCAACTTCCTGGCTCCAATCTAGAACCTGTGCCATATGTTGTAGTTGGGGATGAGGCCTTCCAACTATCTAGGAATGTCATGAGGCCATATCCACGACGACACCTTGACCACCGTCGTCGGATCTTCAACTTGCGTCTATCACGGGCCAGGCGCCTGGTGGAGTGTGCCTCTGGAATTCTATGTGCAAAATGGCGGGTTCTCCAGTCTGCAATTCAGCTTAGTGAAGCCAACGTCAATGAGGTCATCAAAGCATGTGTTGTCCTACACAATTTCACTCGAATGCATGATTGTGGCCCATCTGATGTTGGTGAAAGTGTGGTGACCAATGGGGATATGCCTAGGCCCCATGTCATCCCTTTACGTCGTCCACTCTCAGGACTGAAAACCCGTGATATCTTTACCCAATATTTTGTGTCACCTCAAGGTACTACAACATGGCAAGATGATGCATTATCTATGCTGTAATGTTTTTCTGTGTGTATAGACAAATAATTTTTTTCTCTGAGATAGCCTGTGTCTGGTGTTAAAGTTCATAACAGATGTGTTGGTGATTTAGTAGAACTTACTTATGAAAGAACACTCCAAACTTTCTATAAAAATATATTTTTATATGTGCAAACTCTCACTTGAGGTAGTGACAACCATATTTTAGTCATATGGTATATGTCTTCATAGCACAATACTGTAAGTGTGCATTATCACACAACAAGTACCAAAATAAGTCATAAAAAAATAACAAACATTTGCATAAATAATACATAAGGAAAATAACAAACTTTCACTATAACTAGTGAGCACTATATCTGACCCATATGGTTGAGTTGTAAGACTAGACTATTGCAATTATGCATAAGCCAACATGGTTTAAAAATAAATCTAACAAAATAGCAAACATTAGTATAAATTAAAAGATATAAAGAAAATAACAAACTTTCAGGCAGCCCATTTAACACCATATCTGTACCATATGGTGTTTGTAGGTATTCAGATTAGTGCAATAATGCTTTACACAACATGGAGTAAAAATAAATATAAAAAAATAACAAACTTTTGTCTAACTAATAAGAGATAATGAAAATAACAAACTTTGACTATGCCTACTGAACACTATATTGGTACCATATGGTGTTTTGAGGCATTTAGATTAGTGCAAATGTCTTTGACACAACATGAGTTAAAAATAAATGTAAAAAAATAAACTGGTTTTTAAATCATAATATATAAGTAAAATAAAAAATCATAGCTGGTGGTATGTAGGTGGTGGGGTTGGCGGGTCACCAGAGTCTCTGAGTGGTTGGCTAGGCTGAGAACCTTGACCATCACCCTGTTGGGGTGGATTTTCTAGGCCCTGAGCTAAAATCTGCCCACGGTCAGGTTGGTGTGTGGCCACATTGCCATAAAGATTAGGGAGATTATATTCCTGGGTAAGATGGTACCCATGAGAATCATACCCCCCGATATGACCATGTTGAGCAAATCCAGGTTGGGACCAGCCTCCAACACTGGATCTGTACAAGTGGCCATATTGGGAAGTCGAGTTATAGCCTGCCATTTGACCCTGTTGTTGCCAAGGTTGGTTTTGTGGGGGAATGGGTTGAGGTGTAGGCGCACGTGCAGGAGGATCCTCAGATCCTAACTGAGCATGCACATTTTGGTGGGAGATAAGGCGCAGAAAGTTACGGGGTGAGAGCTGCCACCTCTCAAGGAATTCAAACACCTCATATGGGGTATTGGGGGGTGTGCATGGGTCAATTAGATGTGAATTGATCCTCACACACAGAGCCTGATCTCACGGGGTAGGGGACGAAGATAGTGGACAAGGCTACATGCATAGGCCTCCTCACCCTCATCCACAGCTGCCCTTGACAGATAATTGAGGACCCCAGTGTCCACATGCCTCCGGGTATCAGAAGCTGTGATGTCTCGACGTCTTCTCCCACGGCGGGATATTGCTGCAGGCTGGGGGGAGACCTCTAGAGGTACAGTGTGGCTGCTGCTTTTTGCTGCTTCCTCAACACTGGGGCCTGCTGCTGCAGCTGGTGGGTCAGGGACAGGTTGCGGTGCAGCTGCTTGGTCAGGTCCTGGTGCTTGGGAAGCTTGGGGGATGCAGCAGGGATTGTCAGACGATGGGCCAGCCACCTCTTCACCTCCCCCAACCGGGTCTATTATGGCCTCTGAGTCAGAGCCTGTCTCCCTCTCAGTGTGGTTGGACTGAGTTATTTTAGGAAATTAAATGGTATTAGAACATGTTGTAGATGTGAGCCTAAACAGCATATGTGTTATGTGGTGTGATGAAGGTACTTACGGTCTCAGATCCAGAATAGGAGCCAAAAAACCAAGGAGGTCGAAATAAACATACTTCCTCTTGGTGGGTGCTGCAGAACCGCTCCTTGACCTCTGTTGCCGTTCCCGCCGCTACTGGTCACGGATGCTTCTCCATCTTCTCATCACATCATCCACTGCAATGTGACATATAATTTAATAATTGACCTAGCAGCACAATGCCAAATTGTTCTACATACACTTCACATAGTCATGGGGGCATAGTCGGATGTGAGTATCCTAACATTTTGGCGCTAACAAAAAAATTCTAACATACAAAAGTCTATTTTAGAGAAACTCATCGCAATTATTTCGTTCTGTTAAGAAGTTTGCTAAAATATAAGGTAACTTCCTCATTTGCTGCTGCTCCTCGCGTGGGCTGTCCCCAAAGTGGGGAAACATCTGCCCACAGATGAGAATCCATGCCACCTCTTTTCTTGCGCTGTCTGCATAGTGTGCATCTCGTTGGTCCCAAATTTCGGGCCTCTCCTGGACCAACACTATTAACATCTCCACATTGATGTGCATAGACTTTATGGCCGAGTCCATGGAGGCGTTCTTCCGGGATGTCTGGTGCTCTTTTTGAGCTAATTTGCATGTGTCAGCTTCCTGATGCATGTGTTGCACCATTTCCTGTGAGCTGCAGAAGTCTTGCGTATTTCTCGCAAGTCACACGTGTGGTCCATGTGTAATCGTTGTTTTCTCGCACCCATAGACTTTCATTGGCGTACAACGGGCGTAATACGATGACAATATGCCCGAGAAAAACACGCATGATCTGAGCTGCCCCATAGAGATATATTGGTCCGAGTGTAATGCGTGATTTTCACGCCTCTCACTTGTCCTCCTTAGTGTAATGCCGGCCCAAGACTGAAAAACAGTGGCTCCCAGGAGAAATAAAGTTAATTTTCTCCTTGGTGCTGCACTTTCAGCACAGCTGCCAAGCACCTTTCTAATGCTGTTTACCTTCAGATTAACCCTATATCTGCAGATTAATAATGTTATCCAACTTGAACCTTCTTTATGACCACATAACTTTGTGCAAGTAAAACTACTGTTTTTCCTATGAAAACATAGGTAGAATCAGGGATAAATACAGATATCAGGTTTTTTGATAAGAGATACTCTCCATGAATCATGAGTAACAATAAAGGACATGTGGGAGCTTAAATCCCTAATAGAATCAATCAAATGTGTGTACGTCAGGACACAAATTAAATCTTAACCCTGCTTTTACCAAAGTACAAAAAAGCCTTTATTCAATTTCACAAAACCAGGGCATGTAAGCATACATATAAGTTGCACCGCACATAAAGTACAAATCTAATAAAAACAGGCGGACAACAATTCAACCATGCAGGCATAAGGTAATTCAGCTAGAGAGCAGCACAGTGTAATAGTAAAGTATTGCATATGTGAGGCTCCCTAATCACAAATACATGGGGAGAAGGGTGTTTAAATGGGCAATCAGTCCGCAGATGTATAATTTACACCTAGTCAGAGACAGACACAGGAGTCAAAGTATATAACAATTTTTGCCCAAAGGACAACGTAATAGTCCTTGATATCTCGCCAGGGAACCGTGTATTTCGGCGATAGGAGCTCCTGATAAAAAATAGCCAGTGCTCACACAGGAATGCACCAAACCCTCTTACCCATTTTAGGATGCCTGTACATCCTATCACAAACGCACAAACATAAACATTCATAAATGGGTGGTGCAGTGGTAAGCATACATTTTCACCTGTTTCATCCTGGCACCCTAATGGCCTTTCCTAAAACTCTGTATTACAGTACATGTAACATGATAATAATATTCTACCTGCAAGATCACATATTGATTGTGTGTTCTAGATATATTAGATCACCATATTCTTAGAAACCCTGCAAATAGAAGTATCTGAAAGTGTCAATATGCTCCAGTCCTAACTGCTTCAAGACTATCCATTGTATGCCCAGATTTCAGTGCAGAACTTACATATCTACAGTATAAGTCATTACTGTACAGCCAAATATATCCTCCACAGCAGCTCCAGCACCGAATTCCAATTTTACTACCCTAATTCTGGTGACGCCATTGGGACCTAACTTGATCTATGTCCCAATCACATAACAATAAACTAGGCACTCAACTTAGAGATGAATTTTGATGACTTTTTAATGCAGCCAAAGTAAAACGTTTCAGCCACAACCAGCCTTCATCAATTACTACACAAGAAAAAAATAATATGAAGAAACAAAAAATATACAAATACCATTACTTGATCAGAAGTAAAATAAGATGACAAAATAAAGTATATACAAGTGGTAGGTATTGATCTAGGTCATAGAGTGTAAGTTAACATAGAAAATATAGGAGGGTAAATATACACTGCTCAAAATAGGTAATCAACTTGAGCAAACACGTCCTTACTTAGGCTGACGACTCCCTACTTCATAAAGGTTTATCATTTTCTCCAGTAGCCGGTATTGACACCTTTACCGTCATAAAAGATCTACATATCTTTGCACGGTCGTTGTTGTTGAAACGTTTTTTCTATAATAAAGATGTTCATAATCTCTTCCCTACAGAAGAAGAGCAAATTGCATTGAGGATGCTGGAGGAACTTGCAGAGGAACATGACACCCCTGAAGGAGGTAAGCTCCCTCCAGCGATTCGCCCATGCTCCAGGCGGTTCCCCCCTTTGTCTAGCTGTAGTGCCATTGATCTTTTTGTGAAGGTGGTATCTAATGAGATTTTGAATGTTCCTCGTTTTGTAGGACATGATAACCTTACAAGGGAAGAACGGATACGCCTTAAAGCTCTGCAGGATCTCCCTGATGTTGTCATGAAACCAGCGGACAAGGGGGGTAATATATTACTATGGCCTAGTACTATGTATGAGAAAGAGGCTTTTTGCCAGCTACATGATTCAACATGTTATAAGAAATTGACATTTAACCCCTTGTCCGCGTTTGATGGACAACTCAGGGAGATACTGACGAGGGCTATTCAGACAGTACAATAACGAAGGAATTGGGAGCAGCATTGGTAGTGACTGAGCCCACTATATCCACGTTCTATCTCTTGCCAAAAGTTCATAAGAACATGCTTACTCCCCCTGGTCGACCGATAGTCTCGAGTTGTGGGAACTATCTGGAGCGGGTGAATCTCTGGATCAACTCTATGTTGCAGCCCTTGGTGGAGGCTTTGCCCTCCTTTCTCAAAGATACTAATCAGCTGCTGTGTAGAGTTGATGGACTATCTCTGGATGTGGGGTCCATTTTTGTTACAGCTGACGTTGAGTCACTGCATACAATATCAAACACTCTGATGGGCTATCCGCCATTAATTTTTTCTTGCAGTCCTCCAGCATCTCTCCAAATATGAGGGCTTTTTTGCTGGAATTATTGGAATTCACTTTGACCCATAATTTTTTTGTTTTTAAGGGGTCCTTTTTCCTGCAGACCCAGGGAACAGCCATGGGAGTGGCATTTGCACCCTCCTATGCTAATCTGTTCCTGGGTCTGTGGGAGAGGGACCTCTTCCTGTCAGATCAGCAGTGTCATATGGACCGCGTCCCCTATTGGATGCGGTACATAGACGATATTCTTCTGATCTGGCAGGATTCTACTACTGATCTTGAAAAATTCTTCATTCAACTCAACAACAACGACCGGAACATTAGATTGACTTTCAAATATGATGGCAATCAAATTGATTTCCTGGACGTGTCGCTGAAGAGAGATGTTAATCACATGATTCAAACAAGCATTTTTAGAAAACCTACGGCAACAAATGCGCTTCTACATGCTTCCTCCTCTCACCCCTCACATATGATTCATGCCATACCAGTGGGTCAGTTCCTGCGTCTTCGCAGGATCTGCTCCACGGATGCGGAATATGAGATACAGGCAGAAGATTTAAAGAGGCGTTTTTCTGAGCGAGGGTATAGTAATAGGAGTATCAAAAAGGTCTTCAATAGAGTGAAATATAGTCAGAGGAATTCTCTGCTATATAAATCTGATATCCATCTATCTAAATCTGACCCGGTGAGATTTATTACAACCTTTCACGCTAAATCTGATACTATCAGGAAATTTATGACTAAAGCATGGCCCATACTAAAGACTGACCCCATTCTCACAAAAATTATTCCGAATAGACCTATGATCACATATAGGCGTTCTAAAAATCTGAAGGGACATTTAACTCGGAGTCATTATACTGCCAATTCCCCTAAGACCTTTCTAGATGCAGGTAATAGACGTAAGGGTTGTTTCAAATGCGTTAATTTAGATCGTAGTGATTGTTTTCTGGATTCCCGCACAAGAGGACATTTAAAATTAACAGATTTATCACATGTACTACAAAAATGTAATTTATTACGCTACCTGTCCGTGCTCCCTGATCTATGTTGGACTCACTACACGTCAACTGAAAGTCAGGATCAGGGAGCACGTTCTGGGGATTGAAGCAGCGGCCACAGAAACTGACCCTAATATTGCTTTAAGGTTTTTGCGGGTCAAGGGTATTGACTGTCTCGACATGACTATAAGAGGGGGGGAATGTCTCACAGCGTTTGGCTCAATTGGAATCCAGATGGATTTGGACTCTTAATACGGTCCATCCATCTGGCTTAAATGAGAACTGTAATTTTGCCTCTTTCCTGTGATGTTGGCCTGCTGTATCTCTGGTTCTGTGTGAGGTCTCATGCCACCATGTGGCTTTTTATGGGTTTTAACTTATTATTTTTTTTATTTTTTCAGGATCTACATATGTTTACTCACCTTTCCTCATGTCTGGATCATTATATGATGGAGCATATCTATGTCTGGTCTATTCGTGATACTGAAGATCTGCAATGGGAGCAATATATGATTATATTTATGTGTTTTTTTGGTGGAGATTTCAAATGTGACTACTTCTATTATATAAATGTACATGTATATATATCTGTATTGTGGGCCCCTTTCTTTTTCTTAAAAACTGAACCTATATTAACATTATCCCCATGGATCCACTGCCTTATATATGTATAGTAGGCATATTGGTGCTTATGTGTGGTGGTTTGTGTTCTATGGGTGAGACATAGATTTTAGCAGCCTAGATCTGTGAAGTGTTCTCTTGTGGAAATACTATGAGTAACGGATTTCATCTTTGTACCTAGGCCAAGGGATTATCCCATATAATTATATATTTTGGCGCTCTGATATATTTAATGTATCTGTTCCACCATGTTCTTTTCACTATTAGGCTCTATTCTAATTATAATACTATACTGGACGACTATGCTGGGCTCTGTTTTTGTCATGTGTGCATTGCCACGAAGATCGTCGCGGTTGCACATTTTGACTTCTCACAGCTGAGCTGCTGTTTCTTTGTGTTTGGCAGCTAGGGAGTTAATTCTGTCTGTGCTCGGTGCTGGGACTGGGTGCAGTTTCTCCCGGCTGCAATTGATTATTTGTTGATTGGTTTCCTTTAAATTCCTGGTTGTCTGCTTGGGGAGTTGCCAGTGAAACCTTCATGCAGACCACAGATAGGAATGAATCTGTATAGACTTTAGTTGTGAGCTCCTTAGTTGTTCTAAGCTCAACTTGGTTAGAGTTTATTTCCCAGACCATTTATGTTCCTTTGGTGTTTGAGTGTGTATGCAAGCGAGTGTTATCCTGTCTGTCTTATATGTCTAATCTGTGTATTTAGCTAAGATCAGCCCATATCCCTTTGGTGGTAGTCAGGATCCTTCTTTGGACTGATTACAGGGTTCAGGGTCTGATAGGAGACAGGGTTAGGTTG
The DNA here is from genome assembly GCA_033576555.1 of Oophaga sylvatica. Lineage (NCBI taxonomy): Eukaryota > Metazoa > Chordata > Amphibia > Anura > Dendrobatidae > Oophaga > Oophaga sylvatica. Next base: position 494,027,765 of record JARQOD010000003.1, on the reverse strand, counting down.
GAGACTTGGACCTCTGAACCATTATCAGTACCTCCAAGGTGAGGGATTAGTTAGGACCCCAGTTTAGGGTCAGGTTAGATCCCGGTCCACCTCTTTCCTGTTTCAGCTCATCAAGTCCTCAAGATTAACCCTGAGTTCAGCAGATATCGTGTCAGGTAAATCTATTCTATACTTACATGCTGATGTTGCTATACTAGTTGTTGTATAGAGTGTTGTTCCTGTATTAATAGTTTACTGACATTGTATACATATCATTAGACAGCGTGACAGTTTTGTATGATTTTCAGTATGCCTATTTCACGTATTTTGTATGCTGTGCCCTGATTATACTTACTCATTGTTGCACTCGCATTCCTGTACGCATGCGGCTCACACTCAGGGGAGCTGCGCCGCTCCCGGCATCTTGCAGCGTCAGATTGTCATGGAATCCACCCATGGCTTCCTGCCGCGTGACGTCGGCGCGGCTCGGCTTTCTCCATTGCTGTGGTGCCACATGCATCACTTCCGGTATGCGAGTGACAACTTCCGGTCTGGGGATTTTTAAACTCGCGTCTTCCCACTTCAGCCATGCCCCCTGACGAAGGAGTTCATCCGAAACGTGCGTCGGGGCAGATGCACTCAGCACCGGGCACCTCTGAGCACGCCATTGCTTTAATTCCACTAGGTATATATATTGCTGCATGACTTGGTCTGCATTATTCTCTGTTGTCTATTACCGGGACTTCTCATTGGCCACGATAGGGATACCGGACCAGGCTTTTTGACATCTTTATAACATATTAGCAATTTTTACTCATTATGCTATGTCTTCTATTGAATAATGCATTGACTGTTTGGTCTTCTTTTGGGACACAGGAGGAGATAATCGTTATCCTGACATTTTGGTATATTTATTTATATTACTAATTATCTTTTGGATACCATCACCCTGTGTCCGAATATATTTACATCTAAGACCTTCATGGTTGCATGTTTTCCTACATTTTACCTACCATGTGTTTCATTACAATCACTTGTGTCCATTATTGTTAATAAAGTTTTTGTAATGTTTCATATATTGGATCTGTGGTCGTGTTTTGTGGTTTTTACCACCCCCTGCTCACTGCTCAAAATAGACCTGAAAATAGGCTTGTACGCAGTTAATCTACTTATATAAATTAAAGAAACTCCTCAGAAAAAAGGGAAACTTATAGAAGAATAGAAACATACCAGACTGAAAGTAGTAAAGTGGATTTGTGGGAATCCTTTGAGAATAGGTAGGACACGTGTTAAAAAGTAAGGGACATTACCATCTTATTAGATATAGTGAGTGTTATAACAGTACATAAAAGATAAGTGCCTACAAATAATATGTAGTCTGGAGCTAAAGGGGCATAACCAGAAAAACGGTTGTTCAGAGTCCCGGAGGGGTTAGATTAATTACATTTAGATAAGTGCTGGATGTATATCCATAGTCTAAAGCGGTGTGATGAACTAAGAAACTTACCAGGAGGTGAAGCTAATGCACGTGTCAGGTGGTGAAGCGGTGTCCACCGCTAGTCAGCTCACTAGTGTGGCGGTATACACAGTTTAAAAAGCCGGTGGGTGGAACTGGTAGGCTGCACGCGCGCATATCGGTGTGGCATTAGGGAGAAGGCGGAAGTGATGTAAACCGCAAGCGCACATCAGTGCGTTCCACGACTCTCTCCTTATGTGTTCCAGTGACGTGACGAGTTGAGCGGATGTGACGTCAACAGGAAGTGCACGTCTTTGTCAAATGCATTCCAGCGGCCATTTTAAGCATTCCACAGTGTGGATATGCGTTCCAGAAGATGAATATCGTTAGTGAATCTCGCAAGCCACAAAAAGAAAACAGAAATAATGAAAAGAGGTTCTATGGAGATCCAGATAGAGAGGAGGCGTCAGGAAGGATCAATATAAACGGCTCTGAAAAAGGAGTAATCATAGTTGGAAAAATAGCAATAGTGCATTATTAAATTCATATTATGAATGAGTATCAATCAGTTTTGGTTACCAATGATTAATAAAGGCAAAAAACACAAGATATATCCAGAATCAATGCACAAGTATTACATTGCAAACTGGTTAATATTTACAAGGATGTTTCCGAGATACTTAAATGAATGACCCCAAATCATAATCCCTATTGAGGCCCCTAGGGTGTAAGGTATCAAGCTTATGAATCCAGTAGGCTTCTAGCTGTTTTAATAATTTAATGCGATCCCCGTCGCGCCTGGGGAATGGTACCTGTTCGATCACTTGGAATTGGAGCTGAGAGATTTTATGGGTAATGAAATGATGAGGGATAGGTAGTAGTAAATGTTTGCATCTGATTGTGGACTTATGCTTTGAAATACGGTCCTTAATTGGCTGAGTGGTCTCTCCCACATAAGCTAGACCACAAGGGCATTTTATCAAATAAACCACATAAGATCTGTCACATATGGAATAGTTCCTGATTTTAAACTTCTTGCCTGAGTGCGGATGATGGATATTATCCCTTTAAGTACATTGCCATATTGGTTGCAATGTAAGCACGGGAATGTACCGTACCTAGGGTTGTGTAAGGTGAGCTGATCGGATCTTACACCCTGTTCCAAATTATTATGCAAATGATATTTTTCTCTGATTTTCCTAAGTGGTCGGTGCAAATGACAGTCAGTCTAATAAAAGTCATCACCCGTTAGAGTATACATTGAATTTTATTGAAGAAACCTCCCAATGATAACAGTATAATCTCCAAAATGAATAAAAAATCAAAATGCACTGTTCCAAATTATTAGACACAGTAGAATTTCTAAACATTTGATATGTTTTAAAGAACTGAAAATGCTCATTTGTGGAATTTGCAGCATTAGGAGGTCACATTCACTGAACAAAAAAGCTATTTAACTCCAAAACATCCTAACAGGCCCAGTCATGGGCGTACCCAGGATCAAAACTAGGGGGGGTGCAAGCCAATGTCGCATCTTATACAGGTTACATCATATACACTGTATATTAGGTATGGAGCATTAGAACTGTTGTATATTGTATAATACAGCAGTGTATGTGACACTACGTTGTATATACCATATATTATACATGGCAGTCGCGCTCATGTCAGGAGCGGTACCAGAAAGTCCGAGGATTGCAGTGCGATCCTCGCATGAGTTATACGGCCGTCTGTCTATGCCCTTGTTATAATAATACTGAAATATTAATCTATTATTAAAGTATTAACGAGCTCACAAGTAAAAAAAAAAGCCCAGTGACCTGTCCACCCTCCCTCACAATACCCCATCCTCTCACATCAACCCCTGTGCGCCAGCCCCCACAATATCCCATCCTCTCACATTCACCAACCAGTGCCCTGTATCCCCTCCCCCACATACCCCATCCTCTCACATTCATCTCGTGCCCTGTTGCCCCTCCCCCACTTCAGCCCCACAAAACCCCCATCCTCTCACATTAACCCCCCAGTGCCCTAGCCCCCACAATACCCCATCCTCTCACATTAACCCCCAGTGCCCTAGCCCCCACAATACCCCATACTCTTACATTCACCCCAGTGCCCTGTACCCCTCCCCCACAATACCCCATCCTCTCACATTAACGCTCCCAGTGCCCTAGCCCCCACAATACCCCATCCACTTACATTCACCCCAGTGCCCTGTACCCCTCCCCCACAATACCCCCAACCTCTCACATTAACCCCCCCAGTGCCCTAGCCCCCACAATACCCCCATCCTCTTACATTCACCCCAGTGCCCTGTACCCCTCCCCCACTGTACCCCCATCCTCTCACATTAACCCCCCCCTGTGCCCTAGCCCCCACAATACCCCCATCCTCTTACATTCATCCCAGTGCCCTGTACCCCTCCCCCACTGTACCCCCACCCCTCACATTCCCCCACAGTGACCATGACATGCCTGAGCAGAATGAATTTAATAAATTCCATCCCCACTTACCATGAAGCTTGCAGGCAGTGGCTGAGGCAGGAGCAGGAAGTGTCCAGTGTCTGCACACAGAGGGCACTAGGACCCAGTGTGGCTGAGACAACCAGAGCCTGCAGGGCAGAAAGTGAAACTACAGCTGCTGCCAGGAAGGAAGAAGCTCCTCTGCTGAGACAGCAGCTCCGTGCACTGCGCACACACAGACAGGCTCTGAAACCTGTGGCAGAGGGAGCCGGCATTGTGCTGCTCTCTCCGCTCTCTTTCATTGTGTGCCCCTGCTTCTAGGGAGGGGCAGCTGCCCCCCCAGCCCCACGGTGGGTACGCCCATGGGCCCAGTTACATGTTAACATAGGAACCCTTCTTTGATATCACCTTCACAATTCTTGCATCCATTGAAAATGTGAGTTTTTGGAGAGTTTCTGCTTGTATTTCTTTGCATGAAGTCAGAATAGCCTCCCAGAGCTGCTGTTTTGATGTGAACTGCCTCCCACCCTCTCAGATCTTTTGCTTGATGATACTCCAAAGGTTCTCTATAGGGTTGTGGTCAGGGGAAGATGGTGGCCACACCTTGAGTTTATCTCCTTCTATGCCCATAGCAGCCAAAGACTCAGAGGTATTCTTTGCAGCATGAGATGGTGCATTGTCATGCATGAAGATGGTTTTGCTCCTGAAGGCACGTTTCTTCTTTTTATACCATGGAAGAAAGTTGTCAGTCAGAAACTCTATATACTCTGCAGTGGTCATTTTCACACCTTCAGGAACCTTAAAGGGCCCTACCAGCTATTTCCCCATGATTCTGGCCCAAAACATGACTCCTCCACCTCCTTGCTGACGTCACAGCCTTGTTGGGACATGGTGGCCACCCACCAACCATCCACTACTCCATCCATCTGGACCATCCAGGGTTGCTCGACACTCATCAGTAAACAAGACTGTTTGAAAATTAGTCTTCATGTATTTCTGGGCCCACTGCAACCGTTTCTGCTTGTGAGCACTGTTTAGGGGTGGCCGAATAGTAGGTTTATGCACCACAGCAAGCCTTTGAAGGATCCTACACCTTGAGGTTCGAGGGACTCCAGAGGCACCAGCAGCTTCAAATGTCTGCTTGCTGGTTTGTAATGGCTTTTAAGCAGCAGCTCTCTTAATGCGATGAACTTACCTGGAAGAAACCTTCCTCATTCTGCCTTTATCAGCACGAACACGTCTGTGTTCAGAATCAGCCACAAATCTCTTAACAGTACGATGATCACACTTAAATTTTCAGGAAATACCTAATGTTTCCATTCCTTGACCAAGGCATTGCACTATTTGATGCTGTTCAGTTCAGCAGCAGAGAGATCCTTTTTCCCATATTACTTGAAAACTCTGGCCTGCTTAATAGTGTGGAACATCCAGTTTTCCTTTTATTGGGCTCACATGGCAAACTAATTATCACAGGTATCTGAGATTGATTTCAGTTATCCAAAGAACCCTGAGACACAATACCATCAATGGGTTTCATTTACAAAAAAACAAAAATCGCTATGACACTTAAAACCAATTTGCATAATAATTTGGAACATGGTGTATGGTATTTTTTCTTATATCAGCCCGGACTAATTTGTCCTTGATATTGGGTGCTCGTTTAAAACATGGGAGAAAATTTTATATATACCACTTGTATATACTTTATTTTGTTGTTTTTTTTTCTTCTGATCAAGTAATGGTATTTGTGTGTTTTGTTTCTTCATATTATTTTTTTCTTGTGTAGTAATCGATGAAGGCCGGTTGTGGCCGAAACGTTTTACTTTGGCTGCATTAAAAAAGTCATCAAAATTCATCTCTAAGTTGAGTGCCTAGTTTATTATTATTTGCTTTAAGGTGTGGGAAACTACTAAGGCACCATATCTAGTAGTGCACACGGTATTTCTTCATATGTCCCAATCACATGACAATTATAACAGCCACTCATTGTACTTGCAGGAAGATTTGTCATAAAAACAAATTTTACTAGGGTCTATGCAGGTAGAAAAGAACTCTTTTTCTTAATGTCTTCTGTGATTGGAGGAGGGAAAGATGCTTTTACGCAGCATATGGTACAGGCATTTCTCCATCTTTTTCCAAGACAATGCCAGGCTGCATGTTGCTTGTGCTACTGTGAGCAGCTTGCCTGATCTAAACATGCTACCTTGGCTGCAGCGTCTCCGGACATGTCTCCCATCGAGCACATCTGGGATGTAATCGGTCAGCAATTGCAAAAGTTGCTGTCAGCAGCGGATCTTGATGACTTATGTACCGAAGTGCATTCAGCTGTGGCAGCAAATTCCTAAGATAACCATTAGTAATTTCAATGATGGCAGACAAGGTGTGTAAGTGCAGGGATTTGTGTGTGGGGTGCTAATACTCTATACTGAATAAACTGAGATGTTTTGAAAATGTTGCTTTAATTTTTTCATTATTTGCATATCATTAAAATGCCTATTGATCCTGCGATTTACATAATTCCAGTGTATATATTGTTACATTCTCTCACCCTTGAGTACTATGGCTGGATGTCACATCATTTTTGTTCATGGTTTTATGTGGTTTTAATGACCATAAACTTAGGTTATGTTTTAGGGGACATTTTTTCCATGTAATCCATTAAAGGAAGTGACCTTCACCTGCCGACTTTTGTCTACATTATATGAAGATGAAATATGAACAACCTAAACCTGCTAGCAAGTACTCATTCCATGACAACATTCGCAAACTCTGTGCAGAGGACCTGCTGCAATAAAGAACTTTGTTTACTGTTAAGGTGCAAGTGGATGATGTACCATGAAGAAAAAGGAGCTAAAGCACACAGAAATATAACAATGAAAATGGAATGTATCTAGCTTTATCAGAAGACGCTATAAGAATACTGAAGAGCAGGAGCCTTTCTAATGGAGGGGTAACGCTAATGACTTGTGAAATGACTTGGTAATGACTGCAGAAATATCTAAAAAATCCGGAGATGATTTTCTTGTGTAAATCCGACTTTTTATATAATCTTTATTATATCTGAAATAAACACAATATTGAGCCGGGCCAGATAGGCTGTGTTCACGTTAAACACATTTTCACAAAATCCAAAGAAAAGAAGTGTGAAGATTACCTGTGACTTTGTGAAACTTGTGACATATTCCATCCACCAAACTCAGTGCTTCAATTTTGATGACTAGAATTTTGCCTTTTCGTTGTGTAAAAATTAAGGGTGTGCGCACACAATGTATTTTTCGCAAAGGTCAACTCTGTAACTCATCTGAAAAAGCGTTAAATAAAAGCTTAAAAAATGAACATTTATATGTAAAAATAACTTGCTGTTCATACTGTATGTTCAGTCTTTTGAACTTGTTTTAACTTCTTCAAGCTTACAAAGACACAAAGCAGTTAAAAGAAGTGACCTGATCATTCTTCAGGTGGCTTTTGCTTGGAAGCCGCTCCAAGTTAATAAAATATCAGTAGAAGAATAAAATGTCAGAGACAAAATCATCATAAAAAAGGTTAAAAAGATGCAAAAAAAGTCACTTCAGGAATAAAAATGTCTCTGATTCCTGAAGCAACTTCTACATGAAAAACCTGGCAGGCATGTATGCACCTAAAAGACATCTTCTGCACGCTTGTGCCCTTATTGACAGACTGCAATAATCATACTTGCCTGCTTCATCACGAATAACATTGTTTCACGTGGCCCTGCTGGGCACATGTTCATCACCATAACATCCAAGAGCTGGGTGTCACGCTGTCTAATGATATGAATACAATGTCAGTAAACTATTTATACAGGAACCACACTCTATACAACATATAGTTTAGCAACATCAGAATGTAAGTATAAAATAGATTTACCTGACACGATATCTGCAGAACTTAGGGTAAATCTTGAGGACTAGATGTGCAGAAACGATTTCTGATTACTTCAGGGTTAATCTTGAGGACTTGATGAGCTGTAACAGGAAAGAGGAGGACCGGGGTCTAACCTGACCCTACACTGGGGTCCTAACTAAACCCTTACCTTGGAGGTACTGATAATGGTTCAGAGGTCCAAGTCTCCAGCCTAACCCTGTCTCCTATCAGACCCTGAACCCTGTAATCAGTCCTAAGAAGGATCCTGATTACCACCAAAGGGATATGGGCTGATCTCAGCTAAATACACAGATAAGACATATAAGACAGACAGGATAGCACTCACTTGCATACACACTCAAACACCGAAGGAACATAAATGGTCTGGGAAATAAACTCTAAGCAAGTTGAGCTTAAAACAACTAAGGAGCTCTCAACTAGAGTCTATACAGATTCATTCCTATCTGTGGACTGAATGAAGGATTTCACTGGCAACTCCCAAAGCAGACAACCAGGAATTTAAAGGAAACCAATCAACAAATAATCAATTGCAGCCGGGAGAAACTGCACCCAGTCCCAGCACCGAGCACAGACAGAATTAACTCCCTAGCTGCCAAACACAAAGAAACAGCAACTCAGCTGTGAGAAGTCAAAATGTGCAACCGCGACGATCTTAGTGGCAATGCACACATGACAGTACCCCCCCTTTAACGAGGGGCCTCCGGACCCTCAGGGCCAGGCCTGCCCGGGAGAGTTCTGTGGAAGGTCCGAACCAAACGATCTGCGTTAACATCAGACGCAGGGACCCACGTCCTCTCCTCCGGACCATACCCCTTCCAATGCACCAAGTACTGAAGGGACCGGCGTTTCAGACGTGAGTCAATGATTTTTGATACTTGAAATTCCAAGTTGCCATTGACCAACACTGGAGGAGGAGGTAGAGGTGACGATATGACTGGTGCCACATACCTTTTAAGTAATGACTTGTGGAACACATTATGAATTTTAAACGTAGGAGGGAGTTCCAGACGAAATGCCACAGGATTAATTATGGAACTGATCCTGTACGGCCCGATGAATCTGGGACCCAGTTTCCAGGAGGGCACTTTAAGTTTTATATTCCTGGTAGACAACCATACCAGATCATTCACATTCAGATCTGGACCAGAAACTCTCCTCCTATCAGCCATACGTTTTGTAACGGTTCCCCATCGCACTCAGATTATTCAATACACCTCTGCACACAGAAGCAAGTGACGACGAGAAACGCTCCTCCTCAGGAACCCCAGAAGGACCCCCCCATTGAAAGTACAAAACTGGGGATGAAAACCATATGCCCCAAAAAACGGGGACTTACCAGTGGACTCGCTCCGCCTGTTGTTAAGAGCGAACTCTGCCAGAGGCAAGAAAGAAGACCAGTCCTCCTGGTTCTCCGAGACAAAACACCGGAGATATGTCTCTAAACTCTGATTCAGACGCTCTGTCTGACCATTGGTCTGCGGATGAAAAGCCGAGGAAAACGACAATTGCATCCCCCGACGTAAACAAAATGCCCTCCAAAATTTGGACACAAACTGAGACCCCCTATCTGACACCACATCAGAAGGCAACCCATGAAGTCTCACGATCTCCCTAATGAACACCTGCGCCAGAGTTTTAGCATTAGGGAGTGCAGGAAGAGCAACGAAATGTGCCATCTTACTGAACCTGTCAACAACCACCAGTATGACAGTATTCCCTGACGACGGAGGAAGGTCCGTAATGAAGTCCATAGATAAATGAGTCCATGGACGCTCCGGAAGTTTCAAGGGTAAAAGGGTCCCAGACAGACGGGTATGAGGGGTTTTAGAGCGAGCACAAACCCCACAGGACGCGACAAAAGTTATAACATCTTTATTAGCGTTAGGCCACCAAAATCGGCGAGAAAGGAGATCTAAAGTAGCCTTACTCCCTGGATGTCCTGCTAAAGCAGAATTATGATGTGCCTCAATAACCTTTTGTCTCAACTGATTCGGGACAAACAGTCTCCCTGGAGGTCCTGCAGGGGCGTCCCCCTGAGCCTCTAACACCTCCTCCTCAAGCTCAGAACATACAGCCGACACTACCACCCCCTCCTGAAGGATAGGAATCGGGTCATCCGTTTTCCCGGCCCCTGGGAAACTGCGAGACAAGGCATCAGCCTTTACATTCTTAGACCCCGGGCGATAAGTGACGACAAAATTAAACCTGGTAAAAAACAACGACCATCGAGCTTGTCTGGAATTCAGACGCTTAGCGGATTCTAAATACAGCAGGTTCTTGTGATCAGTAATAACGGTGACCGGGTGGACTGCCCCCTCCAAAAAGTGACGCCATTCTTCAAAAGCCAATTTAATGGCCAAAAGTTCCCTATTGCCGATATCATAATTCCTTTCGGCGGACGACAATTTCTTAGAAAAGAAAGCGCACGGATGCCATTTACCAGGGGACGGACCCTGGGACAATATAGCACCCACCCCTACGTCAGACGCGTCCACCTCAACAATGAACGGCTGAGATACATCTGGTTGGATGAGAACGGGTGCCGAAGCAAAACATCTCTTCAAAGAGGAAAAGGCTTGGCAAGCCTTGTCCGACCACCTAGAAAAATCCGTCCCTTTTCTCGTCATGTCAGTGAGAGGTTTGACGACAGACGAGAAATTACAAATAAATTTCCGGTAGTAATTAGCAAACCCCAAAAAACGCTGCAGAGCCTTAAGATCCCCTGGCTGATCCCATTCAAGCACTGCTCTCACCTTTTCAGGGTCCATACGGAAACCGGAGGCTGACACCAAAAAACCCAAAAACTGAAGTTCCTGTACGGCAAAAACACACTTCTCCAGTTTGGCGTATAGTTTATTGTCTCGCAAGATCTGCAACACCTGTCTCACATGCTCCTGGTGAGACACAAGATCTGGCGAGTAAATTAAAATGTCATCCAAATATACGACCACAAACAGCCCCACAAGGTGACGAAAAATGTCATTAACAAAATGTTGGAATACTGCTGGTGCAGTAGTCAGACCAAAAGGCATGACCAGGTTTTCATAATGTCCCTCCGGCGTGTTAAACGCCGTTTTCCACTCATCCCCCTCTTTTATCCTAATCAGATTATACGCCCCCCTGAGATCCAATTTAGAGAACCATTTGGCGCCAACAATTTGATTGAAGAGATCAGGAATAAGAGGGAGTGGATACGGATCTCGAACAGTAATCCGATTAAGTTCGCGGAAATCCAAGCAAGGGCGTAGGCCTCCATCTTTTTTCTTCACAAAGAAGAACCCCGCGGCCACAGGGGAAGATGAAGGTCTAATATGCCCTTTGGCCAGACTTTCAGAAATATAATCTTTCATAGCCTGCCTTTCAGGACCAGAAAGATTATACAACCTAGCTTTAGGCAACTTAGCATCAGGAAGTAGATTAATAGAGTAGTCATACACGCGATGAAGAGGCAACTCCCGACACCCCTCCTCAGAGAAAACATCCCCAAAATCCTCCAAAAAAGGAGGCAATGTACTAGGCACGACCGCACTGATGACTGTGTTCATGCAGTTGCTTTTGCAAAACTCACCCCATTGGCTTATCTCTCTGGACTGCCAATTAATCACAGGGTTATGTTTAACCAGCCAAGGAAGTCCCAACACAATGGGAGTAGGTAGACCCTCCAACACATAACAAGATAATTGTTCCCTATGTATTGCCCCTACCCGAAGGTCAATGTTATGAACCTCATGAACAAAGCTACCTTGGCCGAGAGGCCTGGCGTCAATGGAGAAAATAGGGATCGGTTTGACCAATACACTCAGATGCATAACTTGAGCCTGAGCAAACTGAGCGTCAACCAGATTAGCCCCGGAACCACTATCCAGAAGAACAGACAATCTCTTCACTCTAGTACCAACCACCACCTCCACTGGTACAAGGAACTGAGAAGAACCGGCGGATGAAATACATACTCCCAGGTTGTCGTCCACCACACAACCTGGGATTAGCAGTTTTCCGGCGACTTTTTACTTAACAAGACACGGGATGGACATTCTCCAACAAAATGTCCCTCTTTCCCGCAAAAAAAACACCTTCTAGTCCTGCGGCGTGCCGCCAATCCCCTACTACGAAAAGATGTCCCTCCCAACTGCATAGGTTCATCCGAACAGACAAGGGGAACCTCAACATAAGGGACTTTAGTAGTAGGTGGAGTAACAACAGGGAGTGGAGTTACCTCACCCCTCTCCCGAAGCCGTCTATCAGTACGGATAGCTAGGGCCATAGCAGCCTCCAGAGAAGGAGGAGACTCATACTGAGCCAAAACGTCTTTTAATTTGTCAGAAAGCCCATGACAAAACTGGCTCCTAAGAGCTGGGTCATTCCACTGAGTATCCGTGGCCCATCTACGAAACTCAGAAGTAAATTCCTCCGCCGGACAATCTCCCTGCTGTATCTTACGTAATTTAGTCTCAGCAAGAGAGACCCGATCTGGGTCATCATATACCAATCCCAGGGCAGTAAAAAATTGATCTACAGACTGTAGAACCGGGGATCCCGGAGGAAGGGAAAATGCCAGGATTGAGGGTCCCCTTGAAGAAGTGAGATAACAATTCCCACTCTCTGCTCATCACTCCCTGATGATCGCGGCCGAAGCCGAAAATACAATTTACATGCCTCCCGGAAGGTAAAAAATTTGTCTCGCCCACCAGTGAACCTATCTGGGAGAGCTACTTTAGGTTCAACTCTGGTTTGCTCCAGGGGAGACAAAACTTTGGACTTAATGTCCGTCAGCTCCATGGATAATCCCTGCAACTGCAGAGCCAGCTGGGCTACTGGATCCATGGTAACTAGAGATAATTTTTAAGGCCAGTGAAAATGTCACGCTGTCTAATGATATGAATACAATGTCAGTAAACTATTTATACAGGAACCACACTCTATACAACATATAGTTTAGCAACATTAGAATGTAAGTATAAAATAGATTTACCTGACACGATATCTGCAGAACTTAGGGTAAATCTTGAGGACTAGATGTGCAGAAAACGATTTCTGATTACTTCAGGGTTAATCTTGAGGACTTGATGAGCTGTAACAGGAAAGAGGAGGACCGGGGTCTAACCTGACCCTACACTGGGGTCCTAACTAATCCCTTACCTTGGAGGTACTGATAATGGTTCAGAGGTCCAAGTCTCCAGCCTAACCCTGTCTCCTATCAGACCCTGAACCCTGTAATCAGTCCTAAGAAGGATCCTGATTACCACCAAAGGGATATGGGCTGATCTCAGCTAAATACACAGATAAGACATATAAGACAGACAGGATAGCACTCACTTGCATACACACTCAAACACCGAAGGAACATAAATGGTCTGGGAAATAAACTCTAAGCAAGTTGAGCTTAAAACAACTAAGGAGCTCTCAACTTAAGTCAATACAGATTCATTCCTATCTGTGGACTGAATGAAGGATTTCACTGGCAACTCCCAAAGCAGACAACCAGGAATTTAAAGGAAACCAATCAACAAATAATCAATTGCAGCCGGGAGAAACTGCACCCAGTCCCAGCACCGAGCACAGACAGAATTAACTCCCTAGCTGCCAAACACAAAGAAACAGCAACTCAGCTGTGAGAAGTCAAAATGTGCAACCGCGACGATCTTCGTGGCAATGCACACATGACACTGGGAGCTGTGCTAGGGGTCATAAAGGACATGCTACAATCCTGCAACCAAGGCAGCTAATTGAGATTTATAGGTGAATGTTGATCTTTGAACCCGAAAGACAAAGTCAAATGTGCACGGATAGAGGGTATTGGACTATGATGGATTACTACTAGTGTTGAGCGATACGATACTGCAAATATCGGCTATCGGCCGATATTAGCTCTATCGGCCTTTCGATAATTCGTTTCGATATTTTCGTCATATCGAATACCGGAATCGGATTTGTCACTGTCACTGTCTGTGTCCGTCGGTCGGGTCTGTCACTGTCAGTGTCCGTCGGTCGGGTCTGTCAGGAGTCAGCGGCACTTACCTGGCAGAAGATCTCCGGCGGTCACGGCCTGAAATGCTTCATGGCCGCCATCCTCTTCTCCCCGGCGGTCACATGCAGTTTCTCGCGATAACTGCAGTGACTGCTGGGTAATCCCGGCCGTAAAGCAGTCAGTCCGATGACGTCACCGCCGGGGAAGCAGGTAATCAGCTGTGCTGCGTCGGGATGTCAGGCTCTGCCTGGCATTCCGATGTAGCAGAGCTGGATCGTCGTGGGACACTCGTTACTATGGACTGCGTCGGACAGGTGGTATACTGTTGGTTTGTTTTTTTTCTTTTTTTACAGGAGATCGATGGCGTCGCAGGAATGAGAGTACAATAAAAGAAATGAAAAGTGTGTTGTCTCTTTTATTTCATTAAAATACTTTTTTCTTGCTTTGTCTTTTTTTTTATGCATTTAATAACTTTGGGATTAATAATAGATCGGTGTCTTATTGACGCCTCTCCATTATTAACCGGGCTTATTGTCACCGTGCAATCAACGGTGACATTAACCCCTTATTACCCCGCTTGCCACCGCTACAGGGCAAGTGGGAAGAGCCGGGTAAAGTGCCACAATTGGCACATCTTTTGATGCGCCAAATGTGGGGCTGCTGTAGCCTGGTATTATCAGGCTGTTGAGGGCCAAAATCCATGGGCCTTGACAGTCTTTTAATACCAGGCCGCAGCAGTCTGCATTTTACTTGGCTGGTTAACAAAAATAGGGGGACCCCTACGCCGTTTTTTTTTCGAGGGGATCCCCTATTTTTGTTAACCAGCCAAGCTAAGCAGACTGCTGTGGCCTGGTATTATCAGGCTTGCAAGGTCCATGGATATTGGATCCTTACCAGCCTGAAAAACCAGGCCTCAGCGGTCTGCTTCATCTGGCTGGTTAACAAAAATAGGGGGGACCCCACGCCAATTTTTTTCGAGGGGATCCCCTATTTTTGTTAATCAGCCAAGATATGCAGACTGCTGTGGCCTGGTATTATCAGGCTGGCAAGGTCCATGGATCTTGGCTCCTTAACAGCCTGAAAATCCAGGCCTCAGCGGTCTGCTTCATCTGGCTGGTTAACAAAAATAGGGGGGACCCCACGCCAATTTTTTTCGAGGGGATCCCCTATTTTTGTTAACCAGTTCCCTCTGACGTCACTGATTGTGTCCCTGGCTGACCTGAAGTGAAAGTGGAAAGCAATCAATTAAGCTTTCCACTTCCTCTCCTGTCAGCCAGGAGAGGAACTCATTCATTTGGGGGTTTACTGTGAGGCTGCAGCATTAGCTGCGGTCCCTGCAGTAAACATTAACCCTTTCTGAAGGATTACACCGTGGGACCTGACTGTACATCGGATTGGTAAGAATAATTTTGCTTTATTATTTTATTTTTATTACAGGAAATGGTTTTAGCAGGAAAATAAAATATGGTCAAAAACTGTGTGATTATTTCATTAAACTTCTTTTTTATTAAAGTGTGTGTGTTTGATTTTTCTTTCATACAATAGGATTAATAATTGATAGTTGTCTAATTGACAGCTCTCAATTATTAACCTGGCTTAAAGTGACCTTTCAATTGCAAGGTCATTTTAACCCCTTATTAACCCATTCACCACCGCTACAGGGCAATGGGAATAGACGGGCAAAGTGCCAGAAAGGGCAAATCTAATTAGAGATTTGCCCTTTCTGGGGTGTCTGGGGGCAGATGTTAGTAGCCGGGGGGGGCCAAAAATAATGGTCCCTCTCTGGGCTATTATTATCTGCCCCCACTCACTGGCTTTGTCTGTCTGGTTGCGAAAATAGGGCGGGAGCCCACGCATTTTTTTTCAGCAATTTTACACCTCATATATATATATATACATGTCATTAAATTTGTGACACATATATATATATATTTATATTTATAGTTCATACACTTCTACATAGTATAATAGCCGCTAATTCAATTGCCGGCTTTTGTGAAAATGCAGAACCCGACATGAAATGACACTTGGTTTACATAGAGTTAACCATGTCTTTTCATGTAGTTTGATATCTGATTTGCACAAACAATTACATGAGTGTAAAGGGTATGCCACACTGAACAATATCGCTAACGGGATCGCTAAAAAACGTCACTATTTAGCGATCCCGTTAGCGATGTTGTTCAGTGCGGCAGCTGCCAGCGACGAGCTTCCTGCTGTGATCTCGCTCGTCGCTGGAATCGCTCCGGACCCTATTTCATCGCCGGCGCTCCCGCTGGGTAAGTATATATCGCTAGTGTGGCACCTTTTCTTAGCGATTTAGCGGTACTTTTGTACCGCTAAAGTCGTTAAGAAGATCGCTAACGGCGATAGCGTCGTTAACTATATCGCTAAATGTGGCCGCACTTAGCGATATAGAAACAATCCCGCTAGCGATCGCATTAGTATGCGTCGTTATCGTGATCGCTTGCGGGATTGTTTAGTGTGGCAGTACCTTAAGTTTGAAAAATTTCACACCTGTAGGGGTTAATTAAAGGTGTAAATTCGTAGCAAAAAAGTCCGTTTTTTTTACAACGAATTTACACCTTTAATTAACCCCTACAGGTGTGAAATTTTGCACACATAGACTGATGTAATTGTTTGTGCAAATCAGATTGCAAACGACATGAAAAGACATGGTTAACCCTATGTACACCAAGTGTCATTTCATGTCGGGTGCTTCTGTCTTTTCACAGAAGCCGGCTTTACCCGGCAATTGAATCAGAGGATATTTTACTATGTAGAAGTGTATAAACTATACATATATGTATATATATATGTTACAATGACATGTGTATATATATATATATATATATATATATGTATTCTATGTGTGTATATTTTGTGTTTACAACGAAAGAAAGGGTTTTTTTTGTTGCGATATTTTGTTCCCATAGACTTACATGGGACTTCCGGTATCGTAATCGGATATCGACGATATTTAGTGATATCGGCGATACAATTTCGATACGATATTTTTAGATATCGAGCACTATCGCTCAACACTAATTACTACAAATCCAAGTGACTTATCACTATCAATAACTTGAATGTTTTATAGACTTTTTTTTTCACATTTGAAAGTATCATAAAGATGACAGAGAAATGACCGTACAGCTGACACTACATGGATTCATTAAACTGCGACATGTCATTTCAATCCTGTACCTAGGAGGCAATAACAAGTTTTAAAGGCTGTAATCTAACAGGAAAGTCTGTGGGATTTGATGTTTGAGTTAAAAACACAATAAACAAAAGTCGGTTTCCTTAGATCATTTAGAATGTTTGGTGATTAATAATTCAGTTGCTAGTGTGCTGACTTTTTTCTGTATTCTTTTTGATCTGTCCCCCCCAAAAAAATGTGATTCTCTTTATTCTACAGTAGGAAGCTTCCATGTTGCTTTGTATTCTCAGATCCATGTCTATCTATGCTTTGCCTTTGATCCATTTTGCTATTTATTATATTGTACTGTTTATGACAGAGATGTTATGTGAAAGTCACAGGTTGATACTAACTAAATGCAGTAACTATGTCCCGGAGTGACACGACCCAACGGGTGGTTGGTCAGCGGACAGTGTTATGTTATGGTAGCTGAGGAGAGCAGGCAAAAACGGCAATACACCAGAGAGGTTGGAATCTATTGGATTGCAGTACCCTAACTAACCACCACAACTATGGCGGTTAGACAAGAGGAAATACAGACACAGACAGAAAATAGTATGAGCAAACGCTGGGGCCCAATCTGCCTAGACAGAGAAGGATAGAAAGGATACTCACTGCAATCCAAAATAAACCCTAAAAAATGCCAATGCTACTAATTGCAAAAACACTTGAGATCACATGACCTCTACCACCTAAATCAGTTCTCTGGTGTAACAAAACTAAGCCGCAGCCACTGAAAAAACTGGAAAAGGCAAATGAACAAACAACAGTGGCTCCAGCGGAACCGAGAGGAGCCCAAGCCGGACCTGGCTAACCTCACAGAAATGCAGAGAAATATGCAAATGGGAAGCACAAAAACAGAAAATATCTTATCTGAAAGCAGAAGAAGAGGCAAGACTCAGCAAGCTTCCAAGTGAACCAGGAACCACAGTTGAGACAAGAACAATTGATCACCGGCAACCATGATGGGAGGAAACCTCCCTTATATCAAGCCACTCTGTGACTCCTGATTGCCAATCCTCATTGAATGGTTCAGTACTGTTTGTAACCACCAGAGGGAGCTTCTGCTCAGAATTCATTTCCAAAACATTCACAACAGTACCCCCCCTTGAGGAGGGGTCACCGAACCCTCATTTGTGCAACCAGGTCGGTCAGGATGAGCTCAATGATAGGCACGGATCAGTCTCCTAGCATGGATGTCCGAAGCAAACACCCAAGAATTGTCCTCCTGACCATAACCTCTCCACTTAACCAAATACTGGAGTTTACGTCTAGAAAAACGAGAATCCAATATTTTCTCAACCACATACTCCAGATTGCCCTCAACCAAAACAGGGTCAGGAGGCACAGCAATAGGAACCACTGGCTCGACAAACCTCTTCAATAAGGACTTGTGGAACACGTTATGGATCTTAAATGTCCCTGGAAGAAGTAAACGAAAGGAAACAGGATTAAGAATCTCCATGATCTTATAAGGTCCAATGAACCTAGGCTTAAACTTAGGAGATGCAACTCTCATAGGGATATTTCTTGAGGACAACCAGACCAAGTCCCCCACTTTAAACCGAGGACCATCAGTCCTATGCCGGTTGGCAAACCGCTGGGCCTTCTCATGGAGAGGGACAACCTCTCCACTACCTGGTCCCAAATCTGCTGCATACGCACCACAACAGAGTCAACACCCGGACAGACAGAAGCCTCCGTCTGTCCCGAAGAAAATCGAGGGTGAAACCCAAAATTGCAGAAAAATGGAGACATCAAAGTGGCAGAGCTAGCCCTATTATTAAGAGCAAACTCAGCCAAAGGCAAAAAGAGACCCAGTCATCTTGATCAGCAGACACAAAGCATCTCAGATAAGTCTCCAATGTCTTGTTTGTTCTCTCAGTTTGTCCATTGGTCTGAGGATGAAAAGCAGAGGAGAAAGACAATTGAACACCAAGTTTAGAACAAAAAGTCCTCCAAAATCTGGAAACAAACTGGACTCCTCTGTCAGACACAATGTTCTCAGGAATGCCGTGTAACCGAACCACGTGCTGAAGGAAAAAAGGCACCAATTCGGAGGAGGAAGGCAACTTAGGTAATGGCACAAGATGTATCATCTTGGAAAACCTATCACAAATCACCCAGATAACGGTCATTCTCTGAGAAACAGGGAGGTCGGAAATAAAATCCATAGAGATATGGGTCCATGGTCTTTTGGGCACAGGCAATGGCATCAACAAAACACTAGAGTGAGAGCAAGGCTTGGAGCGAGAGCAAGTCCCACAGGACTGCACAAATTACCTGATGTCACGAGACAAAGTAGGCCACCAAAAGGACCGACTCACCAAGTCTCTGGTACCAAAAATTCCGGGATGACCGGCCAACGTGGAACAATGAATCTCAGACATCACACTCTTTTTCCACCGGTCTGGGACAAACAATTTCCCAATAGGGCAGCGCTCGGGTTTATCCTCCTGACACCCTTCCAGAGCCAATCTCAAATTGTGCGAGATGGCGGAAAGAACTACACCCTCTTTCAAAATAACAGCAGGATCAGATAACTCAGGAGAGTCCGCAAGGAAACTCCTCGAGAGGGCATCCGCCTTAACATTCTTAGTGCCAGGAAGAAAGGAAACCACAAAATTAAAACGTGTGAAAAACAAGGCCCACCTGGCCTGTCTAGGATTAAGTCGCTTGGCTGATTCCAGATAAACCAGATTCTTATGGTCCGTGAGGACCACCACCTGATATTTAGCTCCCTCCAGCCAATGTCTCCACTCTTCAAAAGCCCACTTCATGGCCAATAACTCCCGATTACCCACGGGCCACGTCATAATTACGTTCAGTTGGAGAAAATTTTCGAGAGAAAAAGGCACAAGGGTTACTTTTAGAGGTCTCAGGATCTCTTTGGGACAAAACGGCACCTGCCCCAATTTCAGCGGCATCAACCTCCACCTGAAATGGCAGAGAAACATCAGGCTGCCGTAGAACAGGAGCAGAAGTGAATCTCTGCTTAAGTTCCTGAAACGCAGAGACTGCCTCAGGAGGCCATTTCACCACATCAGAACCCTTTTTGGTCAAATCAGTCAATGGTTTAACAATAACAGAGAAATTACCAATAAATTTACGATAAAAATTGGCAAAACCCAAGAATCTCTGAAGAGCCTTTAATGAAGTAGGTTGGACCCAATCACAGATGGCCTGAACCTTGACCGGGTCCATTTCAATAACAGACGGAGACAAAATGAATCCCAGAAATGAGATACTCTGTACGCCAAAAAGACACTTTGATCCCTTCACATACAGAGCATTCTCTCTCAAAATCTGGAACACAGTCCGAACATGTTTCACATGAGAGTCCCAGTCATTGGAAAAAATCAAGATATCATCCAAATAAACAATCAGAAATTTATCCACAAAATCCATGAAAATGTCATTCATGAAGGACTGGAAGACGGAAGGAGCATTAGTGAGCCCAAAGGGCATCACTAGGTACTCAAAATGCCCCTCTGGGGTATTAAACGCCGTCTTCCATTCATCCCCGTGGTTAATGCGAATAAGGTTATACGCCCCCCTGAGGTCAAGCTTGGTAAACCAAGTAGCACTTTTCACCCTGGAAAACAGGTCAGAAATCAAGGGTAACGGATATTGATATTTCACAGTGATCTTGTTCAAGAGACGATAATCAATACACGGTTTAATGAACCATCCTTTTTGGCCACAAAGAAAAAACCGGCACCCTATGGGGGGGCAAGGATGCAGATTTACTTTCGCTAAACACATCAGAAAAATCAGTCAAAAAGTCAGGAACTTCCTGAGACTGGGGAGAGGCAGAAAAAACAGGAGTGTTGGCATTAACACATTGGCAGCCCCAACTGGTCACAGACACAGATCTCCAATCCAAAACAGGATTATGAGACTGTAACCAAGGGAAACCTAGTACAATAATGTCATGCAGATTATACAGTACCAAAAATTTGCAACTCTCCTGATGATCAGGTTCAACCCTCATTATCACCTGAGTAGAAAACTGGGGTTTATTCTCAGCCAACGGGGTAGAATCAATCCCCAGTAGGGGAATAGACTTCCGTAGGGGTATCAAGGGAAACCCACAACGTTTGGCAAAATCAAAATCCATCAGGTTAATAGCTGCTCCCGAATCAACAAAAGCCTGAGCAGAAAATGTGGACAGGGAGCAAATCAGGGTAACAGTCAACAGAAATTTGGTCTGAACACTACCCAAGACAACTGAGCGTGCGAAACGTCTTCCCCGCTTAGGGCAGACAGAAATAGCATGAGAGGCGTCACCACAATAGAAACATAACCCATTGCGTTTTCGAAACTCATGACGCTGTGCCCCAGAAGCCACTCTATCACACTGCATGGGTTCAGAAGCTGGCTCACAAGGCAACACTATTCTATGCATACCTCTACGCTCACGCAAACGTCTGTCAATTTGAATCGCTAATGACATAGAATCATTGAGACCAGAGGGAGCAGGGAAACCCACCATAACATGTTTTACACTCTCTGACAGCCCCTTCCGAAAAAGGGCTGCCAAAGCATCATCATTCCATTTGGTTAGGACTGCCCATTTTCGGAATTTCTGACAGCACAACTCAGCGTCCTCAAGCCCCTGATTTAATGCCAACAAGGTTCTTTCAGCTTGATCAGTGACATTAGGCTCATCGTACAATAACCCCAGAGCCAGAAAAAAATGCATCAACATCACTCAAAACAGGGTCCCCAGGTGTCAGGGAAAAAGCCCAATCCTGAGGATCGCCGCGCAGGAGAGAGATGACAATTTGAACCTGCTGTGCTGCGTTCCCTGAGGACTTAGGTTTTAAGGCAAAAAACAACTTACATTTATTTTTGAAATTCAGAAATTTGGCCCGATCTCCCAAAAACAAATCTGGCATGGGAATCCTAGGTTCCACAACCGGCCACCCAGCAAGATAGGTAGCAATACTCCGAACCTCAGTGGCAAGCTGATCCACACGGCCAGACAGCTGTGCTAGCTCCATTGAGAGAAAAAAAAAATCCTCCTCAGCACCCAGAGAAAAAGAGGGAAAAAATGCAAGAAGCAGAAAAAAAAAAAAAATCTCTGACAACTCTGACAACTTTTTTTTTTCTTTCCACACTATTTTTCCCTTCTGTGAGTACCATACAATTTTCAGTTTGGCCGGTGATATTGTTATGTTATGGTAGCTGAGGAGAGCAGGCAAAAACGGCAATACACCAGAGAGGTTGGAATCTATTGGATTGCAGTACCCTGACTAACCACCACAACTAAAGGCAGCCGTGGAGCGTTCCTACGTTGGTCCTAGACGCCTCGTCACAGCCTGAGAGATTAACTACACCTAAAGATAGAAAGAGGAAAGCTATCTGCCCCGGAGCAGATCCCCAAAGAACATAGGGAGCCCCCAAACATGTAATGGCGGTTAGACAAGAGGAAATACAGACACAGACAGAAAATAGAATGAGCAAACGCTGGGGCCCAATCTGCCTAGACAGAAAAGGATAGAAAGGATACTCACTGCAATCCAAAAAAACCCCTAAAAAATGCCAACGCTACTAATTGCAAAAACACCTGAGATCACACGACCTCTACCACCTAAATCAGTACTCTGGTGTAACAAAACTAAGTCGCAGCCACTGAAAAAACTGGAAAAGGCAGATGAACAAACAACAGTGGCTCCAGCGGAAACGAGAGGAGCCCAAGCCCCCCAGGGGGGGGGGGAACCTGGCTAACCTCACAGAACTGCAGAGTAATATGCAATGGGAAGCACAAAAACAAAAACAGAAAATATCTTATCTGAAAGCAGAAGAAGAGGCAAGACTCAGCAAGCTTCCAAGTGAACCAGGAACCACAGTTGAGACAAGAACAATTGATCACCGGCAACCATGATGGGAGGAAACCTCCCTTATATCAAGCCACTCTGTGACTCCTGATTGCCAATCCTCATTGAATGGTTCAGTACTGTTTGTAACCACCAGAGGGAGCTTCTGCTCAGAATTCATTTCCAAAACATTCACAACAGGACAGCACAACACACAATGGGATGGAATAAGAGAGAGGAATGCCCTACCGATTTGGAATGAGGGATGGTCACCACCTGCGCTCAAACCTGAGCCTGTTCGCGCACTCACCTAACACCCTATGTGGGTCCTTCCCCCCGCTGCCGTCAGGATATCTCGTCCCTAGTTGTCACCTAATACTGCCCTGGCTAGTGCACTGGCCGGCAAGGAGCACTAACCTCACCTCTGCAGAGTAATACACACAGGAGGAAGTGACAAAAACCAAAGGGACAAGGAAACAATAACACCACATTTAGCTTATGTACACCACTGCTAAGCTCCACACCACAGATAACAACAGCAACTGGACTCCAAATACCAGATGTGGCTGACACTAGAGAGCTGCTCCTGATAGCAGGGGTGATCCTAGCCTCTCTGCTGCCTGAGGCGAACTTCAAAACGGCATCCCCTCAAACACAAGTATGTCAGCGCCATCACCGCACATACAAGAACCACACAGAAGAATCCAGAACAAGGATCATTAATGGCAATGGCAGGCCTGGCACAAGCATACAGACACACAATGATGACTGCAGAACTGTGGTCCTGTAGGCAGATACAGTCCTGCATCCTTATACCACATGAGGCAGTACTGATTGCCTCTGACACACGCTTACAAAACTCTGGGCAGCTCCAATGTGGCACTGACCAGTCAGACATGTCCACCATGCAGCACCGTCCACACACCACATGCAATGACCTGCAGTCTGAGCATCAACAAGCCGGAACTGATCTACGCTGGTAAAATGGAGCGTCTTCCCCATCAGACCATGCCTCCTTCTCCCAAAATGCTTAGCCAATCACAAGCGCCACACACGGGACTGCCTGGAGCCAATAGCAGGGGCCTTCCAATTGGGTTTAGCAAGGGATGTGGGAGCGGGAAGAGGGACAAGCTCCACTGACCAACCACCGCTCGGGAGAAACACGGCTGGTTTATAGGGGAACCTGAGCAAATGACCCCACCGTTACTGAAAATAAATTTCTATACAAAGGCCAACACTGAGATTACAGTCATGGAGATCATATAGTGGTAGATCAATTTTACAATTCTGACCACTGTCCCTTTATGAAGTAATAACTCTGAAATTCTTCAACGGATCTTGGTGATTCTGAGACTGTTATCTCTTGACATATTGTACTTCATGTTAGTGGTAAAATTTCATTGATATAACTTGTGTTTATTTATGAAAAAATGGAAATATGGCAAAAATTTTGAAAATTTTACAATTTTCTAACTTTGAATTTTTATGCCCTTAAAACAGAGAAATATGTAACACAAAATAGTTACTAAATAACATTTCCCACATGTCTACTTTACATCAGCACAATTTTGTAAGCAAAATTTTTTTGTTAGGAACTTATAAGGGTTAAAAGTTGACCAGCGATTTCTCATTTTTACACCATTTTTTAAGGGACCACATCACATTTGAAGTCACTTTTGAGGGGTATATATGATAGAAAATACCTAAAATTGACACCATTCTAAAAACTGCACCCTGCTCAAAACCAGTTTCAAGAAGTTTATTAACCTTTTAGGTGCTTCACAGGAATTTTTGGAATGTTTAAAAAAAAATGAACATTTAACTTTTTTTCACAAAATATTCACTTCAGATCCAATTTTTTTTTATTTTACCAAGGATAAAAGGAGAAATTGTACCACAAAAGTAGTTTTACAATTTGTCCTGAGTTCGCTGATACCCCATATGTGGGGGGCAACCACTGTTTGGGCGCACGGCAGAACTTGGAAGGTAAAGAGCGCTGTTTGACTTTTTAATGCAAAATTGTCTGGAATTGAAATCGGACGCCATGTCGCGTTTGGAGAGCCCCTGATGCGCCTACACAGTGGAAACCCCCACAAGTAACACCATTTTGGAAAGTAGACCCGTTAAGGAACTTATCTAGATGTGTGGTGAGCACTTTGAATCCCCAAATGCTTCACAGAAGTTTATAACGTAGAGTCGTAAAAATAAAAAATCTTCTCGCCCCCAATTTTTTATTTTCACAAGGGTAATAGGAGAAATTGGTCCCCAAAAGTTTTTGTGCAATTTGTTCTGAGTACGCTGAAACCACATATGTGGGGGTAAACCACTGTTTGGGTGCATGGCAGAGTTCAGAAGGGATGTAGCATCGTTTGACATTTTCAACGCAGAATCAGCTGGACGCCATGTCGTGTTTGGAGAGCCTTTGATGTGCCTAAACAGTGGAAACCCCCCACAAATAACACCATTTTGGAAACTAGACCCCTCAAGGAACTTATCTAGAGGTGTGGTGAGCACCTTGAACCCCAAGGGCGTCACAGACATTTATAACGTAGAGCCATAAAATTAAAAAATCATATTTTTTCCACAAAAATGATCTTCTCACGCCTAATTTTTATTTTCCCAAGGGTAACAAGACCACAAAAGTTATTGTGAAATTTGTCCTGAGTATGCTGATACCCCATATGTGGGGGTAGACTACTGCTTGGGCGCATGGTAGAGCACGGAAGGGAAGGAGTGGTGTTTGACTTTTTCAATGCAAAATTGGCTGGAATTGAGATCAGATGCCATGTTGTGTTTGGAGAGCCCCTGATGTGCTTGAACAGTGGAAATCCCCCACAAGTGACCCCATTTTGGAAACTAGATGCCCCCAAGGAGCTTGTCTAGATGTGTGGTGAGAAATTGAACCCCCAGGTGTTTCACTAAAGTTTATAACGCCTGATCATGAAAATAAAAAAATCATATTTTTTCCACAAACATGAGTTTTAGTCTTCAATTTTTTATTTTCCCAAGAGTAACAGGAGAAATTGGACCCCAAAAGCTGTTGTCCAATTTGTCCTGAGTACGCTGATATCCCATATGTGTGAGAAAACTACTGTATGGGGCACATGTCGGGATTCGGAAGGGAAGTAGTGACGTTTTGGAATGCAGACTTTGATGGAATGGTCTGTGGGCGTCATGTAGCGTTTGGAGAGCCCCTGATGTGCCTAAACAGTGGAAACCGCCACAATTGACCACAATTTGGAAACTAGACCACTCAAGGAACTTATCTAGATGTGTGTGGAGAACTTTGAGCCCCTAAGTGCTTCACAGAGTTTATAACGTAGAGCCATAAAAATAAAAAATCATATTTTTTTCCACAAAAATGATATTTTCGCCCCCAATTTTGCCAAGGGTAACAGAAGAAATTGGACCCCAAGAGTTATTGTGCAATTTGTTCTGAGTACGCTGATACCCCATATGTGGGGGTAAACCACTGTTTGGGCGGATGGCAGAGCTCGAAGCGAAGGAGCACCTTTTGACTTTTTCAACGCAGAATTGGATGGAATTGAGATCAGACGCCATGTCATGTTTGGAGAGCCCCTGATGTGCCTAAACAGTGGAAACCCCCCAATTCTAACTCCAACCCTAACCCCAACACACCCCTAACCCTAATCGCATCCCTAACCATAACCCTAACCACAAACCTAACCCTAACACACCCCTGACCCTAATCCCAACCCTAATCCTAACCCTAGCCCTAATAGGAAATGGAAATAAATACATTTTTTTAAATTTATTATTTTTCCCTAACTAAGGTGGTGATAAAGGGAGGTTTGATTTACTATTTATAGTGGGTTTTTATGTTTGACAGCTGTCACATTCTAAAAGATGCTTTTTATTGCAAAAAATAGTTTTTGCATCACCACGTTTTGAGAGCTATAATTTTTCCATATTTTGACCCACAGAGTCATGTGAGGTCTTATTTTTTGCGGGACGAGTTGACATTTTTATTGGAACCATTTTTGGGCACATGACATTTTATGATCGCTTTTTATTACGATTTTTGTGAGGCAGAATGAACAACAACCAGCAATTCATGAATTCTTTTGGGGGGGCGTTTATACCGTTCCGCGTGTGGTAAAATTGATAAGGCAGTGTTATTCTTCAGGTTAGTATGATTACAGTGATACCTCATTTATATAATTTTTTTATGTTTTGTCGCATTTATACAATAAATACAATTTTCTATAAAAAATAATTATTTTTGCATCGCTTTATTCTGCGAGCTATAACTTTTTTATTTTTTTGCTGACGATGCTGTATGGTGGCTAGTTTTTTGTGGGACAAGATGACGTTTTCAGCGGTACCATGTTTATTTATATCCGTCTTTTTGATCGCTTGTTATTCCACTTTTTGTTCGGCGGTATGATGATAAAGCATTTTTTTGTCTTGTTTTTTTTTAAGGGGTTCACTAAAGGGGTTAACTAGTGGGACAGTTTTATAGGGCAAGTCGTTATAGACGCGGCGATACTAAATATGTGTACTTTTATTGTTTTATTTACAAAATAATAATGTGTTTATTGAGAAATATATATATATTTTTTTATTTATTTAGGCATTTTTAAAAAAATATTTTTACACATGTTTACTTATTTATTTTTTTACATTGTCCAAGGGTGGGACATCACTATATAGTGTCAGATTGCTGACACTGACAAGCCATCTCCCTGCAGGACCCGGAAGGACCCTCGGCCATCTTGGATCCGGGGGCCTGCAGGGAGGAGGCCCTCGGAGCAAATCGATCACATCGCGTTGTTCTGAGGGTCTCAGGGAAGCACGCAGGGAGCCCCTTCACTGCCCGATGCTTCTCTATGCCACCGGAATGCTGCGATCATGTTTGCCGGGGGTTAAAATGTCGGGAGCTGTCCGTGACCGCTCCTGGCACTTAGTGCTGGGTGTCAGCTGTGAGAATCAGCTGACACCCAACCATGAGCGCGGCTGATCGCATATGACGTACTATTCCGTCAATGGGAATTAAGTTCCAGGGCACATAGGCGGAATAGTACGTCAGATGGCAGAGATGGTTATTGCCCTGTGCAAGTGTCCTAGAAAACAGTGTACACATTTTTCCCCTAGCATGTAATAATGCCCTTTGTACCCCTTTGATGGTCATATGATGGGCCCAGAGCTCCCCAATAGAATACCCCCACATCTCCCCCATAAGCAGTATAATGCTCCTACAGCTTCCCTATATGCAGTATAATGCCACCACTGCATCAGTATATGCAGTATATTGCCCCCATAGCTCATTAAACGCAGTATAATGGGCCCACAGCTCCTCTATACACAATATGATTGGCTCGCAGCTCCCCTGTACACAGTATGATGGGTCCACAGCTCCCTATACTTAGTATGAAGGGTCCATAGCTCCCCTATACATAGTATGATTTACTCATTCTCTCCCCTATACATACTAGAATGTCCTCACTGCTCCCCTAAAACAGAGTACAATGCCTCCAAATTATCCTCACACTGTATAATGAACACCAAACTGTATAATAGCCCTCACGCTGTATGATGGTCCCCTCTGTAGTATCCCACATTTTATGATGGTCCTCACAGTAGTCCCCACTTTAAGGGCCCCCACATTAGCTCCCATATTGTATGAGGGCCCCCACTATATGATGCCCCCACATTAGTCTCCAAACTGAATATTGGTCTCCACATTATCTCCCATACTGTATGAGGGCCCCACACTATATGGTGGCCCCACATTTATCCCCAAACTGTATATTGGCCCCCACATTAGCTCCCATACTGTATGAGGGCACCCACATTAGCTCCCATGCTGTATAATGGCCTCCACACTTTGACGTGCCCCAACAGTAGCCCCTAAAATGTATGAGAGCCCCTACCCAACTGTATGAGGGTTTGCCACACTCTATGATGCCCCCAGTGTCACATCAAAAGTTTTAAGTAAAAAAAACCCATCATATACTCACCTAATCCAGGATCTCAACACGTTGATATCCCTGCACTACCGCTCTGAGCGATGGCAGGATAATGCATTGGCCGAGGTGTTCTGACCTTCCTGTGCATGTGCCAGTCCCTCGGCCATTGCATCATTCTGTCGTGGCTCTCGCATCGGATGCCATACGCTAGTGTGACCCCGGCCTAAGAGTAGTGTAGCTGTGACTGAGGCCCTGGGCAACTTCCCCCTCTGCCCCCTTGGTAGCTACACTACTGCTCGCCACACACAGCATGCACTGTGACACCCCCAGCCCATCAATGTTCATAGCAGCAGAGTGTACAGTGATGAACTGAATAGATCCCCATTCCCATCACAGTATAACATCCACCAACATAGAAGTATTCAGTGCCACACGCAGTACACAGGGTAATATGTCCCCAAACTCAAGCAGTAAACAGTACAACACCCCTCATACACACAGAGTATAAAGCATAGCATACACCAGCCCCTCATAATTGGTATGGTAGCAGTCCACCAGTCTCACATAATACACATTGCAGTAGACCCCCAGACTCTGATAATATACATAGCAACAAATACAAACCCCCAGCAACCCTAAGGGTATGTGCACACGTTGCAGATTTGCCTGCAGAATTTTCTGCACAGAACCTACACCTCTTGGCAGAAAACACAGATGTGGATTTGATGCGTTTTTGATGTGGATTTTCATGCGGATTTGTATGCGTTTTTGTAAGCTAAATAAAGATATGTTATTTAACAAAAAAAAAAGATTTGTGATGTAATTTCTTGTCCAACCTCCTCTTTTACATTTGTCCAACCCACACTCCATTACACACACACAGATAGAGATATAGATAGATGAGGATAGATAGATAGATCTATCCCATATCTATCTATTTATCTATCTATCTATCTATCTATCTATCAATAATCTATCCATCTATTATCTATCTGTAATCTATCTATCGATCTACTGTATCTATCTACAGTACAGACCAAAAGTTTGGACACACCTTCTCATTCAACGATTTTTCTGTATTTTCATGGCTATGAAAATTGTAGAATCACACTGAAGGCATCAAAACTATGAATTAACACATGTGCAATTATACATTACACTTTACAAAAAAGTGTGAAACAACTGAAAATATGTCTTATATTCTAGGTTCTTCAAAGTAGCCACTTTTTCTTTGATTACTGCTTTGTACGCAGAAAAGGTAAACGGATGGACTCTACATGCCTGGTTCCCACCGTGAAGCATGGAGGAGGTGGTGTGATGGTGTGGGGGTGCTTTGCTGGTGACACTGTTGGGGATTTATTCAATATTGAAGGCATAGTGAACCAGCATGGCTACCACAGCATCTTGCAGCGGCATGCTATTCCATCCGGTTTGCGTTTAGTTGGACCATCATTTATTTTTCAACAGGACAATGACCCCAAACACACCTCCAGGCTGTGTAAGGGCTATTTGACCAAGAAGGAGAGTGATGGGGTGCTACGCCAGATGACCTGGCCTCCACAGTCACCAGACCTGAACCCAATCGAGATGGTTTGGGGTGAGCTGGACCGCTCACCGCTTCAATTTTGAATAAATCCCCAACAGTGTCACCAGCAAAGCACCCCCACACCATCACACCACCTCCTCCATGCTTCACGGTGGGAACTAGGCATGTAGAGTCCATCCGTTCACCTTTTCTGCATGAAAAGCAGTAATCAAAGCAAAAGGTGGCTACTTTGAAGAACCCAGAATATAAGACATATTTTCAGTTGTTTCACACTTTTTTGTAAAGTGTAATGTATAATTCCACATGTGTTAATTCATAGTTTTGATGCCTTCAGTGTGATTCTACAATTTTCATAGTCATGAAAATACAGAAAAATCTTTAGAATGAGAAGGTGTGTCCAAACTTTTGGTCTGTATCTATCTATCTATCTATCTATCTATCTATCCATATCTGTCTATCTATCCATCCCATATCTGTCTATCTATCCCATATCATCTATCTATCTATCTATCAATAATCTATTCATCTATTATCTATCTATAATCTATCTACTGTATTATCTATCTATCTATCTATCTATCTATCCATATCTGTCTATCTATCCCATATCTATCTATCTATCTATCTATCTATCTATCTATCTATCTATCTATCTATCTATCTATCTATCCCATATCTGTCTATCTATCCCATATCTATCTATAATATTTCTATCTATCTATCTATCTATCTATCTATCTATCTATTATCTATCTATCAATCATTACGGTATCTATCTATCTATCTATCTATCTATCTATCTATCTATCCCATCTCTATCTATCTATCAATCAATTACGGTATCTATCTATCTATCTATCTATCTATCTATCTATCTATCTATCTATCTATCATCTATCTATCTATCCCATCTCTATCTATCCCATATTTATCTATAATCTATCTATAATCTATCTATTATCTATCTACTATCTATCTATCTATCTATCTTATCTATCTATCTCAACCCATATCTATCTATCTGTAGATAGATATGGAATAGATAGATAGATCTATAGATAGATACTTAGATATATC
Source organism: Oophaga sylvatica (assembly GCA_033576555.1). Classification (NCBI taxonomy): domain Eukaryota; kingdom Metazoa; phylum Chordata; class Amphibia; order Anura; family Dendrobatidae; genus Oophaga; species Oophaga sylvatica. The sequence goes on along the minus strand of JARQOD010000003.1, from coordinate 493,996,414 downwards.
TATAGATATATCTGTCTATAGATATATCTATCTATAGATATATCTATCCATCAATATATCTGTCTAGAGATATATGTATCGATAGACATATCGATAGAAAGATATATCTATAGATAGAAAAAATCTACGTTATGCCGGGGTCACACTTGCGAGAAACTCTCACGAGTCTCACACCTCAATACTCGCACTGCCGCCAGCACTCGGACCGGAGTGTTCAGCTGCATAGAAATACATGCAGCCGCACGCTCCGGTCCCGAGTATCGGCAGTAGTGCGAGTATTGAGGTACGAGACTCGTGTGAGTTTCTCGTAAAGTGTGACCCCGGCCTTGAACGCAATATCTGTTTAATTTTAAAAAAAAAATGAAAAAAAAATTGCGTGGGCTCCTGAGCAATTTTCAAGTCCAGTGAGGGAAAGCCAGCGAGTGGGGGCCGATGTTTATAGCCTTGGAAGGGAGTAATGCATAGCCTTTACTGGCAATTAAAATAGGGGGGCCCCCAAAAAATGACATGTGGTCCCTCTATAATTAATAGTCAGAAAGGCTAAGCAGACAGGTGCGGGCTGATATTCATAGCCTAGGAAAGTGACATGGATATTTGCTCCTCCCTGGCTTCAAACACCAGCCCGCAGCCGCCCCAGAAATGGCGCATCTGTAAGATGCACCAATTCTGGCACTTAGCTCCTCTCTTCCCACTGCCGTGTAGTGGTGGCATATGGTGTAATAAGGGGTTAATGTCACCTTTGTATTGTAAGGTGACATTAAGCCCAGTAAATAATGGAGAGGCATCAATAAGATGCCTATCCATTATTAATCTTATTGTATGAAAGGGTTAAAAAAACACACACACATAAGAATAAAATATTTTAATTAAATAAAACACAACACGGTTTTCATATTTTTATTGCACACCTAATCCATGCGACGCCCTCGGTCTCCTGTAAGAAAAGTAAAATAATAAACCAACCATATACTCCCTGTCCGACGCACTCCAATTAATAACGAGTGTCCCACGATGAGCTCCCCTATAGAACAGTGACATTGGGTGATGTCACTGCTCTATATGACCTCCCAGTGATGCACCGACAGGAGATAATCCTCCTGCAGTGCATCACTGAAGAGGTTATGTGAGTTCATTCTTTCACTTTCCAACAATGCTGCGTGGGAATTTTCTCACACAGCGTTGCCGGGTGAGAGAATGAACTTGAGTGACCTCTCTCCCGGCAGCAATGGAGAGATATACATCGCTGTTAGTTAATCACGGGGCCCCTGTAGAGCACTGACATTGCCCGATGTCAGTGTTCTACACCGGAGATCGTCGTGGGACACTGGTTAATAACTGCATATCAAAAAACTGACCGGCACATCCAAACATAGATTCAGTGTGAACAGGTGCTAAACCTAGAGTCACCAACTCATATACATACAAGAAAAAAAGGTAGCACACTGTAGCGCTATAGCTTGCAAACACGAAATATGAAAAATATGAAAAATGAATTGCATCATTACCTTAGAAATATGAAAAATTGAGAAGTCTTAGCGCATAAGATGGCCAAATTATGCGAGCCTGATAGCCACGTCAAGGCTCCTCTCGTATATCAGGTCCTAACTAATGCCTATCCTCGCTTTAGAAAAGTCTGTCTGCATGGGAACATATGAGTCCTCTCTTCAGACTAAAATCTACATCTCTGTGGAGGGGTGATGAACCTGTTGTAATTAAAAAGCCTGTGACCACCAGGTGGAGTGCTCAGGTAGAAGGTAAATGAATACATATCAAAAAACTGACCGGCACATCCAAACATAGATTCAGTGTGAACAGGTGCTAAACCTAGAGTCACCAACTCATATACATACAAGAAAAAAAGGTAGCACAGTGTAGCGCTATAGCTTGCAAACACGAAATATGAAAAATATGAAAAATGAATTGCATCATTACCTTAGAAATATGAAAAATTGAGAAGTCTTAGCGCATAAGATGGCCAAATTATGCGAGCCTGATAGCCACGTCAAGGCTCCTCTCGTATATCAGGTCCTAACTAATGCCTATCCTCGCTTTAGAAAAGTCTGTCTGCATGGGAACATATGAGTCCTCTCTTCAGACTAAAATCTACATCTCTGTGGAGGGGTGATGAACCTGTTGTAATTAAAAAGCCTGTGACCACCAGGTGGAGTGCTCAGGTAGAAGGTAAATGAATACATATCAAAAAACTGACCGGCACATCCAAACATAGATTCAGTGTGAACAGGTGCTAAACCTAGAGTCACCAACTCATATACATACAAGAAAAAAAGGTAGCACACTGTAGCGCTATAGCTTGCAAACACGAAATATGAAAAATATGAAAAATGAATTGCATCATTACCTTAGAAATATGAAAACTTGAGAAGTCTTAGCGCATAAGATGGCCAAATTATGCGAGCCTGATAGCCACGTCAAGGCTCCTCTAGTATATCAGGTCCTAACTAATGCCTATCCTCGCTTTAGAAAAGTCTGTCTGCATGGGAACATATGAGTCCTCTCTTCAGACTAAAATCTACATCTCTGTGGAGGGGTGATGAACCTGTTGTAATTAAAAAGCCTGTGACCACCAGGTGGAGTGCTCAGGTAGAAGGTAAATGAATACATATCAAAAAACTGACCGGCACATCCAAACATAGATTCAGTGTGAACAGGTGCTAAACCTAGAGTCACCAACTCATATACATACAAGAAAAAAAGGTAGCACACTGTAGCGCTATAGCTTGCAAACACGAAATATGAAAAATATGAAAAATGAATTGCATCATTACCTTAGAAATATGAAAAATTGAGAAGTCTTAGCGCATAAGATGGCCAAATTATGCGAGCCTGATAGCCACGTCAAGGCTCCTCTCGTATATCGTCCTCTCGTATATAAGGGGTTAATGTCACCTTTGTATTGTAAGGATGACATTAAGCCCGGTAAATAATGGAGAGGCATCAATAAGATGCCTATCCATTATTAATCTTATTGTATGAAAGGGTTAAAAAAACACACACACAGAAGAATAAAATATTTTAATTAAATATAACACAACACGGTTTTCATATTTTTATTGCACACCTAATCCATGCGACGCCCTCGGTCTCCTGTAAGAAAAGTAAAATAATAAACCAACCATATACTCCCTGTCCGATGCACTCCAATTAATAACGAGTGTCCCACGATGAGCTCCCCTATAGAACAGTGACATTGGGTGATGTCACTGCTCTATATGACCTCCCAGTGATGCACCGACAGGAGATAATCCTCCTGCAGTGCATCACTGAAGAGGTTATGTGAGTTCATTCTTTCACTTTCCAACAATGCTGCGTGGGAATTTTCTCACACAGCGTTGCCGGGTGAGAGAATGAACTTGAGTGACCTCTCTCCCGGCAGCAATGGAGAGATATACATCGCTGTTAGTTCATCACGGGGCCCCTGTAGAGCACTGACATTGCCCGATGTCAGTGTTCTACACCGGAGATCGTCGTGGGACACTGGTTAATAACTGGACTATGGCGGAAAGGTAAGAATAGGTTGGTTTTTTATTTTTTTTATTAAAGGAGACGAGGGTGTCGGGAACTAGGTGTTTGGTAAGTATGTACTCTATGTTATGTGTTGCATGTTATATGTATGTTCTGTATGTAACGTATGTTCTGTATGCTTTTTTTGTTGTTTTTTTTACTACTGATCATAGCCATTGTCTGATGGGACTACTTTCCCATCATTGGCAATGCTGTCACTATGAGCATTCATTGCCGGATGGGAGCAGTACTCCCTTCAGACTATGCCTCCTTACACAGACACGCACACACAAGCACACACACACACACACAGACCAGCATGCATACATACACACACGCTGTGCCCCACACAAACCATACATGCACACAGTCACCACCCACACACTATACACACACACAGTCACCTCCCACACTCCGCCCACACACTTCCCTCCTCCCGATTTGCAGCGTTTCATCAGCAGCAAAACCGAAGATCTTTTTTAGACCCGCGGTTTTCCTGCGGATAAGCCCGAATCAATGCAAGTCAATGGGTGCAGAAACGCTGCAGTTCCGCACAAAGAATTGACATGCTGCGTAAAATAAAATGATGCGAATCCGAGCATTTTTTTCCGCAGCATGTGCACAACAAACCTGCGTTTCCCATAGATTTACATTGGCTGTGCACTACACTGCGGGTTTGATGTGTTTCCGCGCGTCCAAAAATGCTGTGGAAACGCATCTAAATCGGCAACGTGTGCACATACCCTAATAATACACATTGCTGCAGACCTCCCCAGCCCATCATGAGATACTTTGCTACAGGCCCCCCCATAAAATACATAGCTGCAGCCCCATAATAATATACATTTCTGCAGACCCTCATAAGTTTAACCCTCTATCCAGCTCACCACAGTGCACAGTGCTGTACATACCCTGACCCCTGTCACTACCTTACACTACACATCCATTTTACCATTAATCTTCTGTCCAGGATCGCCTTGTGCAGCAGGAGTGAAGCCCTGAAACATAGCACAGGAGTGGGAGGTGGAGCCATCAGTTCTGCTCCGCACAGAGCCTGGATTGGAGAGAGGCAGCCTGGAATTCTCTTCAGCCAGCCACTCCGTGACAGGACATGGACAAGCACAGCCTGCAAGTCAGCACCTCTGATGCAGCCAGGCAATGATACTGAAAGGTACACTGCCGCCCAGCAGCTGCTAAAGCCTCCAAACCACCCGCCCCTGCTCACTGACAACACACAGGATTGCAGGAGCAGGGCACCAAGTTATCTGACTACAGGGGCACACTGCTGCCCTCTGTGTTCAAAGGACTCACCGCCGCCTGAGGCAAAGTGCTAAACTGGCATCATTATAGGTGCGCCCCTGCCTGCAAGGCAGGTTTCCAGAAAGGAACTGTATCACAAACAGTCAGCTGATGCATCAGGTGACCTTTTAAAGGATGGTGGGAGTGGTAACCACCCACATCAGCTGACCCAGCAGCAATGCAATTACACCAGATTGCCAGCGGGGAAAAACTGACATTAACCCCCGCCAGCCTGAAAGGAAAAAAATTTTAACTGAGAGGAACCAGAGCTGCCACAAATCCATAAATGGATCGTGACAAACTATTTAGTGTTATTAGATAGATGATATAGTCTCACAACTAGTATCAATATGAGAATGCACTAGGTAACCAGGACTAAAATGTGCCTTTTAAATAATTTGAGAGGTGTGTATGTAAAGTCTGCAGCACGGCTGTAGAAAGTTCATCTTTGAAGAAAGCACAATTGTCCTATGTTATCATAGAACAATGTCAGCACCAAAGATAAAGACTGAAATTATGATCAAGCATAAGAAGAACAGATATCGTACAACATTTCAACGCGAATAATGGTATTTTCCAATGGCATCAATTGTACAAATAAATAAGAAATAAATAAACAAAGTAAAATACCAATGAACTACAAAAATCTATAAAATGTTCAATAAACGTCCTTTTCTGGGTAGTTATTTGTATAACAGATGTCTTAGAAAAAGACCGCTGCTAAGGGTGAAACATTCAACAATAACTCTTCTTCTTATGCTGGATCCTAATAAATGTATTCTCTCTTGAGCAAGAATTATTTATGATCTATGTAATTTTTGAATAATAGATCATAGTTAGTTATATTTCAATTGTCTTTACAGGCAAAGGACAAACAATAGCTATGTCCTTGGATCTTACACTGACCCTACTGACGGCTGAATGCTGGCTCAGCTGACAGTTATTCTTAACTACTCCCCATACACATGTATGCAAGCTTAGTTTGTCCAAGTTTGTATGTGTTTTTAATGAGGAGTGGGCAGTGGTGTATCTAGCTTGAGAACCAAAGGATTGGTCATTTCAACATTTTAAATGCCTGATCCTTTCACCACCTGCAAAAACCATATCAATGTCAGCCAATCATGTCATACACCTTTAAAGGTTATCCTGTCCCACCAAAGGCTTGGCCTACCCAAACTTAATTTTTATGGCCCCTTAAGTCTTTAGTAGAGATCAATTATTCTAACTTTCTGCCCTGAACTAAAGTTATCACTGTTATTATCACTTGAGCCTTACATACAGTGGGTTACCAATCTTAGACATCAGAATGCAGAGTTCATCCAAACTTTGGGATCTTTGCTTTCTTTGCAGGCACCAGACCAACCCCCACAAGTAGTGTTATATATAGAAGAGGACTAATAAAAAAAGACTTCAGGCGGGATAGTAGATTATGGTCATGAAAGGTTGAGCCTCCATCAATTTTAGCTGTAGATGGACTGATGGAATTCAACAAATATTTACTGTTTACAGAACTTTCTATTCAAAGCACCACTCCAGCGTATTTTTTTTATTTTACTGATGAAGTGGTGCCATTAATCTAAGTTCCCTGCACCTAGAATCATACTTACCAGCCGCTGTCTTTATCTGTTTGTGGCGCTGCCTGAGTCAGTATTCTGCAATTTGTGACCTGCCGGATCCCTCCAGTGTTTGCTTGGTGCAAATCTATCATGAGAGCCAGAAGAAGGCCAAAACTAGGTTCTCATAGATTTACATTGAGAGCTTGTGGTCATTACCTCTGACTTCCGGTCGGTCAGAAATTGTGATCACAACATGTCAGATAGGGACTGGAGCTGAGATGGAAAGAGCTTAAGGCCGGCGTCACACTCACCGTACAAAAATACGGAGCGTATTGTACGAGCGTAATACGCCAAAATGTTGCCGACACAACAATCCGTATTTCATCCGTTGTCAGGGTGCGGCTGCGTATTTTGCCCATGCAAGCATCCGTATGCAATCCGTATGGCATCCGTACAGCGTATTTTTCTCGCCGCCTTGCAAAATGGACATTTAACGTTTTTTAGGCCTGAAACTCATTCAAATCATCATCAGCAAGGCTATTTATTGCCTCTGCATCCGGTTGCAACCCCCAATCTTGACATTTTTGTGTTGTGCTTGTGTTGGAGTACTGCTGCTTGCTTGCCAACATGTCTGACACTCTTCACTTCACCCCAACTGATCGAGTGTTGTACAACTGGGTTTTGTCCCGCCACTTTGGCCAGCCTTACCCAGTGATCGTTGATCCGCGGAGGAGGAGGCAAATGTGGGTGCATCCACATTTGAAGCAACGCCTCACTAAAGGCCATTTTCACCGCCTTTTTGCATCTCTGTGGACTCATCCAGACAAGTTTTTTCTGTTTTGTCATATGACCATTCCCACATTTGATGTTTTGCTGGAGATTGTGCGCCCTGGGATCACCTACCAGGATACCAGGATGCGGAAAGCTATCTCTGCAGATGAGCGACTTCTCCTTACGCTACTGTATGTATTCTTCATCTACATACTGTCTGTTGATGATGTGTTTTCCCACAAGTTTCCCTTTACCCTTATGGCTGTTGCTGAAATATCCTCATAATATATCCCATATATCACCTAGAACTACCAGAACTATTATGTTGATGTAAAAATGTCTGAAACCTTTGACTTGTGGTAAATAGAACTTAGGATTGTTTGTAAATGAAATGATTGACCGGTTATGTATAGTGCATTTGTTCTACCTTTGTGCATGTGTAATGATTGCTTTCACTACATTTGCTTACTTGTAGGTTCCTAACTACTGGCATATCCCATGCTGCACTCCATCTGGAGTTTTTGATTGGGAGGTCCACCATCTCTGGCATTGTGTGTAATACCTGCTCACAACTCTGGGACAGACTTCATCAACTGGTGATGCCTGAGCCAAAGATGGAATACTGGATGAGGATTGCCAGGGGATTTGAGGACCAATGCCAGTTCCCAAATTGCATTGGAGCCCTTGATGGGAAGCACATCTGTGTGCGTAAGCTGCCAAACTCAGGGTCCCAATTCTATAATTATAAACAATATTTTTCTGTTGTGCTGTTGGCTCTGGTTGACAGTAACTACAGGTTTATAATTGTAGACATTGGGGCCTATGGAAGAACTGGAGACTCTAGAGTCTTCAATTCTTCCATTATCGGTCGGCGGCTTCGCAATAACGAGTTGCACCTACCACCAGCACGCAACTTCCTGGCTTCAATCTAGAACCTGTCCCATATGTTGTAGTTGGGGATGAGGCATTCCAGCTATCAAGGAATACGATGAGGCCATATCCACGACGACACCTTGACCACCGTCGTCGGATCTTCAACTTGCGCCTATCACGAGCCAGGCGCCTGGTGGAGTGTGCCTTTTGCATTCTGTGTGCAAAATGTGGGGTTTTGCAGTCTGCTATTCAGCTTAGTGAAGCCAACGTGAATGAGGTCATAAAAGCATGTGTTGTTCTACATAATTTCACAAGAATGCATGATTGTGGCCATCTGATGTTGGTGAAAGTGTGGTGACCAATGGGGATAAGCCTACGCCCATGTCATTCCTTTACGTCGCCCACTATCAGGACTGAAAATCTGTAATATATTCACCCAATATTTTGTGCCACCTGAAGGTAATACAACATGGCAAGATGATGCAATATCTATGCTGTAATGTGTGTGTGTATTTAAGTAAAATATTTCTTGTAAACACATAGTCTCTGTCTGGTGTTAATGGTCATAACAGATGTGTTGGTGGTTGAGAACAAACAACTTATGAAAAAAGACTCCAAACTTTTTATAAAAATAGATATTTATATGTGCAAAATGCCACTTGAGGTAGTGACAACCATATTTGCTTCATATGGTATATGTATTTACAGCACAATAGTGTAAGTGTGCATTCTTACACAAGTACCAAAATAAGGCATGACAAAATGCAAAAAGTTTCGATACATAATAGTATATAAAGACAAAAACCAATAGTCAATATGGCTAGTGCTGATCATATGTGACGCATAAGTGTGATTGGTCACATTACACAAGTGCAAAGATGCATTTGACACCTGTCAGTTAAATTAAATATAACAAAACAACATACCTTCACTATGTATAGTGAAGACCATATGTTACCCATATGTTTGGTTCTGAAGATGACACTAATGCAAATATGCAATAGACATCATGAATTACAAAAATAACCCAACAAAGAACAAACTTAGCCATAAATGAGAATAAAGAAGCAAAATAACAAACTTTCACTATCACTAGTGAGCACCATATCTGCCCCATATGGTTGGGTTATAAGACTAGAATAATGCAATGATGCATTAGACAACAATTTTTAAAATGGATTGGGAAAAAATAACAAACATTGGTATAAATTATAAGATCTAATGAAATAATAATTTGTCACCTAGCCCACATCCCACCAGCTAAGTACCATATGCTGTTTGTAGCCATTCAGATGAGTGCAAATATGCATTACACAACATGGTGTAAAAATAAATGTAACAAAATTAAAAACGTTGAGTATGCCTACTCAAGAGCATATTGGAACCATATGTTTCTTACATGCATATAGAATAGTGCACCTATGTTTTTTGCACAACATGAGTGTAAAGTAAATATACAAAATAAAGAAAGTGCTTTTGAAATCAGAATATATAAATAAACTACAAAATCACAGCTGGTGGGTGGTGGGGTTGGCGGGTTCCCAGCATCTCTGTGTGGATGGCTTGGATGACCACCTTGAGCATCACCCTGTTGGGGTGGATTTTCTGGGCCGTGAGGTAACATCTGGCCACGGTCAGGTTGGTGTGTGGGCACATTGCCATACAGATAAGGGAGATTATATTCCTGTGTAAGATGATACCCACGAGAATCATACTCCCCAATATGACCATGTTGAGCACATCCAGGTTGGGACCAGCCTCCAACACTGGATCTGTACAAGTGGCCATATTTGGAAGACGGATTATAGCCAGCCATTTGACCCTGTTGTTGCCAAGGTTGGTTGGGTGGGGGAATGGGTTGAGGTGTAGGCACCCGTGCAGGAGGATCATCAGATCCTAATTGAGCATGCACATTTTGGTGGGGGGCAAGGCGCAGAAGGTTACGGGGTGAGAGCTGCCACCTCTCAAGGAATTCAAACACCTCATATGGGGTATTGGGGGGTGTGCATGCATCAATTAGGATGTGCATTGATCCTCGCACACGGAGCCTGAGCTCACGGGGTAGGGGACGAAGGTAGCGGGCAAGGCTACGGGCATAGACTTCCTCACCCTCATCCACAGCTGCCCTTGAAAGGTAATTGAGTACCCCAGTGTCCACATGCCTACGTGTGTCTGATCCAGTGATGTCTCGCCGTCTTCTCCCACGGCGGGATATAGCAGCAGGCTGGGGGGAGGCCCCCAGAGGTACAGTGGGGCTGCTGCTGTTAGCAGCTTCATCACCAATGGTGGATGCTGCTGCAACTGGTGCCTCTGGTACAGGTAGAGGAGGAGGGGGTTGCTGTGCTCCTTGTGAACCTTGGGGGATGTTGATGGGAGGTTCAGACGATGGGCCAGCCACCTCTTCATTTCCCCCAACAGGGTCAATAATGGCCTCTGAGTCTGAGCCAGTCTCAGTGAAGTTGGATTGGGTTCTGTTGAGAAAGGAAAGGGGATTAGAACATGTAGGAGAGGTGAGCCTAAACTGCATATGTGTTATGTGGTGTGATGTATATACTTATGGTTTCAGATCCAGAATAGGAGCCAGAAAGCCAAGGCGATCAAAGTACACATATTTTCTTCTTGTCGGGGCCGCAGACGCGCTCCTGGACCACTGCTGCCGTTCCCGGCGGTACTGGTCGCGGATGCTTCTCCACCTTCTCATAACATCATCCACTTCAATGACACATATAATGTCATCATTTAGCTAGCTGCACAGAGCAAAATTGTTCTACATACACATAATATACTCATGGGGGCCTAGTAGGATGTGACTATACTAACATTTTTGCACCCCAAAAAAAAAAAAAAAAAATTTTTGTACAAAATTCAGCGCTAAAATACGCTCTGCCCCTTAAGAAGATTGGGAAAAAAACAAAGAACTTACTCATTCGCTTCACATAGTGTGAGTATCCTAACATTTTGGCGCTAACAAAAAAAATTCTAACATACAAAAGTCTATTTTAGGGAAACTCATCGCAATTATTACGTTCTGACCGCACCAAAACAATCAACATCTCCACATTGATGTGCGTAGACATTATGGCCGACTCCGTGGAGGCGTTCTTCCGGGATGTCTGGTGCTCTTTTAGAGCTAATTTGCATATGTCAGCTTCCTGAAGCATGTGTTGCACCATTTCCTGTGAGCTGCAGAAGTCTTGCATATTTCTCGCAAGTCACACGCCTGGTCCGTGTGTAATCGTTGTTTTCTCGCACCCATAGACTTTCATTGGCGTACAACGGGCGTAATACGCGTACAATTGCAGCATGCTGCGGGTGTCTCGCACCGTAAGATACGGCCGAGAAAAATACACATGATCAGAGCTGCCCCATAGAGAAATATTGGTCCGTGTGTAATGCGTGGTTTTCACGCCTCTCACTCGTCCGTATTCCTCCTTAGTGTGACGCCGGCCTAAGACAGAGGCTGGTAAGTATAATACTAGTGGCAGGCAACTTTTATTAGTGACACCACTCCAGCACTGAAAGAAAATAAAATGCTGGAGAAGTGCTTTAACCCTGCGTCAGGTGCATCTCTGGTGCAACAGAGTTTGGGTGCAATGCTCCTGACGAGCACAGATTACAAATTCGCCTGTAATATCTAGTTATCAGGGCTCGAAAAGTAGTCAGTGACCTTCATAGTGATGTATTAAAAGAGAGTATATGAAATCAGATGCAAAAAAACAAATTTAATAATCATAAAAGTAATAAAACAAAAACTACCCAAATTTCACAACCACAGCCAAATATCCTCCAGTTTTCAGGACATACTTATTATTAAACATTCAAATTATGTAAAAAACTTAAAGAGGTTTTCCACTACACGCTGACATGTCCGTTTTTTACCATCAGCATGAGCCGCAAAACGTCCCACACATGTGAACTTGGATGACACGCATGGATGTCATCCGTGTGACAAACATCAGCACCAAGGAAGAAAAGGTACAGTGAGCGCTGTTCCCCTGCGCCAGGTGATGAAGACCGCTCTCATCAATCTCTTCTGCTCTGCCAGCGATCAGCGCGAGCAGGAGAGAATGATGAGAGTTGTATTCAAGTAAGAACAATGACAGCAGGCTGCGGCTGAGAGTATTTCTCACCCCCGCCTGCGCTATAAATAAATAAATGAAAAATCCAGAGTGGGTTCCCTTGTATTTTTTATAACCAGCCAGGCAAAACTCCCCTGTCAGCAATAGCAAGGCTGTTTTTTTAATTATTTAAATAAATAATAAAAAAAAGACAACAAGCTTTGCTAAAGCTGACAGCTGGGGGCAGGTATTCTCAGGCTGGTAAGGGGCTATTGATATAGGCCACCCCAGCCTAAAAATAGCAGCCCGCTGCTGCACAGAAAAGGCGCATCTACTAGATGCGCCAATTCTGTCGCTTTTCCTCGCTCTTCCCACTTGCCCTGTAGCGGTAGCAAGTGGGGTTCATATTTGTGGGGTTGATGTAATGTGTTTTAGAGAACTGAGTCTATAAGTGCCATAAGTGAGTCCAAAATACACCTATCCATTACTAATCCTATAGTTATATGGTAAATAAAGACACAGCCAGAATAAAGTATTTTATTAGAAATAAAACAAAACAGTTTTCTATTTTTTATTTAAAAATAACAAACAGTTATACTCACCTAACGCCTAATTCCACTGAATCCCTCGTCTCTTGTAAAACTAAAATAAAAAACAACAATATCCCTCATTTGTCCATTGTTTTGTCCCACACCGTAATCCATGTCTGGAGGATAAATAGATTTGAACTTGGACAGTGCCAAGATGCGACTGTCCAGGCTGAGAACCCCTGGTGAATGAGCTGCTGCGTGTGCAGCCTCAGTGACTAGTGGTAATGTCATCTAGGTTACCACTGGTCAGTGAGGCTGCATTCCCAGCAGGGCTAAATTGTTGTGACCTCAGCAACATGGGAAATAGTCAGTGATTAAGTCACTGCAGTTCAAGCTTAGTGAGTTCACAGCAGATCACAGTGAAAAATTCTCTCTATGATCTGCTATGAAGACACTGCAGCCTCACTGACCAGCAGTATCCTCGATTACCAGTGGTTCTCAGCCTGGACAGTCACATCTTGGCACCGTCCAGGTTGAAAACTATTTATCCCCAGGCATGGATGATGGCGTGGGACAGAACGATGGACAGGTGGGGGATATTTTTTTATTATTTTTGCTTTATTACAGGAGACGAGGGATTCAGTGGAGTTAGGCATTAGGTGAGTAACTGTGTTTATTATTTTTTTAAAAAATGGAAAACTGCCTTTTTTTATTTCTAATAAAATACTTTATTCTGGCTGTGTCTTTATTTACAATACAACCATAGGATTAGTAATGGAGAGGTGACAACTCTCCATTACTAAGGCCTCTTTCACACTTCAGTCGTGCGACGTCAGTCAAAATCCGTCAAAATGTGAAAAAAAAAACGGATCCAACATTTTTTTTTGGCGGATCCGTTTTTTTCCCATAGCCCGGCGTCACACTGGCGACAGAATCGGACGACTGCAATGCGATGAAAAATCCCATTGCAGTCGGACCTATGTTGATCTATGGAGCAGCTCCCAGTATCAGTTTTGTGGTCCGTTTTAAACGTCCGTGTACAATCGCAGCATGCTGCGATTGTCACCGATTGTCGTTCGACAATCGCCAATGCAAGTCTATGGGAGCGATGAAAAATCGGATTACAAACGGACCACACTGTGTGACTTGCGATGAAATCGCATCGGTGTCCTTTAGAAAAGCCGGCAATTCATCCCCGGCTATACTGTAAAATCACACTGACAGCTTTAATAAAGAATAGAAAGAATAGATATACACACATAGAATACATATATATATATATATATATATATATATATATGTAATTGTGACATGTATATATATATATATATTTATATTTCCTAGACTTCTACATACTGTAATAGCCGCAAATTCAATTGCCGGCTTCTGTGAAATCACAGAAGCCGACATGAAAAGATACATTGTTTCCACACAGTTAACCATGTCATTTCCTGTATTTTGATATTTGTTTAGAACTTACAATTACATGAGTGTATTTGTGCAAAATTTCAGACATGTAGGGGTTAATTAAAGGTGTAATTTCGTTGAAAAAAAATGCGTGGGCTCCCGCTGTATTTTCTCCACCAGACAGACAAAGCAAAGCGAGTGGGGGCAGATAATAACAGCCTAGGGAGGGTACATTTTTTGTGCCCCCCCTGGCTACTAACATCTGCCCCCAGACACCCCAGAAAGGGCAAATCTATAATTAGATTCGCCCTTTCTGGCACTTTGCCCGTCTATTCCCATTGCCCTGTAGCGGTGGCGAATGGGTTAATAATCTCACCTTACTGTCACCTTAGTATTGAAAGGTGACCTTAAGGCAGGTTAATAATTGAGAGCTGTCAATTAGACAACTATCAATTATTAATCCTATTGTATGAAAGAAAAATCAAACACACACAGTTTAATAAAAAATAAGTTTAATTAAATAATCACACAGTTTTTTACCATATTTTATTTTCCTGCTAAAACCATTTCCTGTAATAAAAATAAAATAAAAAAGCAAAATTATACTTACCAATCCGATGTACAGTCAGGTCCCACGCTGTAATCCATCAGAAAGGGTTAAGAGGTTACAGTTAGCAGGGAGATAATTCTGTCTACTAGCTCTAACCCCATGAATGAATAAGTTCCTCTCCCAGCGAAAGTAGAGGAATAGATTCATGAATGGAGCTTAATTGATTTATTGGCAATTTAACTTTAGTGACCTGACCTAAAGGGAAAGTGGACACAATCAATTAAGCTTCATTCATGAAACACATCCTCTCCTGTCGCCAGGAGAGGAACTTATTCATTCAGGAGCTTTGAGCTGAGCATGCAGGATTACTTGCACTGCTTGGCTCAAAGCTAGTTAACCCTTTGTGAAGGATTACAGCGTGGGACGTGACAGATCAGCGGAATAGGTAAGAATAATGTTTTTTTATTTTTTTATCTTTATTTTAGGAGATCAATGGCTTCGCACGGATTAAGTGTAAAATAAAATATGGTCAAAAAAATGTGTTTTTATTTCATTAAAATTAATTTTTATTAATGTGTATGTGTTTTTTTAATTTACTTCAATAGGATTAATAATTGATAATTGTCTAATTGACAGCTCTCAATTATTAACCTGCCTTAAGGTCACCTTTCAATACTAAGGTGACAGTAAGGTGAGATTATTAACCCATTCGCCACCGCTACAGGGCAATGGGAATAGACGGGCAAAGTGCCAGAAAGGGCGAATCTAATTATAGATTTGCCCTTTCTGGGGTGTCTGGGGGCAGATGTTAGTAGCCAGGGGGGGCACAAAAAATGTACCCTCCCTAGGCTGTTATTATCTGCCCCCACTCGCTTTGCTTTGTCTGTCTGGTGGAGAAAATACAGCGGGAGCCCACGCATTTTTTTTTCAACGAAATTACACCTTTAATTAACCCCTACATGTCTGAAATTTTGCACAAATACACTCATGTAATTGTAAGTTCTAAACAAATATCAAAATACAGGAAATGACATGGTTAACTGTGTGGAAACAATGTATCATTTCATGTCGGCTTCTGTGATTTCACAGAAGCCGGCAATTGAATTAGCGGCTATAACAGTATGTAGAAGTCTAGGAACTATAAATATATGTATATATATATATATGTCACAATGACATGTGTATATATATATATATATATATATATATATATATGTGTTCTATGTGTGTATATCTATTCTTTTTTTTGTGATTGAAATACTATTCTTTTGGATCCATTATATGTCAGTTTTGCAAGCCTGCGAGAAAATCTCGCAAGTCGGATGAAAATCGGATGTTACAAGGTACACACACATGCGACTAAATCGCATCTTTGAAGGAAAATCGGATGCCAGAAGGATGTGTGATGTTTGCATTTTGATCCGACAATCGACCGTCTAAAACGGACCGATTTTTTGTCGTTGTGTGTGACGCCGGCCATAGACTTGCATTAGTGACGGATTTTGACGGATGGTCGTCCGTTAGGTCCGTTTTTGGACGGATCCGCCAAAAAATTGGCGTCCGTCATTCCAAAAAAACGTCCAATGCAACGTTTTTTTTGACCGCCAAAATGGCGGACAACGTCGGATCTGCCGCATCCGCCATTTTGTATAATGGCCGCCTATGGCGGCGGATCCGCCGGCATCCGTATTGACGGAATCCGCTGCGGATCGTCGCCTCTATTGAAAACCATAGTAAAATGCAGAAAACACTGTCCGGGCTCTCTCTCTCTCTCTTTTTTTACTTTTCTGACGGATCCGCCATTTTCACGGATGGGCGGACGTCACACAACGGAAGTGTGAAAGAGGCCTAAGCCGTGGGCTTGATGTCACCTGACGATACAAAAGTGACATCAACCTCACAAATATGAACCCCACTTGCCACCACTACAGGGCAAGTGGGAACAGCCGGGCAAAGCGCCAGAGTTGGTGCATCTAATAAATGCACCTTTTCTGTGCAGCTGCGTCCTGCTATTTTAAGGCTGGGGGGGGGTCAATATCCATGGCCCCTTACCAGCTTGAGAATACCAGCTCCCAGCTGTCAACTTTAACAAGGCTGGTTGCCTTTTTTTAATTATTTATTTAAATAATTAAAAAAAACAGTCTGGGGACCCCTCTATTCTTGATAACCAGCCTTGCTGACGCTGACAGCTGAGGGCTGCAGCCCCCAACTGTGAGTTTTCTCTGCCTAGTTATAGAAAATACAGGGGAATCCAAGCAGTTTTTTTTATTTATTTATAGTGCAGGTGGGGGCTGATAAATACTCCAACCAGCCGCTCCTCCTCTCACTGTTATTAGCAGCAGCAGGTGTAGGCTGATGGGTGTAACAGTTCTGTTGCTGTTCTCACTTGAATATAACTCTCAACATTCTCCCCTGCTCTGCCGGCTATCAGCGAGAGATGAAAGCTGTTTTCAGCACCTGGCGCCGGGGCTTACTGTACCGCTGCTTCCCTGGCACCCATCCGTGTGGTACTGAGGCGGCACACAGGCGGCACACGGTTGCCACACGTATGCCGCAAGTATTCCACACACAGACACTGCTATCTCCGGTACCGTTTTTTTCCCGTACTGGAAATATCAGGACGTGTGAAATAGGCCTAACTCACACAAACTTCAATGATGACACAGAAAAATTCCTTTTTCAGTTTCGAGTTTTTGCTGCCGCTGCTGAACATACTACCTTGTTGCTGCTCAATGACGGCAGCCTGGGTAAATGTGATCATTTTTCCATGAAACCTCCCCAATGTGAAAAACAGAAGAAAGGATAAAAAATGAATACAGTAATACCGTATTGCTTCTTATACCATACACGTGATGGACCACTCTCTACAATTGCTGCATAGAACTGCTTTCTTGCGGATGAAAAACATTTTTGGTCTTAGAAACCAAATGAATAAAACAAGACATTTATAAAAGGAAAATGGTTCTGTTTGTGTTTTTTGCTCTGTTATGCACTTTGGGATGAGTGATAAAGTAGGAATATATCAGGGCAGAGAAAAATTGTAGATAAAAAGGTAATTTGCTGCCCTGCACTTTGAGAATCTGTGGCTGTCCTCATTCTATGTCTGTTATGTGCTTATATTAGGACTGAACTAAGCAGTGAATTATCCCTCTTTACATTCAAGCAGTGCTCAGTTGGATTGGAAACTTGTTAATAGTTAAAGAGATAGTAATAAAGAAAAGCATAATTACTTTTTTTTAAAGGAAATATTGTGATGTGGATGTACCTGCAGAGGTGTAGGCAGATAATTGGCTTTGTCAATTTGTTTGACAACCTTCCTAAGGGCCCCGTCTCACATAGTGACTCACCAGCGATCCCGACAACAATATGAACTTGTCAGGATCGCTGGTGTGTCGCTACATGATCGCTGCTGAGCTGCCAAACAGGCAGATCTCAGCAGCGATCAGGACAGCGAGTACGCCGGTAACAAGCGACACACGTCGCTTAGTTACCGGCATACCAGCGCGCTGGTGCAGGGAGCTGGTAACCAAGGTACACATCGGGTTTCTAGGCGCCTAGAAACCCGATGTTTACGTTAGATACCAGCGCGCTGGTGCAGGGAGCTGGTAACCAAGGTACACATAGGGTTTCTAGGCGCCTAGAAACCCGCTGTTTGCCTTGGTTATCAGCTCCCCTGCACCAGCGCGCTGGTATCTAACGTAAACATCGGGTTTCTAGGCGCCGCACGGTGCCTAGAAATCCGATGTTTACCTTGGTTACCAGCTCCAGCTCGCTGATCACTGGTGTCCTGCCTGTCACACGCAGCGATGCGTGCTAGCCATCCGGAGACCAGCGATCAAAGAAAAGTCCAGGACATTCAGCGACGATCAGCGATACCCAGCAGGGGGCTGATCGTCGCTGCATGCCAAACTTGGCGAGATCGCTTCTGAGATCGCTGTTGCGTCACAAAATTTGTGACTCAGCAGCAATCTCGCTAGCGATCTCACTATGTGAGACGGGGCCCTGAATGAGTTAAACAGGATTAGGAAAATCCTTCTGAGCCACTCTTGTCTGTAGGCTATGACTGGTATTACAGGATGTAGTGAATAAAACTGAGCTGCATTACAAAACACACAGCCCAAGGACAAAAGTGGTGAAGTTTCCAAAAATGCACATCTTCTTTTATATCATTGACAACTAGAAATGAACAATATGATTCGATGCAAAATAATTTCGAGTTTAATTTTTGAAATTCGCAGGGTCCAACAATTTCATACAATTTGCCATTCAATTTGCATAAATAGCCAAAAAAAATGCACTTGCGTTTTTACATATTCCATAAGATTGCAGCAGTCACAGAAGGCTGACATGGGTGTAACTCATGGGTGCGACCAGGGGACCAGTGAAGGGGGGGTGTTACTGGGCCCAGTGCTACTCTGTGCATGCAATTATTAAGCAATCTGTATTTTTGTTGAATAATTTTATTGCTGACCAACTACAGTGCTGTCAATCAATCCAAAAGCTTCATAAATCTGAACCCTGATATTTAAGAAAAGAAACTTGAGATTTGTTTTTTCTTAGGAGAATGTCTATGTGCGCAGAATTATTGGGAATCTGTTAGTGTGCAGAATTATTATGCAACTAAATAAAAAATATTTTCCCATCTCAATTGTTTATTTTCATCTGGTAAAGTGAGAATACTTACCAAACAACTCAACACTTATAAAAATAAATTTCTCACATTTCAAAAGAATATCAATGACCAATATAGCCCCCCTTCTTTTCAATAACAGCCATAAACCTTTCATCCATGGAGTCTGTCAATTTCTTAATCTGTTGGGGATCAACTTTTTCCACAGCCTCCCAGACACTGTTCATAAAGGTGTACTGTTTTATTCACCGTAAATCTCACATTTAAGAAGGGTCCACAAGTTCTAATTAGGGTTTATGTCAGGTGAGAAAGAGCCATATCATTATTCTTTCATCTTTAAAGCCATTACTAGTAGCCAAGCAGTGGAGACTTCAATGCCTCCATGGAGCATTGTACTGTGTAACAATCATAGTTTTCTTGTAAGATGCAAAATTTTTCCTGTACTACAGGTGGAAGAAAGTGTTTGCTAAAAACTGGCAGTAGGTTTGGGAGTTTATTTTGAGTCCATCTTCAACCCAAAACGGTGCACTTAGCTCATGTTTAATGATACCGGGCCAGTAGCAGTACCCCACCTTCACCTTGCTAGAGTCAGAGTCTAAGTGAAGGTCTGTGCCCCTTATTTATCCAGCCAGTCATCTGGTCCCTCAAGAGTCACCCTCATCTCATCAGTCCATTAATCCTTTGAAAAATCTGTCTTCAGATATTTCTTGGCACAGTCTTGACATTTCTACTTCTGTATTTTGATCAATGGTGGTTGGGTTTCAGCCTTTGTTACCTCGGTCATGTCTCTGAGAACTGAACATCTTGTACTTCTGGGTGCTCCAGGCAGGTTGCAATTTTGGAATATGATAGCAACGGAGAATAATGGGTTCCTGGCTCTTCATGTTTCATTCTTCTCAAATATTGGCAGTTAAATGTGCTGCTTTTTTCTCAACATGATTTTTTTGCGACTCTGTGGACTATTTGCATTAAAACTTTTGATAATTCTGTGATCACACCCCAATGTCTTAGCAAGTCCAAGAGTGCATGCCTACTAAAATTTTTTTTACTTTTTTAGAGCTATCTAAATCTCAGTTTTAGCCCATTTTGGCTAAGGAAAACAAGTTGCCTAATAATTCTGCACACCTTGATAAAGGGTGTTGTATCCTTAGACCACACCATTCCTCATTACACAAATACACATCACCTGATCGGCTTCATCCAATAAGCATTCAGCTTGGATTTAGAGAATATTTCTGAAAATGATGATATGGTCAACATACTCACTTGCCTAATAATTGTGCACACAGTGTATTTTGAACCGGAGGTGCGTCCTCAGATGCACCTCCATTAGAAATCTATTGTGGAGAAAATAGCCACTGACACTTCCCCACATTTACTCAAGAGGCATGAGTCTATAAGAGGCTGGCAACTGCAGAGCACACCAGCATCACACAGCATTGGCATCACTGCATTCATTGCGTGACCTACATTGGGAGAAGGATGATGACAAATCCACTCGGCGTGAGAAAAAGGACAGGTTAGAGATTTTGTTGTTTTTTAATAGTACTATGAAGAGCACTGTGGGGGCAGACAAGGTCGGCAAAATGGGGGCATTAGTTCTAGATGGGGACCAAGTACCGTGGGTGAACAGTATTAATGTATGGGGAATACATAGGAGGAAATTATTAACGCATGCGGGCCACATAGGTGTGCAATATTTTTGCATGGGGGACAAATCCACGTAGAGGGACATTATTAATGTATGAGTACTACAAAGAATGACATTATTTTATGAATCCACATAGGATCAGTCACAAGATGCTGCCTCCAAAAGAGACACCGTCAGTTTGAGTAAGTATTCTACAGAAATGGTCTATCTCAGTGTTTCTCAACTCCAGTCCTCAGGACCCACCAACAGGTCATGTAGAAAATAACCACGGCACTCAACTAAAGTGAGAATAGGTGCACAAGTCAGGTATCCAGCCTGGTAAATGTAGTTCAAAAAAAAACTTGCCACTCAAATTGTGACACGAAAAATCATTTAATGAAGGTGCATCCAGACATGAAACAATTAAACGTTTTCGGTCCAATAATGGGACCTTCATCAGAATAAATGTCAAAGGAACGCTGGACTAATGAAGTATAACCTTCAGTGACTGCTGAATGTATAATACCCTGGGTAAATGGGAGAAGACCTGGAGCTGTGGATCAGGGACCAGGGACTCACCACAGAAAATTGAAACTGGGAGTCGATGTAGAGAGCGCTTGGAAAAAAGGCAAAGCTTGCCACTGGGAGGCGCTGGGTATTATACATTCAGCAGTCACTGAAGGTTATACTTCATTAGTCCAGCGTTCCTTTGAAATTTATTCTGATGAAGGTCCCATTATTGGACCGAAAACGTTTAATTGTTCCACCAACAGGTCATGTTTTCAGGATTTCCTTAATATTGCACAGGTGATAATTTTATCAGCTGCTCAAGCATTAATTCCATCACCTGTGCAATACTAAGGAAATCCTGAAAACATGACCTGTTAGTGGGTCCTGAGGACTGGAGTTGAGAAACACTGGTCTATCTGGTCACAAATAACCAAATAACAATTTTTGAACCGTTTTTTTTATTTAAAAGAACATGAAAAGTCTGTCAGTGTACTGTGTTGTTAAATGGGCTGTTAGTTACTACTGGGTTATCATCCGTTTCTGTAGTGAAATTACTACTAGGTTAAACTCCGTTCACTTTGACATTATACTAAAGCTGTGTTTGCATTAAGGGAATTCAAATTCACCTGACTAAGGTGTAACTTATAGATATTATTGTTATAATAAGCAACCTGAACTCACCAAAAAAGACAATTAGTATAGCTCTGAATAGTTGAAAGTTAAAAAAAAAATAGAATGCTTGTCAGGAAAATAAACGGATACTTTTATTTAAATCCCAATCACATTGCCAGAAAGACAAAAGACCGAAGTAGAACATGAAACGTTCTAAGTGAGTTCTAAATACATTGTCGAAATGCCGATACCATAGAGCTCATTCAGACGACGGATTTTTTCGCGTATGAGAATATCGGATGTCTGAATGAGCCCTTACAGTGACTGAATTACTTCTGAGCTTAGTAACAAATTCTGAATCCCATGGCAAAAATGTACTGCCTTATCAATAAATGAAGCTTAGAAGCTTTCCAGGATGGCAAAACATGACTACTTTTTTTCAAAAACAGCACCACACCTGTACATGGGATGTGTATTGCAGCTTAGCCACATTAACTTCAATAGAGCTGAGCTGTTATATCAAACATAACCCATAAGCTTACAAAACCTAAGATAAAAACAAAATGAGCAAATACCCTGCAATAAGTAAATACATAGTAATAGTACATGTAATTAGCATATGGTACTTAGTTAATTTTGTTTTGATAGAAAAAAAATGTCAAAGCCATCCCACCACGCCAAGGTGTACCCAATCGGGATGGTACCTAACTCTTGTAGTTCAGTTCACCTCACTATGTGTCACCAGATGTAGAAATACATAACGGCAGAGTATGACCTGGGTGCTCTTTGTTCAGACACCAGTCTGTGGAAAGCTATATAAGCAAAATGAACAACCCTCTCCAAAAAAAAGGTGAGCCACGCCCCTTGTTTGTATGAAGTACAAAAAAATAAACAAGAACCAAAAAAATAAATTTTTTAAAGATCTTCTTAATCCTGTACAACTAATGTATAGTTATATACTAATAAAATATTTGACAGTAGTCTGGGATTTATCCAGCTAACTAAATAGAATAACAAGAAAGGATACTATATCCGAAACGTCGCCACGCCATTAGGCAATAAAGTCCACTTTTTTTCATTTTTTTGTGTGCTTTTCTTTTTTTTGGTTTATTGAATAACCATTGGATTGTTGATTGGAAAAACTCTGAACATCATTGGAGGTAATGTTTTGATGCCGTTCCAATTTTTTTCTCTAAATAGAATAAAACATATATGCTGTAAGAATTGGTGTGCTACTAACTTGTAGACTCATGCATATTCATAAATGTTGGGCTTGGGACCGATGACATTTGAATGCAATTAGAATTTCAGAGGTTTGCCCAGGCTTACATAAAAAGGATCTATTGAGTCACATTTGTCTATTATCTGATACTCCACTTTCAAGCGAATGGGGCTAAGCTGTGATACCAAATATAGCTCCTGGACAGGTGTAGAGCTGGTTCTAGGTAAAAAGCAGACTTTTTTTCTAATGCAGTACAAACCCATTAGGCTATGTGCAGACATTGAGGATTTTTCGCGTTTTTTTAGCGTTTTTGCAGCGGTTTTATAATAATAATCTATAATAATAATAATAATAATCTTTATTTTTATATAGCGCTAACATATTCCGCAGCGCTTTACAGTTTGCACACATTATCGTCACTGTCCCCGATGGGGCTCACAATCTAGATTCCCTATCTGTATGTTTTTGGAGTTTTCCACTGCAAAAACGCTGAAAAAGCGCATGCATTAAGCATCCTATTAGTAGAATGCATTCCGCAATTTTTGTGCACATGCTGCATTTTTTTCCGCAAAAAAAACGCATCGCGGAAAAAAACGCAGCATGTTCATTCTTTTTCCAGAATAGCGGCGATTCCGCAGCCATAGGAATGCATTGAACCGCTTACTTTCCGCATGTGGCTATGCCCACCATGCGCAAAGTGAGCGGTTCATGTGCGGATTGTACCCAGGGTCTGGAGGAGAGGAGACTCTCCTCCAGGCCCTGGGTACCATATCCCTGGTAACACAATAATTAAAATAAAAAATAGAAATATTCACACCTTCCGGCGGCCCCCGCAGCTTTACCGCTCCTCAGCGACGCTCCCGGACAATCCCGTTCCCAGGAGTGCTTAGCGACAATGACCCCAGATGACGTAGCGGTCTCGCGTGATGCTACGTCATCTGGGGTCATTGTCACTAAGCATCCCTGGGAACGGGATGGGCCGGGAGCGTCGCTGAGAGGCAGGAAGGCTGCGGGGGCTGTCGAAAGGTGAGAATATCACTATTTTTTATTTTTTTTATTATTTTTAACATTAGATCTTTTTACTATTGATGCAGCATAGGCGGCATCAATAGTAAAAAGTTGCTCACACTTGTCAAACACTATGTTTGACTCGTGTGACCAACCTGTCAATCAGTTTTCCAAGGGATGCTACAGATCACATGGAAAACGCTAGCATTCTACAAGCTAATTAGGCTTGCAAAAAGCTAGTTTCTGGTGGGAATACGCATACCTATAAAATGCGTATTTCCCGCTGCAGGGAGGTGCGTAATTCTCCTACGTGTGCACATAGCCTTAATGATACCTTTAAAAAATTTGAGTTTGAGTGAAATCTTTTTCTTAATGGTCTTATAAGAACTATTGTCCATTAAAATGTACAAATAAGAGAATTTCGAATAACGCAAACAAAAAGGTTTAGAAAAATGTTCAAGGCAAATAAAGAACTAAAAAGCAGTTGCTGAATTATGCATTTTGCATGCTTAGCACTATTATTTTTACTTATTTTATGTCATATAAAAATGTGTTTACAAATTTCATTACTTTATTTTTTTTTACTGCCTTTTTTTTACTTTTTAAAGGCATATTACTTTTTGAACTTTTGTTTACTGTAATGTACAGGTAATTTGTATTATGGAAAGTTTAGCCTTAAAAAGCACTAATTTACAAAATTCTGATGTAGAATATGATTATATTTCATAAAAATATATCTGTTAACTATTCTAGTATTAACTGTAGAAGAGAGTACCAGGCTGCAAGTGTTGCTGAAGCGTCGGGTCCAGAACTGTTGGGGCTGAACCTCCTGTTGCAGGGGGTAAGGAAATTGAGGACGGAGGAGACCCATGAGAGGGGGCGTTGTGAGTCAGGGGAGTATAAGGAGGTTTGCGCCGGAAAAGAGAGGGGCTTCTCGACAGAGTGAGAGAGAACCTGTGCCGCACCGCGAGCAGCAATAGGCCGCGCGGCAGTGATAAGGGTCGAGCGTCGCTGTGCATGCAGGTCAGAGCACTCTGAGCGGGAGTTTGTTGGGAAAGGCTCCCGGCTGCAGAGCGCAGATCCAGGATGGGCGTAGGAAAGACTCATCTTGCAATGTCATATTTAGACCTTCCCAGCTGTTCCAAGGATGTACTACATAGAAAACACTATTATTTAACTTTGCACACCAGGGGTTTATTCAGACACTGAGTTGTCATCTGATAAAAAGGCCAGCGGAACACATTTTTAGCACTGCCAAGTGCCAACTACAAATAAATGAATTACAAAACCTCAGATGTTGAATGAAATGGGTTTTTCCTGCTTTAACTTTTCTTACTCCATCCACTGAGAGACTGATACAATGAATAACTGTGCGTTTACTCATCACCTCTAGGTCCAGCGAAGACGCCCCACCACCTTTGTTGATCATTTGTTGCAGTTTCGGCACATTGACGGTGCTGCAGCCACTAAGCCAATTACTGTGTTCAGTGGCCCGTGCCTTCTACATTGGCAGAGCCACTGAGTACAATCATGGACTGCAGTAGTTAAGAGAGCTGTAGATATAACTTTACTGTTGCAGCCCATCAATGAAGCCTGGAACTGTGGTGGATAGACATCGTTGGACCTGGGAAGGGTGAGTAATGGGTCAATTTTTATTTTATCACTCTGAACCTAGGGAATAAGAAGTGTTGAAACAGGAAAACTCTTTTATCATACCCTTACAACTCTAATGCTGTGATTTTCCCATGTCATGAATGTAGAACATTTATCATGCAACTGTAAACACCTCGCTTGTAGAAGTCGACAGTTTGCTCCAAAAGCCACATTGTGACTTTGGAAATCAGAGTTTCATCATCTGGAAAATGCTTGCCCTTTAAAAATAACTTCAATGTTGGAAAGAGGTGGAAGTCCAATGGTGCAAGGTCGGGTGAATAAGGGGGATGCGGTAGAATTTCAAAGCCACAGGAGCATGCTTCTATTTGGGCAACATGTGAGTTGTGAACTCGTGCATTGTCTTACAGAAGGCAGCATCTTTGGTGAGCATGCCACGTCTCTTGGCTTTGATGACCTCCCGCAATTTCTGCAGTAGTGAAGCATAGTATGCCCCAGTGATCATGGTGCCCTTTACTAGAAAATTCATCAACACTACTCCATGCTGGTCCCAAAGTACAGTGAGCATGACCTTGCCTGCGAGGGATGGGCATGTGACTTCTTTGGAGTCGATGAGTCATGATGCTTCCATTACATCAACTGGACTTTAGTCTCAGGATCATAGTGATGGACCCAGATTTCACCCTGTGTGATCAGTCTGTTGAAAAAGTCCTCCTGGTTTCCATGGCGCATCGTCAATAGAGCCTGAGAGCATTTGACTTGTTCCTGCTTCTGGAAAGGTGTGAGCAGCTGGGGAACCCAGCGAGAGGATGCCTTATGCATGTGAAGATGGTCTTGGATGATTTTTTCCACAGACCCCACACTAATCTTGACATTTTGGGCTAGGTGGTGAACGGTTACATGGCGATTTTCCAAAATGGCGACCTCCACTTGCTGGATGGTGTGTTCATTCAATAGCAGAGTGGGGTCGCCCTGGAATTGGAGCTGTTTGCACTGAAGTCTGACCACATTAGAATTGACGATGTCAGGTCTTGACTACATCATATGATGGGGAATCGTCACCATAAACCTTTCATCTCATCGAACGTCTCCTTTGGTGTACGGCCTTTCAAGTAAAGGAACTTGATGACTGCTCTGCATTCCACTGGGTCCATTATCAAATCTCACACACTTCAGCACCTGTAAAATCAAGACGTTATCAGTTCTGAGTTGCAAATTGGCACGTAACCTATAGAGACTGATATCATTACACATGTGCAGTTTCAGCGTCCTGTGTCAGGGGAAATGTTTAATGAACACCCCTCGTATATACATATATATAATATATTAAAATTATACATAAAAAAAACAATATAAAAAAATTACATTTTGAAAAGTAAAAAATGACGGAAAAATATTTTATAGAATTTGTTTAAAATAAATGTTACGGACTATAGCCTAAATCCCATTTATTCTTTACTGTCGGTTCACAATTCACAGTTTTCCAACACATCTACAAAATGAATCTTCCAGGTCACATAAAGAAGACATGAATTTGTGAAATCAGTTCAGTTACTATGACAACATGAATAACCGAAAAAAGGGCAAATGTATATTTTTTCCCTTTAGCATCACTTTGACAATATAAATTAGGCCTGACAGGCTGTGTTCCTTATTGATGGAAGCTTGAGGGTTGACTTCCCTACACCAGCAATCACAGAGATGTTTCTTCATGCTGAACCTTGTAAAGCATAAGACTGCTTTGCATCAGTAAGTTCTTCCTTCAACCACTTGTGAGCCACTGTGCAATAACTACTGACTCCCCTTTATCTCATGTACAAAGGAATAACTTGACAAGAGGTTAACAGCAGACAAAGTCTCGATTTGATCTTTACAGTCTGGCAACACACCGAGCTTTGACCTTCATACTGAACATCTGTAATTGCCCAGCCACCCGTGTTGTGCTGCAAAGCTCTGCAGACTCCATATACAAAAAGGCTATTCTTTTATATAATGTATTTTTGTTTTAAAAATCACATTTCTAATTATAGGTTTCATGGAAAGCAATAAGCAGAAAACTAGAACACTATAGAACTAGAATAGTCTATATTTTTTCATGGTAGAAGCACATTGTGTTCTCATTTCCAGAAATTAGAGCTTGGTTCACCATGGTTTGCTTAATGAATGTAATTATATTAAAATTACAAATCCAACTGTTCTGCTAACAGCAATGTATATACTACTTAATAGCCCTAAATGCGTGCTACTAAATTATAAGCTGAGAAATCCTGCTGAGACCAGACTTCTGGGATATTCAGTGAATTAGCTACTACATGACTGGTAATGAATGAAAAGATATAGAAATCCTGGTTATTCATCTCCTGTAAAGAGACAACTTAAAGTGTAATGCCGGGGTCACAAGATCATATATCCACTCTCTGAGATAATTGGATCGATTATATTAATGACACTGCTGAAACGCTGATCTGAGTTTGAGCAGAGTGCCAGTTTATCCCATTCTCTCGCATGAGACAATCGCAGCACTGGTGAGGAGAAGATGGAGAACTTAATTTCTCCATCTTCTCCATTGTCTGAGTCTGTGGATTTTGGACTGCACTCGGATGACATCCAAGTGCAGTTCATTGTTTTACACACACCCATATATGTGTATGGATGCGCGTAATTTGATCTGTGGAGCCACAATTTTTTTCTCATGCAGAAAAAAACCTTGCAGATTTGCATGGGCCCATAGAATTATATTGGTCCATGTGCTACCCATAAAACATCAGATAGCACCATTCCAAGTTATATGCTTGTGTGAGCGAGCCCTCACTATCATTTCAGGAAAACTTGCAGCAGAATGTCAGTGTCTGCCTCCAGATGTTCCCTCTTTCTCTCACCCTCTCCATAGAATTTTTTTGAGAGCTATTTTATCCTATATGAGTTATGGGAAAGTCTATATTTACTGAAGAGAAGACAGATTTTGATTGTGAATTGAGAAAGAAATATCAGTCTAGGAATAGAAATATGCAGATTTCTTTGAAAAGATATCAATTAATTATAAAGTGCTGCAGAATATGTTGGCACTAAATAAAAGTATTATTATAAATTATTATTACAAAGGATTGTTCTAGTTCTCCTCATTTCCACATTGGGAAGTGAGCAGGATGGTGACATGCATCTGCTCCAATTAATAATACACAACATCTATTTATATAATCGTCTTATCCTGTCTGTCTGTCCAGGAAATCCCGCGTCGCTGATTGGTCTGGCCGCGGTCAATCAGCGACGCAGGGCTAACTCTGCCCATGTGGTCATGTGACTCACCAACTGCCCATGATGTACTGAACATGTTTTGTCAGTTACAGTGTCTGATGTACTTCTGTCACGTTTACTGAACACGGGTAATACACAGTGACATGAGGTAATACACAGTGACATGAGGTAATACACAGTGACATGAGGTAATGCACAGGTGACATGAGGTAATACATAAATAACATAACGTAATACACAGTAAAATGAGGTAATACACAGTAACATGAGGTAATACATAGTAATATGAGGTAATACACAGGTAACATGAGGTAATATGAGGTTAAATATGGTAACATGAGGTAATACACAGTTATATGAGGTAATACACAGTAATATGAGGTAATACACAGTGACATGAGGTAATACACAGTAACATCAGCGATGCAGGGCTAACTCCGCCCATGTGGTCATGTGACTCACCAACTGCCCATGATGTACTGAACATGTTTTGTCAGTTACAGTGTATGATGTACTTCTGTCACGTTTACTGAACACGGGTAATACACAGTGACATGAGGTAATACACAGGTGACATGAGGTAATACATAAGCAACATAAGGTAATACACAGTAAAATGAGGTAATACACAGTAGCATGAGGTAATACACAGTAATATGAGGTAATACACAGGTAACATGAGGTAATATGAGGTTAAATACGGTAACATGAGGTAATACACAGTAATATGAGGTAATACGCAGTGACATGAGGTAATACACAGTGACATCAGCGATGCAGGGCTAACTCCGCCCATGTGGTCATGTGACTCACCAACTGCCCATGATGTACTGAACATGTTTTGTCAGTCACAGTGTCTGATGTACTTCTGTCACGTTTAATGAACACGGGTAATACACAGTGACATGAGGTAATACACAGTAAAATGAGGTAATATACAGTAACATGAGGTAATACACAGTAATATGAGGTAATACACAGTAAAATGAGGTAATATACAGTAACATGAGGTAATACACAGTAATATGAGGTAATACACAGTAACATGAGGTAATACACAGTGACATGAGGTAATACACAGGTAACATGTGTCTGGGATGATTTAGTGAATCCTGCTTTGAGCAGGGGGTTGGACCAGATGACCCAGGAGGTCCCTTCCAACTCTACCATTCTATGATTCTATGAACATGAGGTAATATACAGTAACATGTGTTAATATACAGTAACATGAGGTAATACACAGTAAAATGAGGTAATATACAGTAACATGAGGTAATACACAGTAATATGAGGTAATACACAGTGACATGAGGTAATACACAGTAACATCTATCTAATTTATATAATCGTCTTATCCCGTCTGTCTTTCTGTCCAGGAAATCCCGCGTCGCTGATTGGTCCGGCCGCGGCCAATCAGCGATGCGGGATTTCAGAAAAAAGATGGTGACCGTTAGCGGCTTATCTGCCGCACGGAGGTCAGCGGCGATGCGGACGGGAGATGACCGGCGCTAGCCGGTCATCTCCCAACTGCTCGCAGCAGAAGTACCCTGACCGGCGGCGCCGCTGACTTCCATGCGGCTACCGTAGGCAGATCAGCGGCTAGGGCCGCTGATCTCCCGACAGCAAGTTTGAACGGAGGACCGGGGAGCGTCGCCGCCGGTCGGGATACTTCTGGTGCGAGCAGCCAGCCATCTCCCGGAGAGAGTGTATCATCTCCCAGAGAGCGTGTTTAAATTTGGCACCAAATCGCTGATTGGTCGCGGGTGGCAGCCACGACCAATCAGCAGAGCGGTGTTTAAATTTGGCGCCAGTATCGCTGATTGGTCGCAGCCGCCGGCTGCGACCAATCAGAGATACTGGCGCCAAATTTAAACACCGCTCTGCTGATTGGTCGTGGCAGCCGCCCGCGACCAATCAACGATTTTGGCACCAAATTTAAACGCGCTCTCTGGCAAATTGGCCCCGGATTTAAAATAAGTACGCCACCGTCGAGAGATAGCAATAATTTTGTTCAGTTGTATTAAGTTCTATGAGCAATAACATTTAATGATAATGTATATATTTTACCCGGAAAATCCTGTGTATTCATTGCATTATTCTTAAATCTTCATAAATAAACTACATACATATTCTAGAATACCCGATGCGTTAGAATCGGGCCACCATCTAGTAATTATTATTAGACTCCCCCTGACGAAGAAGGGACAAAATGTGCATTGGGGCAACAAGGACATTCAGAATACCAGCCATAATGTAAGTAAGTATACAGCTCTGGCAAAAATGAAGAGACCACCACATCAAAACCCTGTCATGGGCAGCTCAATCTCCAGACCTGAACCCCATTGAAAACCTCTGGAATGTAATCAAGAGGATGATGGATCGTCACAAGCCATCAAATAAAGAACTGCTTAAATTTTTGCACCAGGAGCAGTGTGAAAGACTGGTGGAAAGCATTCCAAGATGCATGAAAGCTGTTTTTAAAAATCACGGTTATTCCACAAAATATTGATTTCAGAACTTTTCCTGAGTTAAAACTTTAGTATTGTTGTTTCTAAATGATTATGAACTTGTTTTGTCAAAAAAAAAATACAAAAGTTTTTGCTTGAAAATTCGGAGATGTTGTCAGAAGTTTATAGACTAAAAGAGCAATTTACACTTTTCTCAAAAATATATTTATAAAGAGAAAAATCAGACAAACTGAACATTTGAAAGTGGTCTCTTAATTTTTGCCAGAGCTGTATATAACCATAGTCTTACAGAGTCTTGCCACACTTGTTGAACTTTTGGATACCTTCTTCAAGTACGGTACGTCTCTAGTGTCCATTATGCAGCACATGCTTCCACTTAGTACATTTACATTGCCTGGTATATCAATGTTGTGTTTTTTCCTGTTTGTGTGCAGCACTATGCTTTTATTCTTCTTTTTTTTGTATAAATATGTTAATATGATGTATTATGATATCTATTTGTGATAGAAAAAATTATTACAATTTGGGCAAAATATGCTCAAGTTTCTGGCTCTTTTAATATTTATACCTTATTTTCTATTTTGAAGCTTTATAGGTTCTAATTAATAGAGTAGGTGCTTGATACCTTCTGAGTGGCAGGTATTCATAGTCATGACATCACTGGCCCTGCTCACTTCCCAATATAAAAGTGAGAGAAACTGAAAAAAACACTTAAAATTCCAGGTTTATATTTCTGCACTTAGGAAATGTTCTGTACAAGCAAAAAGCATCTTGTTTGTTCAGTGTTTTGTACTGCATATACTATCATTATAGCAATACAAAGTATCAGTGCATCACCCGTAATGTAACAAAGTAAACTGTAGAACTGGATGTCTGCAACATAATAGCCATTGAAATGTAAGGCAAAGAAGGTGAAATGGTTCTAACCTATTCTATAAATACAATAAGTCAGATAACTCAGTGTGTGCAGACTGCACACTGACACTGCGGTCCTGGGTTTGAATCTAACCTAGGAAACATATGTATATAGTTCCAATGTTTTCTTTATTTTTTGTTGTTGATTTCCTTGGGAGATTTGATTTTGAGAACACTTAGGCCGGAGTCACACTAGCGAGAAATATGGACGAGTGCTATGGGAGAAAAAATCGCATAGCACTGGGACCAATGTTAATCTATGGGGCAGCTCCCATCGTCCGATTTTTTTCTCGGCCGTATTATATGTGCGAGTGAAATTGCAGCATGCTGCGATTTGCAGCGTTTATCGGCTGAGAATCTCCAATGCAAGTCTATGGGTCCGATAAAAACTCGCACACCACACGGACCATCAGTGTGACTTGAGAAAAATACGCACCGGTGTCCTTAGAGAATCTGGCAATTCAGTGCGCTATACTGTAAAATCACACTGACAGCTTACAATAGAATAGATAGAATACATGTATACACATAGTATAGGTATGTTGACACATATATAAATATATATATTATATTTCATATAGATAGCAGAATAGGTGAAAATTCAATTGTCGGCTTCTGTAAAATCATTACAGAACCCGACAGGATATGAGACATGGTTTACATACAGTAAACCATTGCATATCCATTAGATTTATATATGTCCCTCACTAACAATGTTAGTAGTGTTTGTGTGTAAAATTTTGGAGCTTGTAGGTGTTAAAGGATTAATTCACGGGATACACTACGCAGTTTTAAAATCTTTATTATACTCCTAATCCCATATCAAAGCCATTGTTCTCCTTGAAAAAAAAATAAAAAAGCAACAATATACCCATATCTGTCTGCCGTACAGTCAAGTCCCACGGCACAATCCATCTCGGGGTGTTATTCAGTTTACAGCTAGAGTGCTGCTAATGCAGCTGCTCTGACTGTAAACTATTGGGGAATGAATGAAAGCAGCGTGCACAGGCTCAGTGACAAGCGGTGACGTCACTGAGTCTGTGCTCGCTGACAGCTTAACTCCTGTGACCTCAGCACCGTCATTTTCCCACAGTGCTGTTCCTTTTCTGGGGTGGCTGGGGGCAGATTTTTTTAACCAGGGAGGGCCCAAAAACAATGGTCCCTCTCTAGGCTATTAATTTCTGCCCTCAGTCACTTGCTTGCCCTCTCTGGCGGAGAAAATTGCGCGGGAGCCCACTCAAGTTTTTTCCGTGAATTAATCCTTTAATTTAACACCTACAGCTCCAAAATTTTACACACATACACTACTAAGATTATTAGTGAGGGACATATATAAATCTAACAGATATGCAATGGTTTACTGTATGTAAACCATGTGTCATATCCCGTCGGGTTCTGTAATGATTTTACAGAAGCCAATAATTAAATTATCGGCTATTCTGCTATCTATCTCTGTATGAAATATAAATATGTATATGTATATGTGTCTCACTGACATATATATATATATATATATATATATATATATATATATACAGTACAGACCAAAAGTTTGGACACACCTCATTCAAAGATTTTTCTGTATTTTCATGGCTATGAAAATTGTACAATCACACTGAAGGCATCAAAACTATGAATTAACACATGTGCAATTATACATTACACTTTACAAAAAAGTGTGAAACAACTGAAAATATGTCTTATATTCTAGTTTCTTCAAAGTAGCCACCTTTTGCTTTGATTACTGCTTTGCACGCAGAAAAGGTGAACGGATGGATTCTACATGCCTGGTTCCCACCGTGAAGCATGGAGGAGGTGGTGTGATGATGTGGGGGTGCTTTGCTGGTGACACTGTTGGGGATTTATTCAAAATTGAAGGCATAGTGAACCAGCATGGCTACCACAGCATCTTGCAGCGGTATGCTATTCCATCCGGTTTGCGATTAGTTGGACCATCATTTATTTTTCAACAGGACAATGACCCCAAACACACCTCCAGACTGTGCAAGGGCTATGTGACCAAGAAGGAGAGTGTTGGGGTGCTACGCCAGATGACCTGGCCTCCACAGTCACCAGACCTGAACCCAATCGAGATGGTTTGGGGTGAGCTGGACCGCTCACCACTTCAATTTTGAATAAATGCCCAACAGTGTCACCAGCAAAGCACCCCCACACCATCACACCTCCTCCTCCATGCTTCACGGTGGGAACTAGGCATGTAGAGTCCATCCGTTCACCTTTTCTGCGTGCAAAGCAGTAATCAAAGCAAAAGGTGGCTACTTTGAAGAACCTAGAATATAAGACATATTTTCAGTTGTTTCACACTTTTTTGTAAAGTGTAATGTATAATTCCACATGTGTTAATTCATAGTTTTGATGCCTTCAGTGTGATTCTACAATTTTCATAGTCATGAAAATACAGAAAAATCTTTGAATGAGAAGATGTGTCCAAACTTTTGGTCTGTACTGTATATATATATATATATATATATATATATATATATAGACTGTATATATGTTTTCACGAATATTTGAGGCCATGGATGCATTATATGTCCATTTTGCAAGCCGCTCGCCGTACGGATGCCATACGGATGTCACATGGATGCTTAGATGTGAAAAAATCGCATCCTCGCATTGCAAACGGATGACATACGGATCACTGGTCAGGGAACATTTGTGCGATTCTCGTCCGTGAAAAACAGACCAATTTTTTATACGTTGTGTGTGACTCCAGCCTTAGACTATGTTCACAAGTTGCATTCTTGCTGCGTTTTTTTATGTAAATTAAAAGCTGCTTTTTACGGTACCAGCAAAAGCTATGAGATTACAGAAATCTCATACACACGCGTTGTTGTTTTTTTTCCTGACTGACTTGGAAAGCTGCTGCTTTTTTGAAAACTGCAGCATGTCAATTCTTTCAGCATTTTTGCAGCGGTTTTTCACTCATAACTGCAGAAAAAGGCAGCAAAAAAACATTGCCATCAGTTTTCGCAGCATTTTTAGTGAAAAAACAGGTACAGCTGGATGACAAACCCATTTTTTTATTTTCTCAAGTTTAAACCAAAATGTCTTGGTTTCCTCACATGTACATGGCAGTATGGCAGTTAGTACAGTTTAATTAACCACCTGAGGTATTTATATTTTTGCGTTTTCATTTTTTGCTCCCTTCTTCCCAGAGCCATAAATTTTTATTTTCGGTCAATATGGTCATTGAGGGCTTTTATTTGCCGGACAAGTTGTACTTTTGAATGACACCATTGGTTTTAACATATCTTGTATTGGAAAACGGGAAAAAATTCCAAGTGTTGTGAAATTGCAAAAAAATGCAATTCCACAGTTGTTTTTTTTTTATCATGTTCTCTAAATACTAAAACTGACCTGCCATTGTGATTCTACAGGTCATTACGAGTTCATAGACACCAAACACCAAAGTTTGTTAAAAAAAAAAAAATTGAGAATTGCGCCATTTTCCGATACCCGTAGCGTCTCCTTTTTTTTCGTGATCTCAGGTCGAGTGGGGGCTTATTTTTTGCGCGCCGAGCTGATGTTTTTAATGATACCATTATGGTGCAGATACGATTTTTTGATCGCCCGTTATTGCATTTTAATGCAATGTTGCAGCAACCAAAAAAACGTAAATCTGGAGTTTCTACTTTATTTCTCGTTATGTAGTTTAGCAATTGGGTTTTTTTCTATATTGATAGATCGGGCAATTCTGAACACGTCGATACCAAATATGTGTATATTTGATTTTTTTATTGTTTTATTTTGAATGGTGAGAAAGGGGGGTGATTTTAACTTTTTTTAATAAAAATTTTTTCTATTGCATTCTTCAATAGTGTTCATGGGAGACTAGAAGCTGCAGTACTTTGATCTGCTCTGCTACACACATGCAATGATCAGATCGTCTGTGTGTAGCAGAAATGCTCACTTGCCATGAGCGCCGACCACTGGGTGGCACTCATAGCAATCCGGCAATAATAACCATAGAAGTCTTCTGGAGATCTCTGGTTATCATGCCGACCCATCTGTGACCTGCAATCATGTGACGGGGTCACTGATGGGCGGGATTTCCAACGCTCTTCCGGTAAGCGCGAGTTAAATGCTGTCAGAGATTGACATTGGCATTTAACTAGATAACAGCCATGGGTGGATCACTATTCCACCCATGGCTGTTACGGGAACATGTCAGCTGTATATATCAGCTGAAATGTGGCCGATGTCGGAAAGGGAGAGAAATTAGTGGTATGTGTTTAAGTAAGCAAAGCTAATCAATGTGTAAAATTGAACAACCACTGACCAACTCAATAACCAGACCAATGTGCGAAAGTAAACAGTGCCTGATGTGGGAATGCAAGCTTGGTTAGGGTAACACAGGAATGGTTTCCATTTAAATGTCCATGCTGGGCAAAGGAAAATAAACGGTCTTTCAGTGCAGGCAAAACAGTTCTTAACAAAGTCATTTTATAGACAGTGCAGGACACAGGCTGGATAGCATCTAGTATACCCTCTCAGTCTGGAGATAACACACAGAAGGCCTTCTTACCTTCACGCACACAGAGCATGTGTCAAACAAACATAGTGAATAGAATAGTGAGGAAATTAGCTGAGATCAGAACAGGAAAAACACAGGCTAAACGGACTGGACCACAGATGTGAACCATGGCTAGAAAATATACATCGGTCAGTTCCAAGCATTAAACTGTGAGTAAAAATAGGGTGTGGTGCTGTTCCATTGGTCAAACAGAGAGCTAATCACTCCAGATGGACAAAATACACACCCATACTGCCAGACTGGATGACACTACAGGTCCCAACCACTCTAGTCTCAAGGTCTTGCCAGAGCTTGTGTCGCCTAGAGCTTCTGATCCTGATGATTCCTCCACCACCCACGCCGCCCGCAGAATGACTACAGCAGGGCAAGCATACTGGGACTTATGGGTTTTGTTTGAGTCACATGTATAATATTTTAATTCTATGATGTTTTTAACTGAGTCTATTATGAATTAATAGACTTTTGCATCCTATTGAATTCAATTTTGCTGTAGTCTTCATTCCTTGATTTTTTATTTTATTTTGTAGATTTACCAATGATGATGTTTTATTCCCTGCACATCCAGTTATGGCTTGAAAATAACAAGATAACTGCAGACAGGTTCAGACTGGCCTACCGGGAGATCTGAG
This sequence comes from Oophaga sylvatica, assembly GCA_033576555.1. Lineage (NCBI taxonomy): Eukaryota > Metazoa > Chordata > Amphibia > Anura > Dendrobatidae > Oophaga > Oophaga sylvatica. The sequence goes on along the minus strand of JARQOD010000003.1, from coordinate 493,958,800 downwards.
AATCCTCCGGTGGGCCCACTTCCCAGTGGGCGCTCCCCTTCACTGCACCAGACTCCTGCCTCATTCTTTAGTGCCTGCTCTGCCCTGTATTATGATTGAGTGCACCCAGCGGTGAGTGCGTTATTCCATACCCAGTGCCGGCTGTCTGTGTGCACTGCTCAGCAACAAGTGAGGTGAGAGCTTTCTCATCACCTGCTGTGGCTTCTACCAGATATGGAATAATGCACCACGCACAGCAAAGCCAGCACAGAGCCATAGACTGTGAGACTGCACACAGCATGGGAGCGTCTACAACGGAGTTGATTTTTTGAGGGAATGAGGTCACAGGAAGGGGCGGGGCCTCATCAGACCAGTGATGAAGACCTGATAGCAGGAAGCAGAGCTGTGCTGAGGTTGCTGGAGAGGAAGGAAATGAGAGGCTGCAGTGTGGAGCCATGTGAGGAGAGGACTGAGGGGCTGAACAATGGAGTCGTGTGAGGAGAGGACTGAGGGGCTGCACAATGGAGCCCTGTGAGGAGAGGACTGAGGGTCTGCACAATGGAGCCGTGTGAGGAGAGGACTGAGGGGCTGCACAATGGACCCTTGCACAGATAGGAATGAAGACCCAGGACTCAGGATGAGTGGTCAGAGAATATATTTTGGAAAGGGTTAATGTAATTTGTGTGGGGCTGCATAGGGAAGATGATGAGGGGCTGTGTGGAGAAGGGATGATAATGAGGTGCTGTGTGGAAAAGGGGGCATGCTAATGACGGGCTGTGTGGAAAAGGGGTCAAGATGATGAGGGACAATGTGGAAAAGGGGGATGATGAGGGGCTGTGTGGAGAAGGAGGGATGATGAGGGGCTATGTGGAAAAGGAGGTATGATGAGTGTCTGTGTGGAAAAGGGGGGATGATGAGCTTTGTGAAAAAGGGGGGGTGATCAGGGGCTGTGTGGAAAAGGGGGAAGTGAGAAAAAGCCTCTTGGTGTATTGGTGAGTTCACAGGGAGAAATTACTCAAAGTGAACTGCGGCAAACTCGCCTCTGCACCGTGCAGTTCAGGCGCCCGGCTGGGAACGCAGTCTCAGTGACCTGAGGTAACCTCGATGGGGTCACCGTTGGTCACTGAGGCTGCACTCACAGCAGCTCTATCCTAAGTGGTTCTCAGCCTGAATGGTCACCTCTTGGCAGCGTCCAGGTTGAAAACATGGATTACAGCGTGGGACAGAAGGAGGGACAGGTGAGGGATATTGTTGGTTTTTTTTTTTTTTTTTACTACAGGAGACAAGGGATTCAATGGAATGTGTGATGATGTGAGTATGGTTTAATTTAGAATCATTAAAGGAGTCTGTGTCATTCCTTCAATTAAAGACTTTATTCTGGCCAGCAAATATCAATGGCCCCTTAGCAGCCTGAAAATACCAGCCCCCAGCTGCTTTAGCAAGACTGGTTGTCAAAAATGGGGGCAGGCCACACGTAATTTTTTTAAATTATTTATTTAAAGAATAAAAAAAAACAGCGTGGGGACCCCTCTATTCTTGATAGCCAGCCTTGCTGAAGCTGACAGCTGAGGGTTGCAGCCCACAGCTGTCAGTTTTGCCTGGCTGGTAATCAAAAATACAGGTGAACAAACACCGTTTTTTTTAAAATTTATTTAGAGAGTGGGCTCCGGCTGATGAATACACCCATCAGCAGCTCCTGCTGTCACTGTTATTAGCAGCAGCAGGCGGAGGCTGATGGGAGCAGAAGTCCCATTAGCCGACGCCAGTGATCATAGTAACATAGTTATTAAGGTTGAAGGAAGACTTTAAGTCCATCTACTTCAACCCATATCCTATCCTAACCTGCCCTAACATGTTGATCCAGAGGAAGGCAAAAAAAAAACCAAGTGGCAAACAGTAAGCTTCGCATTGGGGAAAAAAATTCCTTCCCGACTCCACATTCGGCAATCAGACTAGCTCCCTGGATCAACGCAGTATCTAGGAAACTAGTGAATATAGCCTGTAATACTATACTTTTCAAGAAAGGCATCCAGTCCCTTCTTAAATTTTAGTAAGTAATCACTCATTACAACATTAGACGGCAGAGAGTTCCATAGTCTCACTGCTCTTACAGTAAAGAATCTGGGTCTGTGATTATGGCTAAACCTTCTTTCCTCCAGACGTAGAGGATGCCCCCTTGTCCCCGTCACAGGTCTAAGAGTAAAAAGATCATTAGAAAGGTCTTTGTACTGTCCCCTCATATATTTATACATTGTAATAAGATCACCCCTAAGCCTTAGTTTTTCCAAACTAAATAACCCCAAGTGTAATAACCTGTCTTGGTATTGCAGACCCCCAGTTCTTTAATAACCTTGGTCGCTCTTCTCTGCACCCGCTCCAGTTCAGCTATGTCTTTCTTATACACCGGAGACCAGAACTGCACACAGTATTCTAAGTGTGGTCGCACCAGTGACTTGTATAGAGGTAAAATTATGTTCTCCTCATGAGCATCTATGCCTCTTTTAATGCATCCCATTATTTTATTTGCCTTGGCAGCAGCTGCCTGACATTGGCCACTAAATGTAAACTTTATACCTCTGATCACAGCTGCGTGCTCACATCATTTGACAGCGTGTGAACCTCAGCTGTCTGGCGGTAATGATTTTACCATCGATCAGAAGCAGTATTTGCTGCGCTGTCTTGCACCTAACAGAGTGGTAAGCACTGGATGTTCGGGCCCCCCATTCAAGTGAATGGTGTCCGAGTATTGTTCTGGTACCTGAACCTGGACTTTTTTTTAACTGTTCGGCCGGACCCGAACATCCAGGGGTCCGCTCATCTTTAATCCTGTGTCTAGTGTGTGACTGGTGTTTGTATGTCGTGTGTGTCTTGTGTCTAACGTGTGACTGGTGTGTGTCACGTGTATGTATCCTATGTCTAGCGTGTGACGTGGGTGTGTATGTGTCATGGCTAGTGTTTGCATGTGGCACATGTCTAAATAATAGAGTTGAGCGAAACAGGTCGGTCAGTTTCAAAAGTCGCCGACTTTCGCCAAAGTTGGGTTTCGCTGATCGAAACCCGACCATAGCGTGAAGTCGGCCATGCGGTCGTCGACCCAAGCACCAAAGTCGGTTTTCCCAGAATGCTTTAAGGCACCTTTTTTCAGCCAAAGAGCAAGGACGTACACTGTGGGCAACGAGATGACATGGGCAGCGTCCACCACCATCTTAGACAAGGGCATTGCAAGATTGGCTTGCTTTGGGGGGCGTCATAGTGTTTATAAAAGCCCTGACCGCTGACCGCCATTTTACTTCTGCCGATCTTAACAGTAGGGAGAGGTAGCTGACGCTGTTTATCAGTAGGAAGAGAGTTAGGGCTGGAAAGAGAAGTTCTTATGTGCTTGTGGTGATAGCAATTGTGCTGTACAGTTAGTGTGCAGTGACAGGGGAGGATTTTCTTGTGTGCAGCAGCGCTGGTTATTAGACTGCCTGATAGCTGTATTGCTGTGTGTACACTGCTGTGCAGACTGCTTTTTACACAGCACTAATACTTTAATTCTTTTTTTCTGCACAGTTACCGAGCGTTCATTTTTCCCACACCGTATAGAGCTGTGCGCTCCTCACACACTACCATGTATCGGCTGGTATCTTGGACAAATACATGCTGACGATCTGTGTGTGACTCCGGAAATATATACGGAGATTTCAATTTTCCCCTAAACCGTATACAGCTGGTATCTTCTGATACAGTACCGTTTTTATACCTTTTGTATTACGGTCATATCCATACTGAGAGAGTGTTATGAATGTTTTAGAAATGAATTCTGAGCTCCATGGTGGTTACAAACAGTACTGAACCATTCAATGAGGATTGGCAATCAGGAATTACAGACTGGCTGGATATAAGGGAGGTTTCCCCCCATCATGGTTGCCGGTGATCAATTGTTCCTGTCTTAACTTTGTTTCCTGGTTCACTTGGAAGCTTGCTGAGTCTTGCCTCTTCTCCTGCTCTCAGATAAGATATTTTCTGTTTTTTGTTTTGTGCTTGCCATTTGCATTTTTCTCTGCATTTCTGTGAGGTTGGCCAGGTTCCCCTCCCCGGGGGGCTTGGGCCCCTCTCGGTTCCTCTGGAGCCACTGTTGTTTGTTCATTTGCCTTTTCCAGTTTTTTCAGTGGCTGCGGCTGAGTTTTGTTACACCAGAGAACTAATTTAGGTGGTAGAGGTCGTGTGATCTCAGGTGTTTTTGCAATTAGTAGCGTTGGCTTTTTTTTAGGGTTTTTTTTGATTGCAGTAAGTATCCTTCCTATCCGTTTCTGTCTAGGCAGATTGGGCCCCAACGTTTGCTCATACTATTTTCTGTCTGTGTCTGTATTTCCTCTTGTCTAACCGCCATTACATGTTTGGGGGCTTCCTATGATCTTTGGGGATCTGCTCCGGGGCAGATAGCTTTCCTCTTTCTATCTTTAGGTGTAGTTATCCTCTCAGGCTGTGACGAGGAGTCTAGGACCAACGTAGGAACGCTCCACGGCTGCCTTTAGTTGTGGTGGTTAGTCAAGGTACTGCAATCCAGTAGATTCCAACCTCTCTGGTGTATTGCCGTTTATGCCTGCTCTCCCCAGCTACCAAAACATAACAAGAGAGTGTCTGTGTGTGACTCCGGAAATATATAAGGAGATTTCAATTTTCCCCTAAACCGTATACAGCTGGTATCTTCTGATACAGTACCATTTTTCTGCCGTTTGTATTACGGTCAAATCCATAGAGAGCGTCGGTGTGTGACTCCGGAAATATATAAGGAAATTTCAATTTTCCCCTAAACCGTATACAGCTGGTATCTTCTGATACAGTACCGTTTTTCTGCCTTTTGTATTACTGTCAAATCCATAATGAGAGAGCATCTGTGTGTGACACCGGAAATATATACGGAGAATTAAATTTTCCACTAAACCGTTTACAGTTGGTATCTTCTGATACAGTACCGTTTTTCTGCCGTTTGTATTATGGTCAAATCCATACTGAGAGAGCGTCTGTGTGTGACTCTGGAAATATATAAGGAGATTTCAATTTTCCCCTAAACCGTATACAGCTGGTATCTTCTGATACAGTACCGTTTTTCTGCCTTTTGTATTATGGTTAATTCCATACTGAGAGAGCATCTGTGTGTGACACCGGAAATATATACGGAGATTTAAATTTTCCACTAAACCGTTTACAGTTGGTATCTTCTGATACAGTACCGTTTTTCTGCCTTTTTTATTACTGTCAAATCCATAATGAGAGAGTGTCTGTGTGTGACTCCGGAAATATATAAGGAGATTTCAATTTTCCCCTAAACCGTATACAGCTGTTATCTTCTGATACAGTACCTTTTTTCTGACGTTTGTATTACGGTCAAATCCATACTGAGAGAGCGTCTGTGTGTGACTCCGGAAATATATACGGAGATTTCAATTTTCCCCTACACTGTATACAGCTGGTATCTTCTGATACAGTACCGTTTTTCTGCCTTTTGTATTACAGTCAAATCCATACTGAGAGAGCGTCTGTGTGTGACTCCGGAAAATATAAGGAGATTTCAATTTTCCCCTAAACCGTATACAGCTGGTATCTTCTGATACAGTACCGTTTTTCTGCCTTTTTGTATTACGGTCAAATCCATACTGAGAAAGCTTCTGTGTGTGACTCCGGAAATATATAAGGAGATTTCAATTTTCCCCTAAACCGTATACAGCTGGTATCTTCTGATACAGTACCATTTTTCTGCCGTTTGTATTACGGTCAAATCCATAGAGAGCGTCGGTGTGTGACTCCGGAAATATATAAGGAGATTTCAATTTTCCCTAAACTGTATACAGCTGGTATCTTCTGATACAGTACCGTTTTTCTGCCTTTTGTATTACTGTCAAATCCATAATGAGAGAGCGTCTGTGTGTGACACCGGAAATATATATATGAGAATTTAAATTTTCCACTAAACCGTTTACAGTTGGTATCTTCTGATACAGTACCGTTTTTCTGCCGTTTGTATTATGGTCAAATCCATACTGAGAGAGCGTCTGTGTGTGACTCCGGAAATATATAAGGAGATTTCAATTTTCCCCTAAACCGTATACAGCTGGTATCTACTGATACAGTACAGTTTTTCTGCCTTTTGTATTACAGTCAAATCCATACTGAGAGAGCGTCTGTGTGTGACTCCGGAAATATATAAGGAGATTTCAATTTTCCCCTAAACCGTATACAGCTGGTATCTTCTGATACAGTACCGTTTTTCTGCCTTTTTGTATTACGGTCAAATCCATACTGAGAAAGCTTCTGTGTGTGACTCCGGAAATATATAAGGAGATTTCAATTTTCCCCTAAACCGTATACAGCTGGTATCTTCTGATACAGTACCATTTTTCTGCCGTTTGTATTACGGTCAAATCCATAGAGAGCGTCGGTGTGTGACTCCGGAAATATATAAGGAGATTTCAATTTTCCCCTAAACTGTATACAGCTGGTATCTTCTGATACAGTACCGTTTTTCTGCCTTTTGTATTACTGTCAAATCCATAATGAGAGAGCGTCTGTGTGTGACACCGGAAATATATATATGGAGATTTAAATTTTCCACTAAACCGTTTACAGTTGGTATCTTCTGATACAGTACCGTTTTTCTGCCGTTTGTATTATGGTCAAATCCATACTGAGAGAGCGTCTGTGTGTGACTCCGGAAATATATAAGGAGATTTCAATTTTCCCCTAAACCGTATACAGCTGGTATCTACTGATACAGTACAGTTTTTCTGCCTTTTGTATTACTATCAAATCCATAATGAGAGAGCGTCTGTGTGTGACACCGGAAATATATACGGAGATTTAAATTTTCCACTAAATCGTTTACAGTTGGTATCTTCTGATACAGTACCGTTTTTCTGCCGTTTGTATTATGGTCAAATCCATACTGAGAGAGCGTCTGTGTGTGACTCCGGAAATATATAAGGAGATTTCAATTTTCCCCTAAACCGTATACAGCTGGTATCTTCTGATACAGTACATTTTTTCTGACGTTTGTATTACGGTCAAATCCATACTGAGAGAGCGTCTGTGTGTGACTCCGGAAATATATACGGAGATTTCAATTTTCCCCTACACTGTATACAGCTGGTATCTTCTGATACAGTACCGTTTTTCTGCCTTTTGTATTACAGTCAAATCCATACTGAGAGAGCATCTGTGTGTGACTCCGGAAATATATAAGGAGATTTCAATTTTCCCCTAAACCATATACAGCTGGTATCTTCTGGTACAGTACCATTTTTCTGCCGTTTGTAGTACGGTCAAATCCATAGAGAGCGTCGGTGTGTGACTCCGGAAATATATAAGGAGATTTCAATTTTCCCCTAAACCGTATACAGCTGGTATCTTCTGATACAGTACTGTTTTTCTGCCTTTTGTATTACTGTCAAATCCATTATGAGAGAGCGTCTGTGTGTGACACCGGAAATATATACGGAGATTTCAAATTTCCACTAAACCGTATACAGCTGGTATCTTCTGATACAGTACCGTTTTTCTGCCGTTTGTATTACGGTCAAATCCATACTGAGAGAGCATCGGTGTGTGACTCCGGAAATATATAAGGAGATTTCAATTTTCCCCTAAACCGTATACAGCTGGTATCTTCTGATACAGTACCTTTTTTCTGACGTTTGTATTACGGTCAAATCCATACTGAGAGAGCGTCTGTGTGTGACTCCGGAAATATATACGGAGATTTCAATTTTCCCCTAAACAGTATACAGCTGGTATCTTCTGATACAGTACCTTTTTTCTGACGTTTGTATTACGGTCAAATCCATACTGAGAGAGTGTCTGTGTGTGACTCCGGAAATATATACGGAGATTTCAATTTATCTGCTGGTATTTTTGGTACATTTTCCCAAACATGAGGAAATATGGTGGAAGAGGCCATGGACGTGGGAGAGGGGGGCCAGCTGGTACTGATGATGGTGGTGGTGAATCTGCTGGTAGTGCCAAAAGCACAATAGCACCTAAGGCAGGAGGTGCTGAGCCTGCGTCATCATCTGGCTCCAGAAGGCCTGGAAGGCTCCCTTTTCTGGGAGTAAGTACACCACTTTTCAAGCCGGAGCATCAGGAACAGGTTTTGGCTTACATTGCCGAAACAGCCTCCAGCCTATCGCCTCCTCTTCTGAAGTTTCAAAAACTGCAAGCACTGAGTCATCCGTGCAGGCTCCTGGTCAGGAACAACACCTTTCCTTGTGTCCTTCACCCCCAACAAAAGTGAAGGATGCGGCAGGCCACACTTCAGATTACTCCCTGGAGCTCTTTTCACATACCATGCCAGGGTTATCAAGTGAAATCCTTAATTCTCCAGTCCAAGATGAATATGACATGGAGTGCACTGATGCACAGCCACTGCTATATGATTCTGCTGGTACATTCACCCAGAGCACTGCATTGCACTCGCAGTCTGAGCCAGATTCTGACCCTGATGAAACTCAGGTGCCCCTTCCCGCATACTCTACCACCTTACACGGTGACACAGAGAAAGGTGCAGATGAAATTGAAGAGGAGGTGATAGATGACCCAGTTGTTGACCCGGATTGGCATCCTATAGGAAAGAGGGTGCCGCTGGCAATAGCTCAGAAGAGGAGGAGGATCCGCAGCAGGCATTGACATCGCAGCTGCGGTTATCTGGCAGCCCTATAGAAGGCCAAAAAACGTGTTAAAAAAACAAGAAGAGTTGCAGGACAGCTTGGCCAGACGGTCAAATTAGTACAGCGTGCAAGCCCTGAAAATTTATCCCATAGTAGGAAGAGTGCAGTGTGGCACTTTTTTGACCAAAATCCTATTGATGAGGCAAAGGTTATCTGTAAGAAGTGCGGAAGGACCTTTAGCCGAGGGAAAAATCTCTGAAATTTGAATACCAGTTGCATGCTTAGACATTTAAACATCATGCACTTGCAAGCGTGGACGGACTACAAACCTCAGGTAGCACATGAGCACCTGCTCCGACTGAAGGTAGCCAGCAACACTACATCGCTTCCCCCACTGTAAGCCCACCAGTTAGCACACCACCAGCAAGAAAATGTTGACGTATCGTCGCAAGGCCAAAGCAGTCAGGGAATCACAATGTTTTTCCAACGAAAGACTGCATCTAGGCCATCACCACCACCATCACCAACCCCCTCTCATTCCGCCATGTCCACCGCTATTTCCCCCATATGCAGCTCTCAAGTCCAGCTCACTCTAGCAGACACTCTGAGTAGGACAAGAAAGTACTCATCCTCTCATCCGCGTACACTGGCTTTGAACGCCTACATTGCCAAACTGATCTCATTAAAGATGATGCCCTTCTGTTTGGTTGAAAGCGCAGCGTTATGAGAGCTCATGGCCTACGCTGTCCCACGCTATGACCTACCCAGTCGGCACTTCTTTTCTAGAAAAGCTATCCCTGCCCTCCACCTGCATGTGAAAGACCACATTGTGCATGCACTCAAACAATCAGTGAGTGGAAAGGTGCACCTCCCAACAGATGCATGGGCCAGTAGGCATGGCCAGGGCCGTTACATGTCCATCACTGCGCACTGGATTAATGTGGTTGATGCAGGGTCCACAGGGGACAGCGGCGGTGGGACAGTGCTGCCGAGCCCATGGTATAGGCAACAGTTGGCTGTAGGCGTTCGACCCTCCTCCTCCAGAAGCAAAAGCTCGTAGACAGAGCGCAGTCGCACGAGCAATCCATCTGCAGCTGCCAGTGTTGCACACGAGGTGTCCCACTATTGAACAGCTAGTGGTAAGCGTCAGCAGGCTGTTTTAAAGATGATGTCTTTGGGCGACAACAGACACACCGCGGAGGTACTGGCTTTCTTCTTGCAGCGAGAAACTGAATCATGGCTGCACAGTCTACATCTTGAGCCAGGCAAGGTAGTCAGCGATAACGGCCGTTATTTTGTGGCAGCCATAGCCCTGGCAAAACTCAGACACATACCTTGCCTGGCTCACACCTTGAACCTGGTGGTGCAGTGGTTCATAAATAATTATCCGGAATTACCAGCCCTGCTCCATAAGGTTTGCGAAGACTGTGCTTGCACATCCGTCGCTTGCCCGTAGACTCCAGTCGTATGCAGAGGCTGCAGCGATCGCTCCACCTCCCCAAGCACCACCTAATCATAGACATTGCAACAAGGTGGAACTCCACCATGCACATGGTTGAGAAGCTGTGAGAACAGAGGCAGGCTGTAATGCATTTATGGGAGGATACACGGGCAGGCAGTTTGAAGGCAGACATGGAGTTGTCGGGTGTGCAGTGGTTAAAGCTGAAAGACCTCTGTAAAGTCCTTCAGTGTTTTGAAGAATGCACACAGCTGGTAATCGCAGACGACGCCATCTTAAGCATGAGCATCCCACTTATGCGTCTGATCATGCAAACTTTGACGCACAATAAGGATCAGGCGTCTGCAGCGGAGGAGGAAGAGGAGGAGGGAAGCCTTGATGACAGTCAGCCATTGTCTGCTCAGGGAACTGTCCTGGACGAGGTGGAGGAAGAAGAGGAAGAGGAGGAGGATGAGGGGGATGATTATTTTGGGGAGGAGGATGCTTCTTAGGGGGCAAGAGAAAATGTTGGCTTGCCAAGGTCAGGTACAGAGTTTGTGCGTGACTGGTGGGATGTGGATTTGGCAGAAAATGCTCCTCCACCCACCACTGGCAGTGCATCATTGACACCTGGAACATTGCCCCACATGTGTGATTATGTCTTGCGGATCCTAAAAAGGGACCACCGCATTGCCAAAATGATGAAGGATGACGACTACTGGTTGGCCAGCATCCTCAATCCACACTATAAAGGCAAATTACAGAACATCATGCCACAGGAGAACCTAGAGCTAATATTGGCGAACAAACAAGCAACTCTGGTAAACCGTTTGTTAGGAGCATTCCCAGCACACAGCAGCGGTGCAGGTTCTACCACGAGCCGTACTGGGCCAAATGGTGTTCATGCTGCACACAGCCGAAGTGGCGTTGGAGACAGGGGTTTCATTACCATGTTGTGGTCTGATTTCTCGAGTACCGCTCACACGACTGGTAATACTGAATCGATTGCGACAGACAGGAGACAGCAGTTGTCAACTATGGTTCAAAATTACCTCTCCTCCCCTATCGATGTTCTCCCTCACAGTTCATTCCCCTTTGACTACTTGGCCTGTAAACTGGACACCTGGCCTGAATTGGCACAATATGCCTTACAGAAGCTCGCTTGCCCTGCTGGTAGTGTGCTGTCAGAAAGAGTCTTCAGTGCTGCTGGATCAATCCTGACAGAAAGAAGGACCCGGCTGTCGACCCAAAATGTTGGTAATCTCAAATTCATTAAAATGAACCATGCATGGGTTTCAAAGGATTTTGCACCACATTCCCCTGATGACACATAGGTTGCCAGCAAAAATGGCTCGCTTTGTCCTCCTCTTCCTCCGAATTCTCCAATTCCTCCATTGCAGCTGCTGAACGTCCAGCCTACACCTCAACATATGCCAGTTTTTCCACCTCCCTAACTTGGCTGTACCCCCAGGGCCGGCGTCAGCACCTGGCACACCCGGGCAAGTGCTGGGGCCTTGAGCAGGTGGGGGGCCCACTCGCTGTCAGAGATACCGGTGTACTATGAGGGGCCCTGTGCCAGTGCCGGCGCCTACAAGTGGGCCCCCCTTGCTCAGGGCCCTAGCACTTGCAATACTTACCTCTCCCTGCTCCACCGCTGTGACGTCTTCCCCGTTTCCTGACAGTGACATTCAGGTCAGAGAGCGCGATGACTTCACATCTGTGCGCCCTCTGCCTGAACAGTCACAGTGCAGAGAGCTGGAAGATGGCGACGCTGAGGAGTCCAGAGTAGAGCAGTGCCCAGCGAGGAAAGGTATTTCATTTTTTTAATGTTTGGAGCAATATATGGGGAGCATTATACACTGGAGAATTATATATGGGGCCCATCATACACTTGAGCATCAGAGATAGGGCCCATTATACACTGGAGCATTATATATGGGGCACATCATACACTGGAGCATTATAAATAGGGCCCATCATACACTGGAGCATCATATACGGGGCCTATTATACACTGGAACATCATATGGGGCCCATTATATATGGAGCATTATATAGGCCCATCATACACTGTAGCATCATCCATGGGGCCCATCATATACTGGAGCATCATATGGGGCCCATTATATATGGAGCATTATATAGGCCCATCATACACTGGAGCATCATCCATGGGGCCCATCATATACTGGAGCATCATATGGGGCCCATTATATATGGAGCATAATATAGGCCCATCATACACTGGAGCATCATCCATGGGGCCCATTACATACTGGTTCATCATATCGGGTTCATTATTTATGGGGCGTCATATAGGGCCCTTTATATATGGAGCATCATATGGAGCACATATGGGGCCTATTCTGTATGGAGCATTATATGGAGCCCATTCTGTATGGAGCAATATATGGGGCCCATCATATACTGTATGGAGCTTTATATGCGACTCATTATACTGTATGTAGCAATATGTGGGTTTCATTATACTCTATGGGGACCGTCCTATACTGTATGGCACATTATATGGGGACCATCATATACTGGAGCATTATGTGGAGCTCATCATATACTGTATGGAACATTATATGGGACCAATTATGTATGGAGCAATATATGGGGCTCATTATTCTGTATGGCGCACTATGTGATGGCCATAATACTGTATGGAGGACTATACTGCCCGGTTTTTGAGCTGATTGTAGAATTTACAATAGATCTCAGTCATGTAATGTAAGAAGTGAAGTATTTGGCATTGTACTATACCTATATTTCTGTGCCGTATCGGAGCATCATGAATTGTGGTATGTGTTAAAGGGGCCCACTGAGACTCTTTCGCCTGGGGCCCACGAAAACCTGGAGCCAGCCCTGCCCCCCCACAACTTTAGCCAAATAACCCCCATTTTTCAATGCATTACTATTATTCTAAAGTAAATTAAGGTTGACAAGCTTAAGTAATAAGAATTGATGTCGTTGGCATTGAAATGGGCACTATAGGTGTGTTTACTGTCCTCCACTCTCTGCTGACTTTTTTCCCGATTGACTTGCATTGGGTTTAGGTCGAGTTTCAATCGGACCTTCGACTTTTTCCGATAGTCGGCCGATTTCGTTAGACTCGACTTTTGAGAAAGTCGGGTGGTCCGAAACCTGACTCGACCCTCCCGGAGGCAAAGTCGCTCATCTCTACTAAATAATAAAATCTTTCTGTGCTTCTAGAATATCATTGTTCTCTGCAGCAATTGTCTTGTTTACATAAAATTATCTGTTGCCGTTAAGGATACTTGACTAGATGGAAGCTAAGGGAAGACTCTGCAGCTAGTATCCTTTAAGGATGGTGGGCCCCTAGAATGATTTTCTCTGGTGGGCCCAAACTACTCCAGTTCGACTCTGACTGCAGAGAAGGCTCTGGTGGTCCTAACTAGGCTTGCACAGGAGCGATCTTCCAACAGATCATTCATCCATCAAGTCGCTATGGCTCGAGATCTTGCCGTAGCCGTTAAAATTACAAAAATATCCAGTTCTTCATTATATGCTAAACTGTAGGGCAGTACATCAAAAGACTGACTTCAATTTTAGCATGTATGAATTTATGTATACAGGCTGCACCAACAATGTGAATAAATTGTGGATTTTTAGGCAGGTATAATTGCTATAAACATCTTTCTGCCAAGACATGGCTCCTATTGACAGTTGTGCTGAAGTGTGACTTAGTAACTTTTTAAGACGTTCATTCTTTAAAAAGCTGACAACTTACAGTATCAAGCAGCCTGACGGAGGCAGGGGAAATTTTTTATGATAAAAAAAATGAAATTACATTAGCCTGAGGCCTCTGTATGAAAAGACTCATTCTACAGTCACACCTCTTTACTTCACGCTGTGCACATCGAGCTATGAGACTGCACATTACCCTCGGCAATATTTGGATGAAGTTATGATAATAATATTTTTTGATGGAAACAATACTCTGACAAATGTTTGCAAATGTAACGAGTATTACTAGTTGGGGTCAGATTTATGATTAGTTATCTGCTTCATTGCCTATAGTCATAAAATCATTGATTTGAAAAATATATAGCAAAAAGAGTGAGATACCTGGCACATGTAACGAATGTTGACCCGACAGGTGTAGCATAGTGTGCTGTTCTTGACAGACCAAACAAAACTATCAATATGTGTGGAGACAGACTCATGTTAGGTATACAGTGGGGAAGATAAGTATATGATACATTGCTGATTTTGCAAGTTTTCTCATCTACAAAGAATGGAGAGGTCTGTAATTTTTATCATAAGTACCTTCACACGTCCATTTTTTGTGTTCGTATGTGGTCCGTTTTTTAAGGACCGTAAATACGGACACACGCACACCCAATGTATTCAATACTGGTGTGCACATGTCAGATTTTGCACACGGACCATGTGTCTGTGTGAAAAACCTGTTGACTTGTACGTTTTTTTATCAGCAGCAAGAACAAAATGCATGCCACACATGTGCACACTGATGACATATCTAGGACATCTGTGTATCATCAATGTAACACGCACCGGCGCCTGGGAAGAAGCAGTACAGATCACGCAGGTTCCCAAGCGCCGGCTGCTAAAGGCAGCTCTCATGTGGAAAATAAGGAAAACCAGCCCCAAACAACTTATAACATACCTTATCAACCCACAGCTGTCTGTTTAGCCTTTTCTTGTTTTAATTTACAGGGGGACCCTACATCATTTTTTTCTGGGGTCCCCTGTAAATTCACCAGGAAAGGCTAAGAAAACAGCTGTGAGCTGTTATTAATAGCCTGGGAACCTTTTGGGATATTGCCCCTTTTCCCAGATTATTAATATAAGCCCCAAGCCATACGTTTTCCCTTTGCTGGTTATGACAATTGCGCGGCAGCCCACGCCATTTTTTATTTAACTCTTTATTTTACACATGAGGGACACAACGGGTTCTAAATTCAACTTCCATCAATATCGCCTTGACTCGCTGATCTCAGGCAGACCAACCAACAAAGATGAGAGCTGCCTTTAAAGTCCAGGCCAAAGAGGAAAAAAATAGGTGGCACTCCGTGATGCAGTAAAACAATCCTTTATTTAATACAAGTAGTACAGGGGAGCAGGTGTAGCGGCTTGGTGCTAATGATAATAATCTGGGAAAAGGGGCAACATCCCAAAAGGTTCCCAGGTTATTAATAACAGCTCACAGCTGTTTTCTTAGCCTTTTCTGGTGAATTTACGGGGGACCACAGAAAAAATACATAGGATCGCCATGTAAATTCAAACCAGAAAAGGCTAAACATACAGCTGTGGGTTGATATTAATAGCCTGGGAAGAGTCCAAAGATATTGCCCCTCCCCCTTCAGGCTATCAACATAAGCCCTCAGCCACTCCAGAAATCGTGCATCTATAAAATGCACAAAACCTGGCTCTTAGATGCACTCTTCCCACTTTCCCTGTGGTGGTGGTAAGCGGGGTAATAGGGTTGGAGTTGATGCCACCTTTGTATTTCAGGTGACATCAAGCCCAGAGGTTAGAAATGGAGAGGCATCTATAAGACGCCCCCATTACTAAATCCATAGTAAGTATTGAAATAAACACACAGCAAGAACAAAATCCTTTATTTGAAAAAAAAAACCCTGCTTTACACATTTATTTAAAAATAAAAAGCAAAGTTATACTATCTTTAGGCCTAATCCATTGAAGCCCATGTCCCCTGTAAAAAAAAAGTAATACATAACCATTTCCCTCACCTGTCAGACATGAAGATAATCCTGATGCCCTTGCCCCCTGTAAAAAAACAAAAGTAATAAACAACCATATCCCTCACCTGTACGAAGTTAAGATTTTCCTGCAATGCCCATGTCCCCAGTAAAAAAACAAAAACGATAAACAACCATATCCCTCACCTGTCCGATGTGAAGATAATCAATACTGGC
The DNA here is from genome assembly GCA_033576555.1 of Oophaga sylvatica. Classification (NCBI taxonomy): domain Eukaryota; kingdom Metazoa; phylum Chordata; class Amphibia; order Anura; family Dendrobatidae; genus Oophaga; species Oophaga sylvatica. The sequence goes on along the minus strand of JARQOD010000003.1, from coordinate 493,942,814 downwards.
CCATGCCGTAATCCATCTCTGCAACATCTGATTTTCAAAATGAACGGTGCCATGATGCGACCATTCACGCTGAAAACCAGGACATAAAAAGCTGCTGCGAGGCGACTGGTCACGTCATAGAGGTTGCTGTCGGTCACTGAAGCTGCGCTCCCACGGGCAGTCCACTATGACCATCCCGAAGAACTACGGTGACCTCAATTAGATTACCGCTAGCACCGTGAGAATGGAGCCTAGCCTATTGGTGACAAATATCAGGACAGATAACCAGTGAATGTAATGTGCCAAAGCATCCATTAGGTTTTTAGGTTTTTTATGCTTAGCATTTCACATCTTTTAATATGTTGAGTTAAAGAAAAACTGAAATATTAACCACTGTTTTATTTTTTTAATAGCTCGAGTCAATAGTACACATGAAAATAAGAAACTTTGTAACATATCTCATTAAAGAAATCAGCTTCTTTTTCTGCCAGGACTGATCAGTCATTCTCAAAATTCTTAATTCATGGGTAAAATCAATCTTTAGTGAATACATATGTTCTCATTACTGAAATAGGAGCAGAGAGAAACTGCTCAGAGAGTTCTATGGAGAACTGTAACTGTTGTTTAAAGGGAATCTGTCACCCTAAATTGGCGGGATATTTAAATGATGGCAGTCAGGTCAGATGGGCGGTGTTTTGGGTACTTGCCTTAACATGTTGTTCGCCGCTGTCTCCATTATTTCTGGGAATTGTAGTCGTTGCCCTCCTTATAACGCGCCTGCCTATTGCAATCATGAATTGCGCACGTGCAGTATGCTTTGCCTGCAGATTGCAATGCGCAGGCGCGTTATATGGAGGGCAACGACTACAATTCCGAGAAATAATGGAGGCAGCGGCGAACAACATGTTAAGGCAAGTACCCAAAACACCGCCCATCTGACCTGACTGCCATCATTTAAATATCCCGCCAATTTAGGGTGACAGATTCCCTTTAAGTTGAACTTGCAGCAGAATGCCTGTATCTGTTTCTAGCTCCTTCCTCCTCCTCCTCCTCTCCTCTCTCCATAGAAATTTTAAAGAACCAACTGCAATCTCCTATCTCAGTAATGGGAATATCTGTCTTCATTGAATACACATCTTACCCCTGAATAGAGAGTGAAATATCGATACAGAATGAGAAAGAAACTGATTTATCTGAAAAATATTCCGAATTGAGAGTCCTCAGTGGTGATACCTTTCAATGGCTAACAGATTTATCTGATAAGATATATTATAATGTTTCTTATTTTTCTGCATACTACTGATTTATGAGGAACAAAAATAATACAACATGTATTCTTTCAGGAAGGACACATCTTTATTTAAAAGCTTCTGTATAATGAACAGGTGACAGGAGGCAAAGTAGAAGGACTAAAAGTTTTTTTTGAGATATCATTGGCTACAACGCGTTTCAAGACTTTTGGGCCTCTTTTTCAAGTAACAAGATGCCTATAATGTCAAAACTAATATAATAAAAATACGGTACTTTAAAAAAGAGCACCCATCCCGCCCCTAACTACATATAATACCAAAATGAAAAGAATACGAATTTCAAGGGTGCCGACTCTTTCGGCCATGACTGTATATGCCATACAGAGTGCCCGTGTACAACTGTTAGCTATCATATAGTCAATGTATGATGATAGTATTGGTGTTTGTTTAATGCTTTTTGTTAATGATCAGTTATTGTTCAGTTGCTATGTGGTGGCAATAGGTAGTCATTTTAGATTTAAAGAATTATTTCAGTGACCAGACTTTTTACAAGAAAAGTTTCATTGCTCTGCTCTGATGATCATTTGGTAATTTTTCTCATTACTATTCCTACTATTTTGCTTTTCTAGTTAGAAAGTATTTGTCTGTTATACAAACTTAAAGTGGATCATCAAAATGTTGTCCTATACAGTGGGGGAAATAAGTATTTGATCCCTTTCTGATTTTGTAAGTTTGCCCACTGGCAGACATGAACAGTCTATCATTTTAAGCGTAGGTTAATTTTAACATTGAGAGATAGAATATCAAAAATAAAATCCAGAAAATCACATTGTATAAATTATATAAATTTATTTTCATTTTGCAGTGAGAAATAAGCATTTGATCCCCTACCAACCATTAAGAGTTCTGGCTCCTACAGACCAGTTAGAAGCTCCTAATCAACTCGTTACCTGCATTAAAGACAGCTGTCTTACATAGTCACCTTTATAAAAGACTCCGGTCCACAGACTCAATTAATCAGTCATACTCTAACCTCTACAACATGGGCAAGACCAAAGAGCTTTATAAGGATGTAAGGGACAAGATCATAGACCTGCACAAAGCTGGAATGGGCAACAAAACTGTAAGTAAGATGCTGGGTGAGAAGGAGACAATTGTCGGTGCAATAGTAAGAAAATGGAAGAAATACAAAATGACTGTCAATCGACATCGATCTGGGGCACCATGTAAAATCTCACCTCATTCGGTATCCTTGATCATGATTGCAGTGAGAGATCAGCCTAAAACTACATGGGGTGAACTTGTTTATGATCTCAAGGCATCTGGGACCACCGTCACCAAGAAAACCGTTGGTAACACATTACGCCATAAAGGTTTAAAATCCTGCAGTGCCTGCAAGGTCCCCCAGCTCAAGAAGGCACATGTGGAGGCCCTTCTGAAGTTTGCCAGTGAACATCTGGATGATTCTGAGAGTGATTGGGAGAAGGTTCTGTGGTCAGATGAGACAAAAATTGAGGTCTTTGGCATTAACTCAACTCGTCGTGTTTGGAGGAAGAGAAATGCTTCCTATGACCCAAAGAACATCGTACCCACTTTCAAGCATGGTGGTGGAAACATGTTTTGGGGGTGTTTCTCTGCTAAGGACACAGGACTTACTTCACCGCATCAATGGGAGAATGAATGGAGCCATGTACCGTAAAATCCTGAGTGACATCCTCCTTCCCTCCGCCAGGACATGGCTGGGTCTCCAGCAAGACAATGACCCAAAGCATACAGCCAAGGCAACAAAGGAGTGGCTCAAAAAGAAGCACATTAAGGTCATGGAGTGGCCTAGCCAGTCGCCAGACCTTAATCCCATAGAAAACTTATGGAGGTAGTTGAAGCTCCGAGTTGCCAAGCGACAGCCTCAAATCTTAATGATTTATAGATGATCTGCAAAGAGGAGTGGACCAAAATTCCTCCTGACATGTGCATAAACCTCATCATCAGCTACAATAAACGTCTGACTGCTGTGCTTGCCAACAAGGGTTTTGCCACCAAGTATTTAGTCTTGTTTGCCAGAGGGATTAAATACTTATTTCCCCCACTGTATGTAATTATGTAGGGTTGTTGGCAATTACACACTGTTGTGTCTGGAGCACTGGCGGACACAGTCAGAAAAGGGCCCCTGTGCAAGAACAATACATGGGCCCTCTGCTGCCCAAGATCTCCTAAAAATGTAAAATTGTACCTGCTTTGGAGGTATAAATGGGCCTCCTCACCTCCTGGGCCCTTGTGCAGCTGCACAGGCTGCACCAATGATATGTCCGCCCCTGGTCTGGAGGGTTCTTGGCTTCCCCACAAGACACTGGATACTCAAGACTTCTAAAACATTACATTGCAATCAAAGCAACAACTTAGAGTTTATAGATGAGTCTGGCCTTTTGCTTAGTGACATGTAGTGTCCTGACTTGCAGCACCACCCATGCTTTCCTTTTGTCGCAGCTTACATACTGCACGCCAATGAGGCATACTTCCACTCGCTTTAGGCTACTTTCACACTTGCGTTTTTTAGCGCTGCGCATCGTGCGCTATTGGTCGCATGCGCAATGTTCCCCTATCATTAACATGGCGGGCGCAGTGTCTTGCGCTTGCACGCGCTCATTAGCGTTTGGCGTGCGCTGCGCATTTTCCAGGTGTGCGCCCAGACGCGCTAGACGCTACATGTTGCTTTTTTTTTTCCGGCACACCTATTTAAAAATGCGCGTGCGCACGTGTGCACACGCTATGCGCAAAAAAATAACATTGGCGTCTATGTGGGCGCTGGCGTGCGCGTGCCTTTGCGATTGTCAGCGCTTGTGTGCGCAAGCGATTTTTTAGTAAACATTGTCTAGACACTTGTCCAATGACCCCCTAGACAAGATACATTGTTTGTGAGGAGTCTAGATAAAAGTAGTATAGATTAAAGGAAGGTGTCAGTGCCACACAGACCCCTACACAGACTGCCTGGAGACTGCATGCTGATAAGACCTGAAGATACAGCCTGGATCCCTATAAAAAGGCCTGCAAACAGCGTGCACCAAACTACACTGCCTGGAGATTGGAGCTGGACACTGGACGATCCATCTTGGACCACAACAGCCTGGATATTGCCTGGAGACACTGTGCCTGGACTCAAGACCTATCCAAAGTGCAAGAATGTGAGTATTCTTTAACCAAATGACAGGCTGTCCTTATAATGTAATATGTGCTCATGTAATTTTTTTTTTTTTTTGCAGCATGTCTTCTGGATCAGAATATTCACCATCCCGGCAAGAACTGGCTGAAGCAGAGCATGATGTGAGTATCTTCCTGCCTTTGGGTAAGTATAGCTGCAGAATCTACAAATGGCTAAAATTTGTGTTTCTTTTTCGGACATCATCGTCGGACACGGGCATTGAGGAGTCTCAGCAGGAGCAGTCGCAGCCGAGTCAAGTCCCGGTGGCGAGACGGAATGTAAGTATATAGCCTTTGAATGTCTATTTCTTTTCTACTCCTATTGTTCTTTTATTTTTAAAAAATATACAAGATTGTAATTTTTATTTTGTTTCTTCTAGGTTCCACAACGGGACGACGACCTGTATGTGGATAATGAGTCCCTCATCTCCCAGGTCCATGAGCGTGTCCCGTTGTGGGACAGCCGTGATCGCAGTACAAGGACAATGTGGTGACCCGGCGGCTATGGAACGAGGTGGCCGCAGCGTTGATGATGGCTGGGACAGCGCCTCTCCAAACCTGAAAAGGCGTTTAGTAAGTATTTTCATTCTCTGTAATGCTGCACTCACTGTTGTTCCTGAGGCCACTGATGGGTTTACGGGCAGATATATTCTGCCAGTAAACCCAACAGTGCCCTATGTTCAACACTGACTGCCCTGTGTATGCTCTTGCAATGTGTTCTGCATTCTATGTTAGTTTTATGCTGCACTCACTGTTGTTCCTGAGGCCACTGATGGGTTTACTGGCAGATATATTCTGCCAGTAAACCCAACAGTGCCCTATGGTTCAACACTGACTGCCCTGTTATGCCTGCAATGTGTTCTGCATTCTGGTTTGTTTTATGCTGCACTCACTGTTGTCCAGGCACTGATGGGTTTACTGGCAGATATATTCTGCCATAAACCACAGTGCCTAGTTCACATGACTGCCCTGTTATGCTTGCAATGTGTTCTGCATTCTAGTGTTTTTTATGCTGCACTCTGTTGTTCCTGAGGCCACTGATGGGTTTACTGGCAGATATATTCTGCCAGTAAACCCAACAGTGCCCTATGGTTCAACACTGACTGCCCTGTGTATGCTCTTGCAATGTGTTCTGCATTCTAGTGTTTGTTTTTATGCTGCACTCACTGTTGTTCCTGAGGCCACTGATGGGTTTACTGGCAGATATATTCTGCCAGTAAACCCAACAGTGCCCTATGGTTCAACACTGACTGCCCTGTGTATGCTCTTGCAATGTGTTCTGCATTCTAGTGTTTGTTTTTATGCTGCACTCACTGTTGTTCCTGAGGCCACTGATGGGTTTACTGGCAGATATATTCTGCCAGTAAACCCAACAGTGCCCTATGGTTCAACACTGACTGCCCTGTGTATGCTCTTGCAATGTGTTCTGCATTCTAGTGTTTGTTTTTATGCTGCACTCACTGTTGTTCCTGAGGCCACTGATGGGTTTACTGGCAGATATATTCTGCCAGTAAACCCAACAGTGCCCTATGGTTCAACACTGACTGCCCTGTGTATGCTCTTGCAATGTGTTCTGCATTCTAGTGTTTGTTTTTATGCTGCACTCACTGTTGTTCCTGAGGCCACTGATGGGTTTACTGGCAGATATATTCTGCCAGTAAACCCAACAGTGCCCTATGGTTCAACACTGACTGCCCTGTGTATGCTCTTGCAATGTGTTCTGCATTCTAGGTGTTTGTTTTTATGCTGCACTCACGTGTTTGAATTTTCACTCAGTATTTGTGCCAGACGTGATTGTTCACGACTGCCTTGTCTAATGTGTTTTCTATTTTGTTATTTTGCTGCATCAGTGTCAAATCCGCACAGATGCCGTCCAAAGGCCCTCTGGTTCAACAGTCAATGACATGTGGATTCTTGAGCTATGTGTTGTGCTTTATATTCATTTTTTGACTGTCCAGTCACTCTTGTTCCTCATGTTAAGGTTGTTTTTGCTGCCAGATATATTGTAACAGCAAACATAACAGTGTCATGTGGTTCAACAGTCACTGACATGTGGATTCTTGAGCTTTTTATAATGCTGCATTAACAGTTTTAAATTTTCATTCAGGTATGTGTGTTGAGAGTGATTTTGCACAGACTCCATTGTCTAATTTTTTATTTTTTTTATTTTGATCATCAGTGAACAAAATCCGCACACGATGGCGCTCGATGAAGGACCGCTTTAACACTGATGTTCGAGCAGAGGGACAGGTTCGCAGTGGTTCTGCAGCAAGGCCCAGAAATAAATATCGCTATTATCGCGAGTTGGCGTTCCTGAGACCGGTCCTTGCTAGCAGAGCGTAAGTTTTTTTTTATTTTCTTTTTTTTTTTTTTAAGTTTTTTCTTTATTTTATTTTCCACAGCTGATGCTTCTTGTTCATGCATTATAGTAATGTTTTTTTTTTCTTTCCACAGCACCTGGAGCAGCACCATGCAGCCTGTCCCTGAAGCGGTCCTTCCTCGGACAACCTTGGACTCGTCCCAGCCATCCGACACCCTGGAAGCAACTTGCAGGTCAGCAACACGGACAGCTGGTGACCAGGAAGCTGGTCCATCAGGTGTTCCCCTCTCCCAGGTCTCTGCCACTGGTTATGCGGGCACTTCCCGCCAGCGGCAGAGGGCCATGGAGAGGAATGTCTTGCCCGAGTTTGTTCACTTGAGCGAGTCCTTTCAAGGCAATATCAAGACGCTTGGAGGCAGAGTTGGTAGCGGTTTTTCACTGATGGAACGTGGTTTTACCCACATGGATCACCGTTTCAACTGTGTCGAACAGCGTCTTGATCGCCTGGAGGCCGTACCTCAACAGACCAGCGCACCATTTTTTCAGTAAAATAGAACGGGGCATGGCGGAACACCTTACTCCTGAGCAACAGCTGAGTGTGATGCAGGCCTGCAGCACTGCTTTCTTGCAGCAGATGCAGCAGAATCTGTACGTGCAGCAGTCAGTGGTTGCATATCCAACAGTGCCACCACTGATTCGCCACACATCACTACCGACTTCTGCTGCATACCACTGCACGGCCACCAGCATTCCGAGTCACCACTACACCACCACAAGTCCGAGTACTGTTGGACACTCCACCGTCGCCACCACCATGGCAAGCGCTGCTCCTGTGTGGAGCAACACCCCCACAGACACTGGTCCACAGTCATGGACTCAAGCCACCGCAGTACCTGCTTGGGCCATGGCACCCACTTCTCCTTCTAGGAGTACCGCCACCAGTCAACAATTTCCCGCCACAGCACCCACTGATCCTATGAGTACCGTCACCAGTCAGCAACAATCCATTTCAAGGGCACCCACTTCTCCTTCTAGGAGTACCGACACCAGTCAACAATTTACGCCACAGCACCCACTGATCCTATGGTACGCCACCAGTCAGCAACATCCATTTCAAGGGCACCACTTCTCCTTCTAGAGTACCGACCAGTCAACATTACCGCCACAGCACCACTGATCCTAGAGTACCGCACATCAAACAATCCATTTCAAGGGCACTCACTTCTCCTTGGAACACCGCCAACCCTTTGGTTACTCCGAGCACTGCCAACACTTCCACCGCCACTGCCACCACCGAGCATGAGAGCGGTGACCCACATTCAGTCTTTTTTGTTTCAAGGCCAAGGTCAACGAGCTCAAGGCGGACACAGAGAAGTCGGTCCATGCATACTCCTGTCCCCAAGAAGAAAAATAAAAAATCTTTGTTTGTCCATCCACCCTCTCCTCCTAATGTGTCTCAAAGTGACTCTCATTTGATGTGTGATCTTCCTTCACCCACTACTTTTGTTTCCCTTCCCCTCGAACCCCTTCATCGGTTTCCAGCCGCTCTTCATCTCTGCACACCCCCAGAGTATCGAAATCACCACCAAAACGCCAGTAGCAATAAAAAATTTGTAATAAAAAAGCAGATTTCTATACAACTTCTGTGGCAGTGACGATACATATAGCATCTTGTACAAACATTGTACTAATCTGATTTTTCTATGACTACTGGGGCAGTGACTACCAATTGCATGTTGTACAAACATTGTACTAATCTGATTTTTCTATGACTACTGGGGCAGTGACTACCAATGCATCTTGTACAAACATTGTACTAATCTGATTTTTCTATGACTACTGGGGCAGTGACTACCAATTGCATGTTGTACAAACATTGTACTAATCTGATTTTTCTACTGACTACTGGGGCAGTGACTACCAATGGCATCTTGTACAAACATTGTACTAATCTGATTTTTCTATGACTACTGGGGCAGTGACTACCAATTGCATGTTGTACAAACATTGTACTAATCTGATTTTTCTATGACTACTGGGGCAGTGACTACCAATTGCATGTTGTACAAACATTGTACTAATCTGATTTTTCTATAACTTCTGGGCCACTGACAATACCATGCTCATGTGGACACAAATTGTACTAATCTGATTTTTCTATGACTACTGGGGCAGTGACTACCAATGGAATCTTGTACAAACATTGTACTAATCTGATTTTTCTATAACTTCTGGGCCACTGACAATACCATGCTCATGTTGGACACAAATTGTACTAATCTGATCTATCAAAAACCTTTGTGTGAATAGAAATATTTACTTTTTTTGTTAATAAAAAGAAATTATAATGTGATCTATACAAATGTAATCAAAAAAATCATTGGCAATTCAAATGTTGTTTTCCTGTTGTACAAAATAAATGTGCCAATCTTCTTTTAGTAATTTTGGTTTGCTTTGTGTTTATTTCGCCACCTACACACTGCGACGTACACACACTGCGATGTACACTTTGCGTTTTTGACTACACATAAGTACAGGAATGACACAAGTTTGTGTACTTCATGGAGATATGTTTAGTCCAAAACACAAATATATTACTTTTTTTGCAACAACAGTCTGTCTGTCTGATAATATTGCACAGACTGAATAGAGGATGGTGTTGGTGCAAGGCATATCTATTTAACCTTGCCAGATATACTAAAAAATGAAATGAGTAGGTGTGTTTTTGACATTATTTCACTTTGTGATACAAGGCCAGGGATTCTAGATATAGCTTGTAATTTAGCACATCCTCTATTCAGTGTGTCTTGAAGAAACAGAGGAGATGATGGTGAAAATACACTTTATATGTACAATACCCTGACCTTGTATCATTACTATCACACCTGGGCAGGTGAATAGACGAGTTTTAACCAGATGCGTTGCTTCATTATGCATATATTTGAAGGTACTGTAGTGATGCTGCTGTTTATAACTCATGTGTACTCACCTGCCCAGCCTTGTATCATTACTATCACACCTGGGCAGGTGAATAGACATGAGTTTTAACCAGCAGCGTTGCTTCAGTCTGCATTAATTTGAAGCATACTGTAGCGATGCTGCTGTTTAGAACTCATGTGTACTCACCTGCCCAGGCCTGATAATTCTGAAGTGACGATGCGTTATTTGGGGCATCACCACTTCAGCATGCCACCAGGCATTGGTATAGAACAAATGTATAATCTTTATTATCTCTGTGTTCCAAATCAAGTCACAGTGACACAAATAATTTATGTGTTAAATAAAGGTCATACAACTTGTGTGCATGTATATTTAACTACATAGTCAGGATTAAAAATAAATTCATGATGCACCCAAAAATATGCATCATGAATTCACTGGCCATTTCATAATTGTTTTTTAATTTAAAAACAGACTGCACGTGGTACAGGTATAAACAGAGGTATTTTATTGAAGTAAAAAAAAAAAAAAATTTATTTACATACAGACAAGAACATTCTTTTACACCATTTGTTCTTGCCAATCCACCCGTCCTACATCTGAGATGAAGTAGGCCGCAAATTGGTCTCTCATTTGGCTGACTTCAACAGAAGACCTGAGAGGGTGCTGAGTGAACTCGGGCAATGGGTTAGGAGCTGCATCATCAAGTTCAAAGTTTGGGTGCTCTTTCGCCATGACAAAGTTATGTAGCACCACACAGGCCTTCACAACTTCATCCACTGTTTGCACTTTCAGATGAATGGCTGTGCCCAGAATGCGCCACCTGGAAACCAGTATACCGAAGCACACTCTACAGTTCTCCTTGCCCTGGTCAGCCTGTAATTGAAAATTTTTTTGTTGTGGTCCAAGTCCCGGCTGGAGTAGGGTTTAAGTAGGTGTTGGCTCATCTGGAATGCCTCATCCCCAACCATTACAAATGGCATTGCTGGACCTTCGGTGTGGGGAAGAGGCCGTGGCATGGGGAAATTAAACTGGTTTCCATACAACCTCCGTCCCATGTCCGAGTTCTTAAACGCCTGTGAATCATTCCCACGGCCAAATGCCCCAATGTCCACTGCAACAAACATACAGTCTGCATCCGCAATGGCCATAAGAACTGTAGAATAGTACTTCTTGTAATTGTAGTACTCCGAGCCTGTTCTTTTAGGTTTGATGATGCGGATGTGTTTCCCATCAACTGCTCCCAAACAGTTGGGGAAATTGCATGTTGTCCAGAATTTTTCTGCTATTTCTAGCCACTTTTCGGTGTTGGGCAGGGGCATAAATTCCGGACAGAGAACAGTCCACAATGCCCGGCAGGTGTCAACAACAATTCCTGACAACGTGGAGATACCAATCGGGTACTGGAAGTGAAGTGAAGACACGCTCTCTCCAGTAGCAAGGAATCTATAGAAAGAACAAAAAAAATATTATTGTATATGTTTTTGTAAAACATTAATAAACCAAAAAATGGCATCAAAATAATTCTGCAGGTCTTTGTTTACTAGCTGTCAGAACAATAATTCTGTCATCTTTGTAATAGTACATGGCATAAGTAATACAATGATGCAGGCATTGGTTTCTCAATAATACGTACCGTAATGTCACCAGGAGTCTTTCCTCTGGAGGAATTGCCCGACGCAGCTGGGTGTCCTGTCTCCTTATTAATTGTTGGACCCGAGCAAGTAAATCCATGAAGGATTGTTGTGACATCCGGGTGTAGTCGGTAAATTTCTCCGGGTTTGACTGCAGCTCACTGTAGAGGGTGTGATACGCTCCACGACTCTCCCGGAGTTCTACAATGGGATGTACCCACAAACGCCGCCGCTGCCGTCTACGCTGTCTATCTCTCTTCCTTTGTTCATGGCAAGCAACGGCATAAGACTGTGCCATAGCCATGTCCACATCCAGGTTGAAGAAGAAATTCTGCATAAGCTGATCCATGTTCATCAAGGCAAATGCAAGCAAATGTAAAAAAGGGCTGTGAACAGGCTCTATATAAAGATTTTAAATAAGACACACCCACTGGTGTCCCATTGGTGGGTTCTGTTGCAAGAATTTTTCAAGGATTTTCATCATGTGTTTTGCACAGAAAAAACGCAAACGCATACAAAAACGCTTTAAATCGCATACAATCGCTTACAAACGCTGCGTTTTTTAAAAGCAATGCACACTATTCGACTGCAAAAAATCGCAGCGATTACACGCGTTTGCACGCGGATTTTTCATGCGTTTCATGTGCGCACGATGCGCAGCGCTAAAAAAACGCAAGTGTGAAAGTAGCCTTACTGATTTTTTTTCCGGTGGACGTACAAAACACAACTCAGGCCCAACGCTTCCTAGTTATTAACTGTGAGCACTAAGTAGTTTGCTGAATTGGCCCCCTAGTCTTCAGTATTCATAGGGAAACAGCTCCAATCACATCTCCCCCACCCTCCACCATTAATTGTCAGTGGCCATTTATGTAGGCAGATATTCATTAGTGAAAGCTGGGGAAAGAAAAGAAGAATTCCTCTGAATATCTGTATTTTCTTGAATAAGCAGTGCATTCGGTGTCGGACTGGGGTGACAAGGGCCCACTAGTAACATTGACACATTGGTTCATCTACATACAAATATTACATTACCCTCATTCACAAATTTATCTAAGCTTTTATATAATAATAAACTAAGTAGCTTGTTACACGAATGACGAGATGCTGCTTTTGTTCCTACATAGAGAATCAAATATATTGGGCCAGCTCCTGCTCATGTTGGGGGGGTAAGTGGGTTACAACTTACTCTGACACAGGGGTATTCACCTTTTCTCTGTGGGCCAGTCCGTGACTGGCTACACATGAACATGATGAGCCGAGAACATGTGCAACCAACACAAGTGAAGCATTGGAACCACTAGAGGGAGACAAAGCTTAACATTGTTCAGAGGTAAGATTTAGTTATTGAGAGTCATAAATAGGTCAAACAATGTGTGAGACAATGTGAGTCATATTATCAGATACTGAAATGTAATATGTAAGTGTACAAGTAATCAAAAGGAATGAGGCTGATGACTACCGTGGATGTGCCTTGATTGCCTGCTATGTCTGCATACATAGTATGAGCATTATGTTATTATTAGACCATACAGGAGAAACCAGAAGGCATTAATATTGTGCTATGAATAGATATCATTACTTACACGTCATTTCTGCCTTATTGCTTTTCAATGAGTCAATTTCTGCTCTTATGCCTATATATACATACATTATGCGTCAGCACACTGATTACTAAATACATACTGAATATAGCTATACACATAAAAGCCGGGAGGTAATTAGTTAACATTTTTTGATAAAAAAAATGCAGCAAAACCAGCGACAAGGTGACCTCATATAGATGGAACCTGACTCTGGTGACTCACATCTCTATATGCCTAATCAGGTCTTAAATGAACAAGAGAAGAGATAGGATCCAGGCTTAGCTCTAATTAAAACCTAGAGTTAAGGTCCATCCATATGAGGTCACCTTGTCGCTGGTGGATCGCTTCAATGCTTTTTGATTAAAAATGTTAACCAAGTACCTTATTTTCTTTTATTGTGTACCACGGGTTCACTAATCGCAGTGTGCTGACACATAGTGTATGTATATATGTGCACCTGCAGATTAATTTTACACCCTTGGGGTGTACGCTTTTTTTATGTTAATTTCTGCCCAGTCTTTCTTAACGGCTAAATAGGAAACACTGACCATATTCAAAGCTAGAAAGAGCATCGGTTAGAGGTTTTTTTTTCTTTGGAGATTTTTGAGTGCAATTTTTTCGATGGATTGTTACTGTACCCATGCAGACATTGTTTCTGTTTGACCAGCTACTCCTAAGAAGATTCACTACGGTTCCAAGTTCTTAATGCTTTGATAGAGATCCAGATTTAGGCTATGTGCACACGTATCAGAATTGCCGTGGAAATTTCCGCCGCAATCCCGCACCTCCCTGCCACGGGAAATACGCATTTTATTGGTATGCGTATTCCCGCTAAAACCTAGCGTTTTGCAAGCGTAATTAGCTTGCAGAACGCTAGCGTTTTCATAGCGATCTGTAGCATCGCTTGGAAAACTGATTGACTGGTTGGTCACACGAGTCAAACATAGTGTTTGACAAGTGTGACCACCTTTTTACTATTGATGCCGCCTATGCCGCATCAATAGTAAAAAGATCTAATATTAAAAATTATAAAAAAAATAAAAAATTGTGATATTCTCACCTTCCGGCGGCCCCCGCAGCCTTCCTGGTCCTCGCGATGCTCCCGGCAACTCCCGGTCCCAGTGATGCCTGGTGACAATGACCCCAGATGACGTAGCATCACGCGAGACCGCTGCGTCATCTGGGGTCATTGTTACACATTTTTCCATCTCTATGATAGTGTCCATTTTAGATTCAACAAGGAGGTGAAAAACTCATACCCAAATGTATCCCGCAAAAAATGAAATTGACAAAGACCTCCTGGTAAAATGAAAGAAAAAAGGACAGTTGTAGGGTGCTGTGACTTCATTGCACAAGCACACAAATAAATACAGCCGCACTCTGAGCGCAATAAAGTGCAGTCAGACACTGAATAAATGTCTATTGAATTGCATTACTGCTCATAAACTATATAGACTTTGTATAAGTTCCCATTTGAAGGCATCGGGTTGTCGAAAAGCAGATGGCCTCACAGAATGAAACTGTATCCTGTCTAGCCAAAGCAGAAATGTAAAGAAAAATGTTCTTACCCACAGACAATAAAAACAATATAAAACAATTGCATAGGATGTGAAATAAAAAAGAAAATTAGAAAGTGGTATAACTTTTATTTATGCAGTAGTTTTTCCTTCATATTTACAGGATATATCATCTGGAACATAACTAGAGTTCTATGGATAGTGAGGCAACTTTTCGACCTGGGACCCCCCACAACTACAAGATTATTGCTTGGATGTGTGGGCCCATGATGCCCTGCTAAGGTCTATGAAGAATATTTGTTATCCCTACTATAAATACTGTTACTGAACAAGCCCAACTATACCAATACCAATGCTACCACCAATACCACTACATAAGGAAGAAATAATACCACCAGACCATGACTAACTATTGGCACCACATAGCGACTGAACAATAACTGATCAGTAACAAAAAGCACTATACTAACACCAATGCTATCATCATACATTGACTATATGATAGTTGTACACTGACACTCTGTATGCCATATACATATCAAAAAACTGACCGGCACATCCAAACATAGATCCAGTGTGAACAGGTGCTAAACCCAGAGTCACCAACTCATGCACATACAAGAAAAAATGGTAGCACACTGTAGCGCTATAGCTTGCAAACACGAAATATGAAAAATGAATTGCATCACTGCCTTAGAAATATGAAAAATTGAGAAGTCTTAGCGCATAAGATGGCCAAATTATGTGTGCCTGATAGCCACGTTAAGGCTCTTCTCGTATATCAGGTCCTAACTAATGCCAATCCTCGCTTAGAAAAGTCTGTCTGCATGGGAACATATGAATCCTCTCTTAAGACTAAAATCTACATCTCTGAGGAGATATACAGTCATGGCTGAAAGTGTTGGCTCATATGGATTCGACCCAGGCACTGTTGGCTGACAGACCAGAGTATCCTTAATATTATCGTTTAAACGTGCATGTATATTAATATTGGTGTTCCATATACTGCATATACCCAGTATTTAGTACATGCAGCTCAATAGCAGTGTAACTGAGCCACGCAAGGTTTAATGAACTTGACAGGCAGTGGTTAACCATTTTCATGGAGGGATATCTAGTCAATGACTAGTTTATTGGTATGACACAATATTGTCATTAATACATGAATTGCCATTACTTGGTTATGTGACTGATGTGAAGAATAACACCAGAGAGATAACAAAGAATCCCACCGCTGCCACCACTAGTGATGAACCCACCCCGCCTGGCATCACCATTACGTCAGACAGCTCACATAATGCAGTCTCCATACCCTCTGGAGACATGTAAGGTCAGTTTTGTACAGTTTTAAACAGATACCCCCTGTTCACACAGGCCTAGGGAGGCATGAGGAGTGAGAGGATATGGCCCACGCAGTCAATGACATGGCACCACATTGGCTCACAACTCTGAGAGGCTGAGAGGCCCCTTTCACTAGAATGAGTGAAACAGTGCCTTGTCATCCCAGTAGGACTGCTCCAGTTCCTTGTTAGATATAAGCATGGGTAGGTTAACGGGAGTATATCGGGCCAAAAACCAGCCCCGGTAGCATGGAAAGATAAGCCGAGAATACAGACGTGTGGATTTGTGGATTGAGATAAAATAGCAGCCCAAGGTTAAATTATATGTTTAATTTCCTTAAGGGAACACTAGACAATACACTATATACACAATGGTTATACATATACAGTGGTCAGCTATGCAAATGCAGATAGTGGTAGGACAAAAGATGAATCATGTCCATCACCCGGTTGATGTTCGACCATTTTGACCATGTGTGTGCTGGGCCACAGTGTGCATGGCTGCCAGCTAGATCCTAGGTCCTTCACAGCACGTTACTGGATGTGAGCCCACTTCGAAGTGGACTGCATGCATAACAAAGACAGACCACATGGCCTTACAGTAGCCTTTATCCCATTTGGGTCACTCCCTCCTGCCCTCTGGGCTGAACCTAAATCCCCTCCCTTTGCCTCTAGCAGCTAAAACCGCCAAAACTTAAGATGGGTCAGAACTCCTTAATAGATGGTCTTAGGGAGGCGGTTTTGCTGCCCTCGGATCTAGCCGGTCCCCTGCTACGCATTGAGAGTAAACACATTTTTGCTATCTGATTCCTACTAGCCATTCTACGTATCTCTTCATCATGTGGTGCTAGAACAGATTGAGACCCTATAAAGCGTTTGGTCTGGTCCAGAGATCTTGAAGATGTAGCCTTTGTGTAACCAGGACATATTATAAGTCCATATTCTCTTTATAAAATCATAGCTGGTGGAATAAAGAAGTTAGACTGCATGTTACCCACATGGCAAGCAAGCCTCTTGTTCTTAGCTTAACTGGCTCAAGGTGTGCGACCTGTCACTCACAGCCTTTTGAGGCTTGACCCCTCCCTGCTGAGTTTGGTGTTCTCATACAGCTGTACGCTGAAGGGGGTATTTTATAATCCCTTGCCAGATAGGATACAAATGATTGACATGAAATTATATCTCCCATATTCTTCACAACCGATCTTAATAAATTTGATAATAACTTGTTTTATTGTACCACTGAGTGTAATGACACTGCCTGGTGTCATAGAAAGGCAGCCTAGGGGGCGCAAGTGGGAGTGCAGAGAGAGGAAGAAAAGAGGCACGCAGAACACACAGGACCTGAGCTAGACTGATCACGTGATAGCTGCAGGGACTAAGGGGGCAGAGCTACCGCACGAGCACGGGGGATCTGCAAGGAACGCAGGACACAGAGCACAAAGATAGAGAAGTGGTCAAAAGACAAGCCGAGGATCGGGAGCCAGACGAGAGCGAGGTACCAAGGGGTAAAACAGCAGATTAGTCAGAGACAAGCCAAGGGGTCAGAAAGCCAGGACAGACAGAGAAGTGCCAAGCAGAAAACAGGGGCAGTAGTTAGGGGATGAACCGGGTCATACACAGCAAAATACACTTGCACAGAGGAACAGCGATTACTGGAGAATAACCTGGGTCAGCTACCTCAAACCGAGTAGACGGAAGTATAACCGACTCAGAACCCAGAAACCACCAGCATTAAATAGCCGCCCCAGAACCAAAGAGAAGTGGAATAATTTAACCCAGACCCAGACTTGACCAGGACGGAGCCAGAACCAGCCCATCCAGAATCATGACACTGAGTCTACATTCTCTGTGCAGCTGTTAACAATGGCTCTGCTTTTGAGTCCACATCATGGGCGTACCCAAGATCAAAACTAGGGGGGGGGGCAAGCCATGGTTGTTCAGGTTGTAAAATTTTAGAACGAAAAAGGTGAATGAAACGAAAATTGACCAGCCCCTGTATACGTCACCAGCCCCAGCCCAGTACCTGTATATACTTAAGGCCTGGCCCAGCACCTTTATATACATCTCCAGCCCCAGAACCTGTATATACATCACCAGCCCAGCACCTGTATATACATCACCAGCCCAGCACCTGTATATACATCACCAGCCCCAGCACCTGTATATACATCACCAGCCCAGCATCTGTATATACATCACCAGCCTAGCACCTGTATATACATCACCAGCCTAGCACCTGTATATCTGTATATACATCACCAGCCCAGCCCCTGTATATACATCAGCCCCAGCCCTGTATATACATCAGCCCCAGCCCAGCACCTGTATATACATCACCACCAAGCCAGCCCCTGTATATACATCACCACCAGGCCAGCCAGCCCCTGTATACGTCACCAACCCCAAC
The DNA here is from genome assembly GCA_033576555.1 of Oophaga sylvatica. Lineage (NCBI taxonomy): Eukaryota > Metazoa > Chordata > Amphibia > Anura > Dendrobatidae > Oophaga > Oophaga sylvatica. The sequence continues at coordinate 493,924,649 of JARQOD010000003.1, read as the reverse complement.
CCAGGACGGTCAGACGGTCTGTATATACATCACCAGCCCCAGCCCAGCACCTGTATACGTCACCAGCCCCAGCCCAACACCTGTATATACTTAAGGCCCGGCCCAGCACCTTTATATACATCATCAGCCCCAGCACCTGTATATCTGTATATACATCACCACCCAGCACCTGTATATACATCTCCAGCCCAGCACCTGTATATACATCACCAACCCAGCACCTGTATATCTGTATATACATCACCAGCCCAGCACCTGCATATACATCACCAGCCCCAGCCCAGCACCTGTTTATCTGTATATACATCACCAGCCCAGCACCTGTATATCTGTATATGCATCACCACCCAGCACCTGTATATACATCACCAGCCCAGCACCTGTATATCTGTATATACATCACCAGCCCAGCACTTGTATATACATCACCAGCCCCAGCCCAGCACCTGTATATACATCACCACCCATCACCTGTATATACATCACCACCCAGCACCTGTATATACATCACCAGCCCAGCACCTGTATATACATCACCAGCCCAGCACCTGTATATCGGTATATACATCACCAGCCCAGCACCTGTATCCGTCACCAGCCCAGCACCTGTATCCGTCACCATCCCAGCACCTGTATATGTCACCAGCCCAGCACCTGTACACGTCACCAGCCCAGCACCTGTATACGTCACCAGCCCAGCACCTGTACACATCACCAGCTCAGCACCTGTATACGTCACCAGCCCAGCACCTTTATACGTCACCAGCCCAGCACCTGTATACGTCACCAGCCTCCAGCCCAGTGCCTGTATATACATCACCAGCCTCCAGCCCAGCACCTGTATATACATCAGCCCCAGCCTCCAGCCCAGCACCTGTATATACATCACCAGCCCCGGCCTTCCAGCCCAGCACCTGTATATACATCACCAGCCCCGGCCTCCAGCCCAGCACCTGTATACATCACCAGCCACAGCCTCCAGCCCAGCACCTGTATATACGTCACCAGCCCCAGCCCAGCACCTGTATATACATCAGCCCCACTGTATTACAGGTGCTGGCCGCTGGGCTGATGTATTTTACTTTAAACATCTTTCTGGATCAATTATTATTATTATACACTCAGTCTGGCAGTCTGAGTGACTCACTTACCCAGTCCCAGAGAGACCGGCGTCACTGATGTGATGATACCCACCACCCTACCTAACGCCACGCGATTGCAGCAGGCAGGCCGCAGGCATCAGGCACGCGTGGGTAGGGAGTGTGTCCTGCCTGGACTCCCTGATGCCTGATACGTTGAGGCTGCAGCTCTCACAACCAACTGCTGCAGGCCTGCAGCCAGGGGCGGGTGAGCAGAGCGCGCTCTCTCCGCCCACAAAGAATGTCCTGACATATAACGTCAGGTAGTTCTTAACCCCTATGTGAGTCGCAAGCACCTTTTAAAGGGCCGGCAGAAGAAAAAGGGGCTCGGTGGCCTCATCATGATAGGTGCGCAAGGGCGCCCCTGCTTCTAGGGAGGGGTAGCTGTCCCCCCTTCCCCATGGTGGGTACGCCCATGGTCCACATCATACATGGGGTCACGACATGGAATGTACCAGTATGTCCAATGTCAACAAGGGGTTAAATAACAGCACACATTAAATGTTTTTCTTTGCCCTATGGTATATTTTCTACAGGGTTGCAAATTCTATATATCTGGAGATTCATCACATTGCAATAATTATAACTGATCAATCCTACAAAGATAAAATGCATCCTATGAGCAATGGCTAAAAGGTTGATTATCATTAAACTAACCATCATAACTTTGTATTCTACATTTTAGAAATCTAAATAATATAAAGCTAAATGTAAAATGTGAAGTATAAAGCTCAGCAGTGACTTAATAGATGGAGGATTTTCAACAGAAAAAGGAAACTTACACAAAAAAGTAGTGGCTTTAAATCAGACACGGGAAGCTGATCCTTTTATGTAAAAGAGGATTATTCAAATTCAGCAAAAGCCAGTAAAAATGTGCATAGTACAAGACATTGTAAATCCTCCCTATGTGGAATTATTGGAAGACCTTTTGCCATATATACTGGCTCAATGTGACTTGATGACACTGCTGCGCTCAATGCTCATCTGAGCTCTTTTAAAAAATATTGTAGAGGAAAGTTGCTAATAAAAAGACCATTTGCTTGTGGTAATCCCATGGCCCTGGTGGAGAATATGGAGCGCTGCTCTGGCTACTTGTTCAGGGAGGTTGTATTTTAAAGGTCACTCTAATCCTTTTAAGTTAATACCTACTTACAGTGTATGGGTGAGAAAAGAGAATTCACGCTGCAGCTGGCGCTCTGCTGTCAGAACCCAAGCTCACTACACTGAGCAATGTGTCAAATTCATTTTCACAGTAAAGGCTATCTATGCAAACAAATGAAGCTTTTTCCTTTTTTTTCCCTAAATGGAAGCCTTTAGCCAGCCTCAGCTATAGCGGACCCTGTAGTCAGCCCCTGAAGCTGCCCCGGTGGGGTTTAATAACCTGGATCATATCGTTGATAAGTGGCTGGTTTAATTCTTGCTTTGATGCCCAGCCTGTCATCCCCAAGGGTGGTGGAACCGTGACGTTGTTTCTAACATTTGGCTGGCTTATCCCAGCACAACAGCTAGTAAAAAAAACGGCATGGCTTCTCTATGCCCTCCATCTTTCTCATTCCTCCTGCTGGGTTTGTGTACATCACCCTTTGTTCCCATCTTAGCTGCTGAAGTGATAACAGATCTGGAAGGGACGCTGTTGGGTGCTAATCTCTGCCTCAGAAATTCTTCAGTCAGTTCCTTTTTTGAGAACTCCCCCGCCCCCCCATTAATAAATTCTAGCATCTGCCAATGTCAGTCTGTTTACCAAATGCACAATTGCAATGGTTGCAGATGAAGTCATTTTACCCGTTTAGATGAATATGCTGGGGTGCGGGAAAGCACTTACACATCATATGCATTTTAATAGTTTTTATTATAAAGTCTAATGCTATGATCCCAAGCTTGTATATTAAAGTGAAGCCTCTAGCAGCAAAAAATAATTATATGTGCTAAATCCACTTTATACGAATATCACTGAGTATTCTTAGCTTGTTTCTTATGTCATTATATTTCAAGCATGGCCATCTCATGGCAACAACACTTTTATCTCCATCTGTGTTTCTCTTTCTTCAATTGACAATCGATTATCCAATGTGATGTCATTTCTATATACAGAGCTGGAGAACAAATTCTAAAAGTGACCCTGTCAGCAGGATTGTGATCTATAATGTGTATTTCATGCTTTTCTTTGTTGGTATACATAGATTCATTAAAAAAAAAATCAGTTTGAAAATGGTGTCGGCTGCGCATGCGCAGTAGCATCTATCAGTAAACCGATAGCTGCTACTGCGCAGGTGCCGGCAGCGCCATCTTGCTAGAGAAAAAAAAATTGCCTCCTCAAAGATGGCACCACTGGCACGTTGGCTGTAGGAGCTATCAGCGATCGCCGATAGCTGCTACTGTTCAGGCGCCGCTTGCCCAATTTTTATCAAGGAATTTTTTTTCTCTAGCAAGATGGCGCTGCCAGCGGTTGTGCAGTAGCATCTATCGGCGATTGCCGATAGCTGCTACTGCACAGGCACCATCTTGAAGGAGGAATTTTTTTTCTCTAGCAATATGGCGCATCCGACGCCTGTGCAGTAGCAGCTATTGGATCACTGATAGATGCTACTGAGCAGGCGCAGCAGGCACCCTTTTCAAACTGATTTTTTTTTTTTTTTTTTTTTTATGAATCTGAGGATACCATCAAAGAAAAGCATGTAATACACATTATAGATGTACCTGCCTGCAGAAGGGGATTTTTTATTCACTATCTATCTATCTATCTATCTATATATATATATATATATACATATATATATATATATATGTATATATATATATATATATATATATATATATTATATATATATATACACAGTACAGTGGGTACAGAAAGTATTCAGACCCCTTTAAATTTTTCTCTCTTTGCTTCATTGCAGCCATTTGGTAAATTCAAAAAAGTTAATTTTTTTCTCATTAATGTACACGCTGCACCCATCTTGACTGAAAAAAAACAGAAATGTAGAAATTTTTGCAAAATTTATTAAAAAAAATCTGAAATATCACATGGTCATAAGTATTCAAACCCTTTGCACTGTATTGAGTAGAAGCACCCTTTTGAGCTAGTACAGCCATGAGTCTTTCACACCTGGATCTGGGGATCCTCTGCCATTCCTTCTTGCAGATCCTCTCCAGTTCTGTCAGGTTGGATTGTGAATGTTGGTGGACAGCCATTTTCAGGTCTCTCCAGAGATGCTCAATTGGGTTTAGGTCAGGGCTCTGGCTGGGCCAGCCAAGAATGGTCACAGAGTTGTTCTGAAGACACTCCTTTGTTATTGTAGCTGTGTGCTTAGGGTCATTGTCTTGTTGGAAGGTGAACCTTCAGCCAAGTCTGAGGTCCAGAGCACTCTGGAAGAGGATTTCATCCAGGATATCTCTGTACTTGGCCGCATTCATGTTTCCTTCAATTGCAACCTGTCGTCCTGTCCCTGCAGCTGAAAAACATCCCCATAGCATGATGCTGCCACCATCATGTTTTGCTGTTGGGATTGTATTGGGCAGGTGATGACCAGTGCCTGGTTTTCTCCACACATACCACTTAGAATTATCACCAAAAAGTTCTATTTTCGTCTTATCAGACCAGAGAATCTTATTTCTCATAGTCTCGGAGTCCTTCATGTGTTTTTTAGCAAACTATGTGGGCTTTCAGATGTCTTGCACTGAGGAGAGGCTTCTGTCGGGCCACTCTGCCATAAAGGCCCAACTGGTGGAGGGCTGCAGTGATAGTTTACTTTATGGAACTTTCTCCCATCTCCCTACTGCATCTGTGGAGCTCAGAGAGAATGATCTTGGGGTTCTTCTTTACCTCTTCATCAAGGCTCTTCTCCCACAATTGCTCAGTTTGGCTGGATGGCCAGGTCTAGAAAGACTTCTGGTGGTCCCAATCTTCTTCCATTTAAGGATTATAGAGGCCACTGTGCTCTTAAAAACCTTGAGTACGGCAGAAATTAGTTTGCAACCTTGGCCAGATCTGTGCCTTGTCACAATTCTGTCTCTGAGCTCCTTGGCCAGTTCCTTTGACCTCATGATTCTCATTTGGTCTGACATGCACTGTGAGCTGTAAGATCTTATATAGACAGGTGTGTGTCTTTACAAACCAAGTCCTATCAGTTTAATTTAACACAGCTGGACTCCAATGAAGGAGTAGAACCATCTCAAGGAAATGGACAGCATGTGACTTAAATATGAGTGTTTGAGCAAAGGATCTGAATACTTATGACCATGTGATATTTCAGTTTTTCTTTTTTAATAAATTTGCAAACAATTCTATGTTTGTTTTTTTTAGTCAAGATGGGGTGCAGAGTGTGCATTAAGAGAAAACAATGAGCTTTTTTGAATTTACCAAGTGGCTGCAATGAAACAAAGAGTGAAAAAATTAAAGGGGTCTGAATACGTTCCGTACCCACTGTAATCTATATCTTCTCCCTTTCGGTTTCATTCCATTGCTTCTCGTGTTTACATGTGCAAATGAGAGTAATGATAATCCCTCTACACGGTGAGAACCCTTCAGATATTTGTAGACAGCTATTAAGTTTCCTCTTAGTCTTCTTTTTTGCAAGCTAAACATTCCAAGATCCTTTAACCGTTCCTTGTAGGACATACTTTGCAGACCGCTCACCATCCTGATAGCTCTTCTCTGAACTTGCTCTAGTTTTTTTAATGTCTTTTTTTAGAATGTGGTGCCCAGAACTAAACTCAGTATTCCAGATAAGCCCTGACCAAGGAGGAGTAGAGGGGGATAATTATTTCATGTGATGTAGACTTTATACTTCTCTTAATACATACCAGAACTGTGTTTGCCTTTTTTCTGCTACATCACACTGTTGACTCATGTGCAGTGTGTGATCTATTAGTATACCCAAGTCTTTGTCACACATGCTGTTATTTAGTTCTACTCCTCCCATTCTATAGATGCTTGTTGTAAATACTCACCTTCTTCCAATGTCTTCAGAGTTCAGTAGCTCCTCCTCCTTGGTGGTGGGGGCGCTTCTCTTTGCTCAGTGCATAAATGAAATTATAATACTCACTGCTTCTTCTCCTGTGATCAGGTCTCTCCAGGATTAGAGCTCGCATCTCAATGTTCATAGACAACAGCATTATCTATGAACCACAGGTCATAATTAAATATTTAGACTTGAGAGTCCTCAGTGGTTGATACCTTTGACACTCTTAGTGCTGGGATGAATATATCCCAGAATTTTATGTCTTTCTACAACAATTAAGGAATCTGCTTCCCTGACCTTTTAGGGTCATCACAACACAATACCAGACCCCAATCAGAGGGTAATAAAACTTTCACTCCTTATCTATGAACTAGTCATATTTATGTTCATCCCTCTGCCATAATGACAGTTCTGCTTCACGTCACTTGTCTTACCTATTGCATTATTCCTGTGTCCTTTGTGTATATAAATATGTGATTCTTCAGCTTTTGTTTTAGTCTTTGCCTGATGAAGAGACCTGCGTAGTCTCGAAAGCTTGCAATTTGTTACCATCTTTTCAGTTAGCCATTAAAAGGTATCAACCACTGAGGACTCTCAAGTCTAAATATTTTTCTGTTGTAAAAATGAGAAATCTCTGGTCAACTTTTAACCCTTATACCGTATATACTCGTGTATAAGCCGACCCGTGTATAAGCCGACCCCCCTAATTTTGCCACAAAAAATTGGGAAATATTATAGACTCGTGTATAAGCCGGGTGTATAAACTGCCCTCCTGCTCTGTGCTGCCCCCATCCAGCTCTGTGCTCCCCCATTCTCCTCTGTACTCCCCCCCTCCTGCTCCATCCTCCGCTGTGCTCCCCATTCCTTCTCCGTCCTCCTGTGCCCCCTGTCCTGCTGCTCCATGCTCCTCTGTGCCCTCCATCCTCCCCTGTCCTGCTCCATGCTTCCCCCGTCCACCGATCTCCCCCCCAGTCCTGCTCCATGCTTCCCCCGTCCTGCTCCAGCTTCCCCCGTCCTCCTCCACGCTTCCCCCGTCCACCGATCTCCCCCCCGTCCTCCACGCTTCCCCGTCCATCGATCTCCCCCCCGTCCTGCTCCATGCTTCCCCCGCCCTGCTCCAGCTTCCCCCGTCCTCCTCTATGCTTCCCCCGTCCACCGTTCTCCCCTCCCGTCCTGCTCGTGCTACTTGTCCTCTCCTCCATCATACTCACCCCTCCCCGTGCCATCGCTGAGCGTCCCTGCAATCCTGCGTTCTCCCCGTCTTCTTGCAGCTCTCCAGCACTGAGCGGTGATGTAATACCGCTCATTAAGGCCATGAATATGGAAGCCACGCCCATGGGAGTGGCGTCGCGTCCATATTACATGACCTTAATGAGCGGTATTACATCACCGCTCAGTGCTGGAGAGCTGCAAGAAGACGGGGAGAACGCAGGATTGCAGGGACCCTCAGCGATGGCACGGGGAGGGGTGAGTATGATCCCAGCCACCGGCTCCTGCCGCGGAATCCCCTCCCCCGCTGGTTTCTGCCCTATGACTCGTGTATAAGCCGAGGGGGCATTTTCAGCACGAAAAAAGGTGCTGAAAATCTCGGCTTATACACGAGTATATACGGAAACTTCGTAACAAAAAAAAGTTTTGGTTCCAAAATTGTGCTGATGTAAAGTAGACATGTGGGAAATGTTATTTATTAAGTAATTTCTGCCACATATCTCTCTGATTTAAGGGCATAAAAATTTAAAGCTTGAAAATTGCAAAATTTTCGCCATATTTCTGTTTTTTTCATAAATAATAAATAAGTCATATCGAAGAAATTTTACCACTAGCATGAAGTACAATATGTCACGAGAAAACAGTCTCAGAATCAGCAGGATCCGTTAAAGCGTTCCAGAGTTTATCCTCATAAAGTGACAGTGGTCAGAATAGTAAAAATTGTCCCGGTCATTAAGCTGCAAAATGGCTGTCACTAAGGGGTTAAATATCATTGCTCATCTACTGCTCCTTATTCAGATTACATCGCTGATGACATCATCACAGCTGGCAGTTCTGACGCTCTGTGACATCACTGATGACATCATCACAGCTGGCAGTTCTGACGCTCTGTGACATCACTGATGACATCATCACAGCTGGCAGTTCTGACGCTCTGTGACATCACAATGCTGCGTTCAGTGTTCTATGGGCTGGAGGACTCTGGAGTCTTTTGAGGGTTTGATGTTGGAGAGAATGGATGTGAGGAGAGTTATTGTAGTGCTGTTTACAATTTTTTTCTATTGTGTAGAAGGGAAACCTGCTAAACCACCAGAAGGTAAGAGACATTGATAAATGGGGATTAAATATTGTATTTTTCTTTGTGTGTTCATGGGTTTTGGTTATAGAACAGTTGTGTGTCATATTGCATTTTATCACCATTTTCCTTCTTTCTCTTCTGGACAGCGGTTTCCCAGAGACCAGGGACTGTGATGTCCCCCACAGTGACATCGAATATCAGCGATGATAATAACAGTGAGTAGTCGATTCCTTCATCTCCTAGTTCTACTCCCATCATCCTATACCAAGTCCTGTCCGCAGTTTTATACATAATGTGCCGCCCTTATCCTGACAACGTCTCCTAGAATATTCTGTCTGTGATAGGAATTAATATCCGGCATCTTGTTTCTTTCTTACCAGTCATTATTCGCTATGTCCTACCTATATATCTGATGATAGTGTTTGCCGCTTTGGTCGGGGTCTGCATCTGCTGGTGAGTTTCCATCTTCTCCTCTCCATATCATATTACCTTTTCATATAAATGGGAAGCACCGTGACTCAGTGGTCAGCACTGTACTATACACAGGGCAGCACGTTGGCTCAGTGGTCAGCACTGTTCTATATACACGGTAGCATGGTGGTTCAGTGGTTAGCACTGTACTATATACAGGGTAGCATGGTGGTTCAGTGGTTAGCACTGTACTATATATAGGGTAGCACAGTAGCTCAGTGGTCAGCACTGTTCTATATACAGGGTAGCACATTGGCTCAGTGGTTAGCACTGTACTATATACAGGGTAGCACAGTGGCTCAGTGGTTAGCACTGTTCCATATACAGGGCAACATGGTGGCTCAGTGGTTAGCACTTTACTATATACAGGGTAGCACAGTGGTTAGCATCATACTATATAAAGGGTAGAATGGTGGCTCAGCGATTAGCACTGTACTATATACACAGCAGCATGGTGGCTCAGTGGTTAATACTGTACTATATACAGGGTAGCACAGTGGCTAAGTGGTTAGCACCGTACTATATACAGGGTAGCACAGTGGCTCAGTGGTTAGCACTGTACTATATACAGGGTAGCATGGTAGCTCTGGTTAATACAGGGTAGCATGGTGGTTCAGTGGTTAGCACTGTTGCTTTGCAGTGTTGGGGTCCTGGATTCAAATCCCACCAAGGACAACATAAGCAAGGAGTTTGTATGTTCTCAGCAATAAATAGTAAAGGAAAAAGATAAAATACACTGGCGCTACCTAGGGATCCTGAAAAATCCCAGAGCTATGAACACAAAACGTGTGTTTAAATAGATGAATATGGAGGCTGCTGGAGTCTGGGTCAGAAGGCGCAGGTTGTCATTTTTATTTTATTTAGTTTGTATGTTCTCCCGTGCTTGTGTGGGTTCCCTCCGGGTAGTCCAGGTTTCCTCCTACACTCCACAGACAGGAAATCTAGATTGTGAACCCCAATGGGGAGAGTGATGATAATGTCTGTAAAGAGGAATTAATGGCGCTATATAAGTTAATAAAATAAAAAATACACGCTATTGTCTGACCTACAGGGGGCGCAGTAACTAGAGCAGCTGGGGAATGCTATAGGGCTGTATGGGCTGTGATATAATCTGCAGCTGCCATTCTCCCGGTCCTGATGCTGTATTATGATGCAATATGTACTAGGACTGGTATATGCTCTACCTCTACATCCCCCTCTGTAGTGGGGGCGGGGCAGGGGTATATTCTGGTGGGTAACTGAATATTATCTTCTGTACCAGTTTACATAAAGACATTTCTCTGTGTCACAGTTACTTGTGTAGGGTCTGGAGACGTCGCGGCAAACTGGATGAGGCAGACCTGACTGAAGTAGTCACCGTCGTGAAGCCAGGTAACTATTAATATAAAATACCATAAAACCCAGGTACAGGCAGAGTCTATGTCACCCGTCATTACTGGTGATGTCACACATGGGTGGTCTTTATCCTACCCTGGAAATCTGCAGAATGGTGAAGTGAGAGCTTACGTCCCCTATGGGCTGCAGTGCTATATTGTGGCCACATTGCATTGCTCATTATTTTTATAGGGAAAGATGTTGTGGAATCTAATATCTACTGGTTTGTAAATTAGTCGTGAGTCGCAGTTCTACAAAGCCTCTACTTGCCTGGAAAACACATGTATATCAGCCAGAGGTTTCCTAGGATTGTATCGGACCTCTTTGAGCTCTAAAACGCTGACACAACCTTATTAATGTCCAAGTGACCTCAACTTATCTGGATAGGGAAAAATGGATGGCGAGTCGGCGACCATCTCACAATCCAAAAGGAACACTGTCTGTGCCACACAGACTTCAGTTTAAGGATTCTTGTTTAGCAGCAAAATTAGAACAGAGGGGTATTCAACTGCCCTCCTTGTTTTAGTGTGTGAGGAAGAAAAATAATGCTGCTATTAAGGTGCTGTTACCACAGTACATCCCAGATCAATCAATTCACAGTCACACTGACTCTACAGGTCCAGCACCTCCCTAGCACTAGGATTATTATTCATAGGCCGGGGTCACGCTTGTGAGTGTGATGCGAGTCTCTCGCATTAATACCTGGCATTGCCGCCGGCAGTCGGGACCGTTGCATGTATGTATTTCTATGCAGTCGCACACTCCGGTTCCGAGTGCCGGCGGCAGTGATGCGCGAGTTTCTCGCATCACACTCGCATGTGTGACGCCGGCCATACCCTGAGACTAGCACTTCCATTTCCAATGTGCTTCAGCACTGCAGGAGTAGTATACCACAATGAGATTAGGCATTTTTCTAGCTACAGTGACGGCAGCCTTTTCCCCCTGGTGACGCTTCATTTGAATATCCAAGCATGTACTGGGGATACTCAAAGAAATCGTCATCAGACCAGAAATAGAAAAAATTACTCTAGCTGCTAGATAGTGTAGTTAGGGAACGGCAGGGAATTTTCAAAGCAAGCATATTAGAAAATATCCAGATTATGGGACTAAATTGATAGGGGGTTAGTGGCAAAATGAATTTGCCTGCAGACCACCCCTTTAAGAACAGTGAAATGGGGGAAAAAAAAACAGTCTCTTTGCAGATGATACTCTATGTGTTTGACAGAGACAGGAAAATGCCTCCTGCGGACCATGAATGTGATTAGGACTTTTAGTGCCCACTGTGACTTGGATAGCAACAAGAGTAAATGGGTTTTATTACCAATTAATTAAAAAATCAAACAAGCACGGGGAGATTTACAGATGTTAGTAGAAAAGGACAACTTTTAGGGATGATTAGGATATTGGGATACAAGTATGGTATCACTTAACACTATATGGTTAATTAGGAAAGTAAGACAGAAGATATTAGGGCGGTTTAAGCTGCGGTCATCTAATGCAGATAGAACAGCCCTGATTAAGATGGCGGTCTTTCACTTCTAGTTCTGTATGTACTAAGTGTCTGCCTGGCAGGAGTAAATGAGTAATATTTCTGTGATGATCATGTCATTAATAAGGACAGTGTGACTGAGCAGCGGGTGGGGTAGACGACTGCTAAAACCCCCGGGTCCTGTTGTGTTTGGACCTCATTATCAAGTCAGATCCTGGTCCTAATATGAGATCCTGTGGATCGCTGGTAATCTGGTCAGTGGTGTATTCTGCTCTGGTTTGATCCTATATTTGTGGTCTTATAGACTCTCCAGACTCCATGTTTATAGACCTCTCTCCAGTATGGATCTGCATATGGAAATGTTTTATTGGCAAAGTCATCGGTTTTTAGCCTAAGACTTAGAAAAATCTTTTCCCTCTTCTATATTTTTATACAGGTAATGAACCACCTGCTAGTAAGGAGAGCTCTAACACAGGGAGAATGTGAGTTATTTTGTACATATTAATTTCTATATAAAGCAATGAACCAGGTAAGAAATGTTTCCTGTGAATTTATAGATGATTTCCATTTTTCCTAGTATGCCAATGTGCAAAATCCCTGGTTGTTTCCTGGAAGACATCATATCACCCAGTTCCATCTACGTGACAAACTTCCAGGAGACTAAAGACGAGCTAGTGGAACAACTGTATAAGCTGTTTAACAAAACCGTCTTTGAGAATAAGGTATGCTCTCATCAGTATCGGGGTTATACATGACAAATCCATCATCTCCCTCCTCCCACAATTATTTCCAAGAAAAGTGGCTTCTGTTATTTAGTTACTGAAGATCTCAGGAAAACCCTCTTCTTATCTAGGAATGAATGGACACCTCATATGAGCTCTAACCTGTATAGATAGAGATTGCCAAATGTCAGCTTGAGGTTTAAAGGATTTTTACATTTATTTAGTTGACATTTTACAATAAGTTTATTTTTGTTTTGCTCTCACAACTTTAACTTCTTAAAATACCCCATGTCCAATATAAGGAGACCAGTCACGTAAATTTCACCTGAGCGTGGGGTACGTTATTAGATTGGGACCTAAGAGCTTACAGATTTAATGGAAATTAATTTCTCTTTTTAGCTTCCTAAGGCTATGGAAATTGTGTGGACTAAGACACTGGACCCAACAGTAGCTGGTGAAACCTGTAGATGTATGACGATGACTTACTTACCTTTCACCAGAATAAAACACCATTGCAGGATATCACTTTCTGATCAACTCTGTAATTCTGCAGGTAGGTTTCACATAACACTTTGTCATTGTTTATTTGAGAAAAACTAGGCCAACATGGAAAAGCAGTGTGTGAAAAGTCAGGTAAAACTTTCCTACTGTAATTAACAGAGAAAGTAGCAGCCATGTGATGCTAATAATAAGAACCTAAAGGGAACCTGTCAGGTCTGATAATGCTATTGGCCTGCAGATATAGGGTTAATGTGCAGGTTAATAGTGTTATGAAGGTGCCCAGCTGCAGTACTGAAAGTGCAGCACCCGGGAGACAATGAACTTTACTTCATTCGGGAGCTGCCGGCTTTCAGTGATGCAGGTGTGACCGGAGCATTTACACTCACCCGGCACTGACTGACAGCCAGCTCGACAGTGCACAGCTCAGTGAGGCTCTCAGTCAGTGTCGGGGCGTTTTTACAGTGGCAATTGTAATTGCTTCCGACACGCCTATATTTTCCTTCTTTGAAAACCTTCTAATGATCACATATTTTTCATTATGTCTTGATATGTAAAGCAAAAAATATACAAACAAGGTGTATTTAGTTCTTCTCATGACTATATAAATTCTTTTATTTTCAGAGCGTTTACGAATCACACTTGCACACGAGATGTGTCATGCTGCCTGCTGGTTACTCGATGGAGAAGTAGAGAAGCCCTTTCATGGTCCGTTATGGCAGGCTTATGCAAGACGCGTCACTGCTATCCATCCTGAGCTGCCAGAGGTGAAGAAGTATCATAATTATACTAGATGATATGACTTCTACTGTCGATGTACCTTATGTGATAACAGGTAAGTAAATCTGATGATTCAAAACCTCATGAAATGCAATTACTGTGTAATGACACCAGTGCAGTTCTGTTGTTATGCTTCTATCAGAGTAGACTGACGTCTGGAAGCTGTAGGGTTAAGGATGCTACATATTATATTTTGTCCTCTACAGACAGTTCTTAACCCCTTCACCCCCAAGGGTGGTTTGCACGTTAATGACCGGGCCAATTTTTACAATTCTGACCACTGTCTCTTTATGAGGTTATAACTCTGGAACGCTTCAACGGATCTTCGCAATTCTGAGACTGTTTTCTCGTGACATATTGTACTTCATGTTAGTGGTAAAATTTCTTCGATATAACTTGCGTTTATTTTTGAAAAAAACGCAAATATGGCGAAAATTTTAAAATTTTGCAATTTTCAAACTTTGAATTTTTATTCCCTTAAAACAGAGAAATATATCACACAAAATAGTTAAGAAATAACATTTCCACGTCTACTTACCTAAAGCACAATTTTGGGAAACCCAAAATTTTTTTTTTTTAAGGAAGTTATAAAGGGTTAAAAGTTAACCACGATTTCTCATTTTTACAGCAAAATTTTTACAAAGCCATTTTTTTTAGGGACCACCTCACATTTGAAGTCACTTTGAGGGTCTATATGCAGAAAAATACCAAAAGTGACACCATTCTAAAAACTGCACCCCTCAAGGTACCAAAACCACATTCAAGAAGTTTATTAACCCTTCAGGTGCTTTTTCAGTAACTAAAGCAACGTGGAAGGAAAAAAATATTTTTTACTTTTTAGCCACAAAAATTATCTTTTACAAACTTTTTTTTTATTTTCACAAGGGTAAAAGGAGAAAATGGACAGATAAGGTTGTTATGCAATTTTTTCCTGAGTACGCCAATACCCCATATGTGGGGAAAAACCACTGTTTGGGCACACGGCAGAGCTCGTAAGGGGAAGGGGCGCCGTTTGACTTTTTCAAACTAAAATTGGCCCGGAATTTAGTTTGGATGCCATGTCGCGTTTGGGAGAGCCCTGATGCGCCTAAACAGTGGAAACCCCCCACAAGTGACACCATTTTGGAAAAATGACCCCCTAAGGTACTATCTAGATCTGTTATGAGCACTTTGAACCCTCAAGGTTTCACAAAAGTTTATTAAAGCCTGGGTGTGAAAAAAAAAAATCAATTTTCCACAAAAAAAGATTTTTAGTCCCAAATTTTTGAATTTTCCCAAGGAAATTGGACCCCAAAGTTGTTGTCCAATTTGTCCTGAGTACGCTGATACCCATATGTGGGGGGGGGGAAAAATGTTTGGGCGCACGGCAGGGCTTGGAAAGGAAGTTTGTAAGTTTTGGAATGCAAAACGTAATGGGGCATGTTCCGTTTGCAGTGCCCCAATGAGCCTAAACAGTGGAAACCCCCCAAAGTGACCCCATTTTGGAACTAGACCCCCTAAGGAACTTTTCTAGATCTTTGGTGAGCACTTTGAACCCCCAAATGCCTTCACACAAGTTTATAATGCCCCGGGGATGAAAATAAAAAATCCTATTTTTTTCCCACAAAAATTATCTTTTAGTCACTAATTTTTTATTTTCCCAAGGGTAACAGGAGAAAATTGGACCACTAGTTGTTGTCA
>JARQOD010000003.1:493879794-493909148 GCA_033576555.1 Oophaga sylvatica | reverse complement strand
ACAAAAACTTTTGGGGTCTTGTTACCCTTGGGAAAATAAAAATTGGGGTGAACAGATCATTTTTGTGGAAAAAATATGATTTTTTATTTTCACGGTTCTATGTTATAAACTTCTGTGAAGCACTTGGAGGTTCAAAGTGCTCACCACACATCTAGATAAGTTCCTTAGGGGTCTAATTTCCAAAATGGGGTCACTTGTGGGGGTTTCCACTGTTTAGACACATCGGACCTCTACAAACACGACATGACGTCCAGACAATTCTGCGCTGAAAAAGTCAAACGGCGCTCCTTCCCTTCCAAGCTCTGCCTTGCACCCAAACAGTGGTTTACCCCCACATATGGGGTATCAGAATGCTCAGGACAAATTGCACAAAAACTTTTGGGGTCTTGTTACCCTTGGGAAAATAAAAATTGGGGTGAAAAGATTGTTTTTGTGGAAAAAATATGATTTTTTATTTTCACTGTTCTATGTTATAAACTTCTGTGAAGCACTTGGAGGTTCAAAGTGCTCACCACACATCTAGATAAGTTCCTTAGGGGGTCTAGTTTCCAAAATGGGGTCACTTGTGATGGGTTTCCACTGTTTAGACACATCAGGGCCTCTACAAACGCGACATGGCGTCCAGCCAATTCTGCGTTGAAAAAGTCAAATGTCGCTCCTTCTCTTGCAACCTCTGCCGTGCGCCCAAAAAGTGGTTTACCCCCACATATGGGGTATCGGCTTAATCAGGAGAAATTGCACAACAAATTTTGTGGTTCATTTTTTCTTTTAACAGTTGTGAAAATAAAAAAAATAGGTTCCGAAGTAAAGTTTTTGCAAAAAAAGTTAAATGTTAATTTTTTCCTTCCACATTGCTTCAGTTCCTGTGAAGCACGTAAAGGGTTAATAAACTTCTTGAATGTGGTTTTGAGCACCTTGAGGGGTGCAGTTTTTAGAATGGTGTCACTTTTGGCTATTTTCTATCATATAGACCCCTCAAAGTGACTTCAAATGTGAGGTGGTCCCTAAAATAAAAATGGTGTTGTAAAAATGAGAAATCGCTGGTCAACTTTTAACCCTTATAACTTCGTAACAAAAAAAAATTTTGGTCCCAAAATTGTGCTGATGTAAAGTAGACATGTGGGAAATGTTATTTATTAAGAAATTTGTGTGACATATCTCTCTGATTTAAGGGCATAAAAGTTTAAAGTTTGAAAATTGTTAAATTTTCAAAATTTTCGCCATATTTCCGTTTTTTTCATAAATAAACACAAGTCATATCAAAGAAATTTTACCACTAACGTGAAGTACAATATGTCACGAAAAAACAATCTCAGAATCAGCGGGATTCGTTAAAGCGTTCCAGAGTTATAACCTCATAAAGTGACAGTGGTCAGAATTTGTAAAAATTGGCCCGGTCATTAAGCTGCAAAATGGCTCTGTCACTAAGGGGTTAAATAGATGAATATGGAGGCTGCTGGAGTCTGGGTCAGGAGGCGCAGGTTGTCATTTTTATTTTATTTAGTTTGTATGTTCTCCCCGTGTTTGTGTGGGTTCCCTCCGGGTAGTCCAGGTTTCCTCCTACACTCCACAGACAAGAAATCTAGATTGTGAACCCCAATGGGGAGAGTGATGATAATGTCTGTAAAGCGGAATTAATGGCGCTATATAAGTTAATAAAATAAAAAAATACACGCTATTGTCTGACCTACAGGGGGCGCAGTAACTACAGCAGCTGGGGAATACTATAGGGCTATATGGGCTGTGATATAATCTGCAGCTGCCATTCTCCCGGTCCTGATGCTGTATTATGATGCAATATGTACTAGGACTGGTATATGCTCTACCTCTACATCCCCCTCTGTAGTGGGGGAGGGGCAGGGGTATATTCTGGTGGGTAACTGAATATTATCTTCTGTACCAGTTTACATAAAGACATTTCTCTGTGTCACAGTTACTTGTGTAGGGTCTGGAGACGTCGTGGCAAACTGGATGAGGCAGACCTGACTGAAGTAGTCACCGTCATGAAGCCAGGTAACTATTAATATAAAATACCATAAAACCCAGGTACAGGCAGAATCTATGTCACCTGTCATTACTGGTGATGTCACACATGGGTGGTCTTTCTCCTACCCTGGAAATCTGCAGAATGGTGAAGTGAGAGCTTACGTCCCCTATGGGCTGCAGTGCTATATTGTGGCCACATTGCATTGCTCATTATTTTTATAGGGAAAGATGTTGTGGAATCTAATATCTACTGGTTTGTAAATTAGTTGTGAGTCGCAGTTCTACAAAGCCTCTACTTGCCTGGAAAACACATGTATATCAGCCAGAGGTTTCCTAGGATTGTATTGGACCTCTTTGAGCTCTAAAACGCTAACACAACCTTATTAATGTCCAAGTGACTTCAACCTTTCTGGATAGGGAAAAATGGATGGAGACCATCTCACAATCCAAAAGGAACACTGTCTGTGCCACACAGACTTCAGTTTAAGGATTCTTGTTTAGCAGCAAAATTATAACAGAGGGGTATTCAACTGCCCTCCTTGTTTTAGTGTGTGAGGAAGAAAAATAATGCTGCTATTAAGGTGCTGTCACCACAGTACATCCCAGATCAATCAATTCACAGTCACACTGACTCTACAGGTCCAGCACCTCCCTAGCACTAGGATTATTATTCATAGGTCGGGGTCACGCTTGCGAGTGTGATGCGAGTCTCTCGCATTAATACCTGGCATTGCCGCCGACACTCGGGACCGTTGCATGTATGTATTTCTATGCAGTCGCACACTCCGGTTCCGAGTGCCGGCGGCAGTGATGCGCGAGTTTCTCGCATCACACTCGCACGTGTGACCCCGGCCATAGCCTGAGACTAGCACTTCCATTTCCAATGTGCTTCAGCACTGCAGGAGTAGTATACCACAATTAGATTAGGCATTTTTCTAGCTACAGTGACGGCAGCCTTTTCCCCCTGATGACGCTTCATTTGAATATCCAAGCATGTACTGGGGATACTCAAAGAAATCGTCATCAGACCAGAAATAGAAAAAATTACTCTATCTGCTAGATAGTCTAGTTAGGGAACGGCAGGGAATTTTCAAAGCAAGCATATTAGAAAATATCCAGATTATGGGACTAAATTGATAGGGGGTTAGTGGCAAAATGAATTTGCCTGCAGACCACCCCTTTAAGAACAGTGAAATGGGGGAAAAAAAACAGTCTCTTTGCAGATGATACTCTATGTGTTTGACAGAGACAGGAAAATGCCTCCTGCGGACCATGAATGTGATTAGGACTTTTAGTGCCCACTGTGACTTGGATAGCAACAAGAGTAAATGGGTTTTATTACCAATTAATTAAAAAAAATCAAACAAGCACGGGGAGATTTACAGATGTTAGTAGAAAAGGACAACTTTTAGGGATAATTAGGATATGGGGATACAAGTATGGTATCACTTAACACTATATGGTTAATTAGGAAAGTAAGACAGAAGATATTAGGGCAGTTTAAGCTGCGGTCATCTAATGCAGATAGAACAGCCCTGATTAAGATGGCGGTCTTTCACTTCTAGTTCTGTATGTACTAAGTGTCTGCCTGGCAGAGGTAAATGAGTAATGTTTCTGTGATGATCATGTCATTAATAAGGACAGTGTGACTGAGCAGCGGGTGGGGTAGACGTCTGCTAAAACCCCCGGGTCCTGTTGTGTTTGGATCTCATTATCAAGTAAGATCCTGGTCCCAATATAGGATCCTGTGGATCGCTGGTAATCTGGTCAGTGGTGTATTCTGCTCTGGTTTGATCCTATATTTGTAGCCTTATAGACTCTCCAGACTCCATGTTTATAGACCTCTCTCCAGTATGGATCTGCATATGGAAATGTTTTATTGGCAAAGTCATCGGTTTTTAGCCTAAGACTTAGAAAAATCTTTTCCCTCTTCTATATTTTTATACAGGTAATGAACCACCTGCTAGTAAGGAGAGCTCTAACATAGGGAGAATGTGAGTTATTTTGTACATATTAATTTCTATATAAAGCAATGAACCAGGTAAGAAATGTTTCCTGTGAATTTATAGATGATTTCCATTTTTCCTAGTATACCATTGTGCAAAATCCCTGGTTGTTTCCTGGAAGACATCATATCACCCAGTTCCATCTACGTGACAAACTTCCAGGAGACTAAAGACGAGCTAGTGGAACGACTGTATAAGCTGTATAACAAAACCGTCTTTGAGAATAAGGTATGCTCTCATCAGTATCGGGGTTATACATGACAAATCCATCATCTCCCTCCTCCCACAATTATTCCAAGAAAAGTGGCTTTAGCTTTCTTGACACCACCCTAACACCATAGTCCACTGTTCTGTTATTTAGTTACTGAAAATCTCAGGAAAATCCTCTTCTTATCTAGGAATGAATGGACACCTCATATGAGCTCTAACCTGTATAGATAGAGATTGCCAAATGTCAGCTTGAGGTTTAAAGGATTTTTACATTTATTTAGTTGACATTTTACAATAAGTTTATTTTTGTTGTTGCTCTCACAACTTTAACTTCTTAAAATACCCCATGTCCAATATAAGGAGACCAGTCACGTAAATTTCTCCTGAGCGTGGGGTACGTTATTAGATTGGGACCTAAGAGCTTACAGATTTAATGGAAATTAATTTCTCTGTTTAGTTTCCTAAGAATATGGAAATTGTGTGGAAGAAGACGCTGCCCCCAACAATATCTGGTAAAACCTGTAGGTTTTCGACGACTTATTGCTTACGCGATGGCATAATAGAACGCTATTGCATGATAGAACTTTCTGATCAACTCTGTAATTCTGCAGGTAGGTTTCACATCACTTCTAGCAGCTTCATAAGATAACGTGTATACATGGTAAAGAGCTGCTACCTGGGTTGTAATACATCTTGTATACTCAGTGCACATACAATCATGAAGAACTAAGTACACCCTATTTCAATTCAATGGATTTACATATCAGGTCAAATTAAGAAAGCATTTGGTCCTTAGAATATCTTAAAATTAGGTGAATACAACTTCAAACAACAACTCATGATAAATAACACTTTGTCATTGTTTATTTGAGTAAAACTAGGCCAACATGGAAAAGCAGTGTGTGAAAAGTCAGGTAAAACTTTCCTACTTTAATTAACAGAGAAAGTAGCAGCCATGTGATGCTAATAATAAGAACCTAAAGGGAACCTGTCAGGTCTGATAATGCTATTGGCCTGCAGATATAGGGTTAATGTGCAGGTTAATAGTGTTATGAAGGTGCCCAGCTGCAGTACTGAAAGTGCAGTACCCGGGAGACAATGAACTTTACTTCATCCGGGAGCTGCCGGCTTTCAGTGATGCAGGTGTGACCGGAGCACTTACACTCACCCGGCACTGACTGACAGCCAGCTCGACAGTGCACAGCTCAGTGAGGCTCTCAGTCAGTGTCGGGCGTTTTTACAGTGGCAATTGTAATTGCTTCCGACACGCCTATATTTTCCTTCTTTGAAAACCTTCTAATGATCACATATTTTTCATTATGTCTTGATATATAAAGCAAAAAATATACAAACAAGTGTATTTAGTTCTTCTCATGCCTATATAAATTCTTTTATTTCAGAGCGTTACGAATCACACTTGCACACGAGATGTGCCATGCTGCCTGCTGGTTACTCGATGGAGAAGTAGAGAAGCCCAGTCACAGTCCGTTATGGGAGCTTATGCAAGACGCTCACTGCTATCCATCCTGAGATGCCAGAGGTGAAGAAGTATCATAATTATACTAGATTATATGACTTCTACTATCGATGTACCTTATGTGATAACAGTAAGTGAATCGATGATTCAAAACCTCATGAAATGCAATTACTGTGTAATGACACCAGTGCGTTCTGTTGTTGTATGCTTCTATCAGAGTAACTGACGTCTGGAAGCTGTAGGGTTAAGGATGCTACATATTATATTTTGTCCTCTACAGACAGTTCTTAACCCCTTCACCCCAAGGGTGGTTTGCACGTTAATGACCGGGCCAATTTTTACAATTCTGACCACTGTCTTTTTATGAGATTATAACTCTGGAACGCTTCAACGGATCTTCGCGATTCTGAGAATGTTTTCTCGTGACATATTGTACTTCATGTTAGTGGTAAAATTTCTTCGATATAACTTGCGTTTATTTTTGAAAAAAACGCAAATATGGCGAAAATTTTTAAATTTTGCAATTTTCAAACTTTGAATTTTTATTCCCTTAAAACAGAGAAATATATCACACAAAATAGTTAAGAAATAACATTTCCCACATGTCTACTTTACATCAGCACAATTTTGGAACCAAAATTTTTTTTTGTTAGGAAGTTATAAGGGTTAAAAGTTGACCAGCGATTTCTCATTTTTACAGCAAAATTTACAAAGCCATTTTTTTTAGGGACCACCTCACATTTGAAGTCACTTTGAGGGGTCTATATGGCAGAAAATACCCAAAAGTGACACCATTCTAAAAACTGCACCCCTCAAGGTACTCAAAACCACATTCAAGAAGTTTATTAACCCTTCAGGTGCTTTACAGTAACTAAAGCAACGTGGAAGGAAAAAATGAATATTTTACTTTTTAGCCACAAAAATTATCTTTTACAAACTTTTTTTTTATTTTCACAAGGGTAAAAGGAGAAAATGGACAGATAAGGTTGTTATGCAATTTCTCCTGAGTACGCCAATACCCCATATGTGGGGGAAAACCACTGTTTGGGCACACGGCAGAGCTCGTAAGGGAAGGAGCGCCGTTTGACTTTTTCAAACTAAAATTGGCTGGAATTTAGATTGGATGCCATGTCGCGTTTGGAGAGCCCCTGATGCGCCTAAACAGTGGAAACCCCCCACAAGTGACACCATTTTGGAAACTAGACCCCCTAAGGTACTTATCTAGATCTGTTATGAGCACTTTGAACCCTCAAGTGTTTCACAAAAGTTTATAAAGCCTGGGTGTGAAAAAAAAAAATCAATTTTCCACAAAAATGATTTTTTAGTCCCAAATTTTTGAATTTTCCCAAGGAAATTGGACCCCAAAAGTTGTTGTCCAATTTGTCCTGAGTACGCTGATACCCATATGTGGGGGGGGAAACTGTTTGGGCGCACGGCAGGGCTTGGAAAGGAAGTAGTAACGTTTTGGAATGCAGACGTTAATGGGGGTCATGTTCCGTTTGCAGTGCCCCAGATGAGCCTAAACAGTGGAAACCCCCCACAAGTGACCCCATTTTGGAAACTAGACCCCCTAAGGAACTTATCTAGATCTTTGGTGAGCACTTTGAACCCCCAAGTGCTTCACACAAGTTTATAATGCCCGGGCATGAAAATAAAAAATCCTATTTTTTTCCCACAAAAATTATCTTTTAGTCACTAATTTTTTATTTTCCCAAGGGTAACAGGAGAAATTGGACCACATAAGTTGTTGTACAATTTGTCCTGAGTACGCTGATACCCCATATGTGGGGGGGAACCACTGTTTGGGCGCACGGCAGAGCTCGGAATGGAAGGAGCACCATTTGACTTTTTCCAACCAAAATTGGCTGGAATTGAGTTTGGATGCCATGTTGCATTTGGAGAGCCCCTGATGTGCCTAAACAGTGGAAACCCCCCACAAATGACCCCATTTGGGAAACTAGACCCCCTAAGAAACTTATCTAGATTTTTGATGAGCAATTTGAACCCCCAAGTGCTTCACATAAGTTTATAACGTAGAGCCGTAAAATTAAAAAATCATATTTTTTCCACAAAAATGATCTTTTCACCCCAATTTTTATTTTCCCAAGGGTAACAAGACTCCAAAAGTTATTGTGCAATTTGTCCTGAGTGCGGTGATACCCCATATGTGGGGGTAAACCACTGTTTGGGTGCATGGCAGAGTTTGGAAGGGAAGGAGCGTCGTCTGACTTTTTCAACGCAGAATTGGCTGGACTCCATGTCGTGTTTGGAGAGCTCCTGATCTGCCTAAACAGTGGAAACCCCCATAAATGACACCATTTTGGAAACTAGACCCCTCAAGGAACTTATCTAGATGTGTGGTGAGAACTTTGAACCCCCAGGTGTTTCACTAAAGTTTATAACGTCCAGCCGTAAAATAAAAAATCTTTTTTTTTTTTTACAAAAATGATTTTTCGCCCAAATTTTATTTTCACAAGGTACAGAAGAAATTGGAACCAAGTTGTTGTCCAATTGTCCTAGTACATGATACCCAATATGTGGCGAAATACTGTATGGCACACGTCGGGGCTCGGAAGGGAGTAGTGACGTTTGATTGCAGACTTGAGGAATGGTCTGGGCGTCATGTCACATTTGGGAGCCCTGAGCACTAAACAGTGAACCCCCAAGTGACCCATTTGGAAATAGACCCACAAGGAACTTATCTAGATCTGTGGTGAGCACTTTGAACCCCGAAGTGCTTCACAGAAGTTTATAACGCACAGCCGTAAAATAAAAATCTTTTTTTTTTTTGCAAATGATTTTTCGCCCCAATTTATTTTTACAGGTAACAGGAGAAATTGGACCCAAAGTTGTGCCAATTTGTCCTGAGTACGTGATACCCATATGTGGGAGAAACACTGTATGGTACACGTGGGGCTCGGAAGGGAAGTAGTGACGTTTTGGATTGCAGACTTTGATGGAATGGTCTGGGGGCGTCATGTCGCATTTGGAGAGCCCCTGATGCGCCTAAACAGTGGAAATCCCCAACAAGTGACCCCATTTTGGAAAATAGACCCCACAAGGAACTTATCTAGGTGTGTGGTGAGCGCTATGAAGCCCCAAGTGCTTCACAGAAGTTTATAATGTACAGCCGTAAAAACAAAAAAAATAATTTTTTTTGTACAAAAATGATATTTTCGCCCCCAGTTTTTTATTTTCCCAAGGGTAACAGAAGAAATAGGACAAATTGCACAATAACTCTTGGGGTCCAGAGTACGCTGATACCCCATATGTGGGGATAAACTACTGTTTGGACGCATGGCAGAGCTCAGAAGTGAAGGAGCACCGTTTGACTTTTTCAACGCAGAATTGGCTGGAATTGAGATCAGACGCCATGTCACATTTGGAGAGCCCCTGATGTGCCTAAACAGCGGAAACCCCCCAATTCTAACTCCAACCCTAACCCCAACACACCCCTAACCCTAGTCCCAACCTAACCACAAACCTAACCCTAACACACCCCTAATCCCAACCCTAACCCTAATCCTAACTTTAGCGCCAACCCTAACCCTAACTTTAGCCGCAACCCTAACCCTAACCCTAATGGGAAAATGGAAATAAATACATTTTTTTAATTTTATTATTTTTCCCTAACTAAGGGGGTTATAAAGGGGGGTTTGGTTTACTATTTATAGCGGGTTTTTATGATTGGCAGCTGTCACGCTAAAAGACGCTTTTTATTGCAAAAATAGTTTTTTGCATCGCCACATTTTGAGAGCTATAATTTTTGCATATTTTGGCCCACAGAGTCATGTGAGGTCTTATTTTTTGCGGTACGAGTTGACGTTTTTATTTGTACTATTTTGAGCAGGTGACATTTTTTGATCGCTTTTTATTTCGATTTTTGGGAGGTTAGAATGAACAAAAATCAGCAATTCATGAATTTCTTTTGGGGGAGGCGTTTTATCGTTCCGCGTGTGGTAAAATTGATAAAGCAGTTTTATTCTTCGGGTCAGTACGATTATGGCGATACCTCATTTATATATTTTTTTATGTTTTGGCGCTTTTATAGAATAAAAACAATTTTATATAAAAAATAATTATTTTTGCATCGCTTTATTCTGCGAGCTATAACTTTTTTAATTTTTCGCTGATGATGCTGTATGGGCTCGTTTTTTTTGCGGGACAAGATGACGTTTTCAGCGGTACCATGTTTATTTATATCGGTCATTTTGATCACGCGTTATTCCACTTTTTGTTCGGCGGTATGATGATAAAGCATTGATTTTTTGCTTCGTTTTTTTTTTTTTAAGGGGTTCACTAAAGGGGTTAACTAGTGGGACAGTTTTATAGGGGGGGTCGTTACGGACGCGGCGATACCAAATATTGTACTTTTATTGTTTTGTTTTTTTTATTTACAGGAAGAAATGAATTTATTGGGGAATATTTTTTTTTTTTTTTATTTATTTTGGATTTTTTTTATAACTGTTTTTTTATTTTTTTAACTTTTTTACTTTGTCCCAGGGTGGGACATCACTGTATTTTATCAAATCGCTGGTGTGACAGTGTGCACAGCACACTGTCACACCAGCGATCGCTCAGGCAGTGCAGTAGGCTTCTCAGTGCCTGCTCTCAGCAGGCACTGAGGAAGCCGCCTCCTCCAGGACCCCGGCCGGGGCGCCATCTGGGATCACATCGCGCTGGTCTGAGGGTCTCAGGGGGCGCGCAGGGAGCCCCCACCCTGCGCGATCCTCCCCTGTGCCCCCAGTACACCGCGATCATGTTTGATCGCGGTGTGCTAGGGGTTAATGTGCCGGGAGCGGTCCGTGACCGCTCCTGACACACAGTCCGGGTGTCAGCTGTGATAATCAGCTGACACCCGGCGGCGATTAGCTGCGCTCCCCTCAGGAGCGCAGCTGATCGCCTATGACGTACTATCCCGTCCATGGGCAGAATGGCACGGGTTTTATGGACGGGATAGTACGTCTAATGTCAGAGAGGGGTTAATATATTGGTTACAATTTGTTCTTTTTGATACAATCCATGGTACTAACCAACATTCTTGCCAGTCTGTTAACCAATATTCCTTCTATATTTGCAGATTTGAGCGGTTTAGAAAAGTGGCCAAGAATAAATATTATTGCCGCCGCTGGGGAGGCCGACTACATCAACTGGCCACCACGTAAGGATGTTACACCAAGAAGAGCAACTCTGGATGAAGAAACAAGGCAGAGAGCTCTCGTCGCTATACAGTACAAGGCTGAACAAGTGAATCCGTAGTGACAGAAACAACTTGTCTGGATTTAGTTTAGGGCAACACGGTGGCTCAGTGGTTAGCACTGCAGCCTTGCAGCACTGGGGGCCTGAGCTTCAATCCCACTAAGGACAACATCTGCAAGGAGTTTGTATGTCCTCCCCGTGTTTGCGTGGGTTTCCTCCGGGTACTCCGGTTTCCTCCCACACTATAAAACCATACAAATAGGGAATATGATGGCTCTGTGTATGTAAAGCACAACAATACTTATAATAAAGTTTAACATCTGAGCTGAATAATGTATTAAATGACCTGACTCATTGCTTTCCCACCCATCTCATGAGGATTAGAGCTCAGCAGCTCCAGATAACAGGTTACAAGCAGAAAACTTATCACAAGAGTCATTTGATCTCCTCAGTATCAGAACCTCTACAAATTACCACTGTCATCAGAGGTCTTATCTCAGATATTTCAGGACCAGTTTCTTAGTCTGCATCAGTCTTGTTAATAGCTACATTAGCATCACTGTTCCAATATATTAGGATATCTACTAGACAAAATCTGACATTAACTGATAAGTGTCTGGTTATCATATATACTGTATATCTACATAGATATATATCCATCTCATATCATTATATATTATATAATATTTAGTATATATATATATATATATATATATATACACACACACACACATCTACTATATATTGTCTTATCCCGTCTGTCTGTCTGTCCAGGAAATCCCGCGTCGCTGATTGGTCTGGCCGCGTCCAATCAGCGACGCAGGGCTAACTCTGCCCATGTGGTCATGTGACTCACCAACTGCCCATGATGTACTGAACATGTTTTGTCAGTTACAGTGTCTGATGTACTTCTGTCATGTTTACTGAACACGGGTAATACACAGTGACATGAGGTAATACACAGGTGACATGAGGTAATACACAGTAACAGGGTCAGACTGGCCCACCGGATAACCGGAGGATTCTCCGGTGGGCCCTGGCATCCGGGGGGCCCTGGCACCTGCTGGCATACAGGGGCCAGTTGCCTAGGGCCCCCGCTGCTCCAGGGGCCCCAGCCGGTGGCGTGTCGCTAATATCGGCACACCACGCAGCTGCCATGGGGGCCCCGTGCCAGCGGAGCAGCAGCGGGTGACAGGAGGCAGGAGCCCCTGTCCCCGCTGCTAAAGAGAAATGAATATTCACTGCTTCCCACGCCCACATGGGCGTGGGAAGCAGTGAATATCATTACTTAACTGTCACCCGCTCCAACCGCTGAGCGCCGCTGTGTCCTCGCGTCCTTTCTTGCTGCGATGTTCAGGCAGAGCGCGCGATGACGTCATAAGTGTGCGCCGCGCCCTCTGCCTGATCAAGACAGCGGCACTCAGCGGTTGGAGCGGGATGACAGGTAAATTTCTCAGGTGCCGGAGCCCTGAGAAAGTGGTGACACCGGCACCTGTCCCCTATAGCGCGCCGGTGCCCCCGCCTGCTCAGGACACCAGCACCTGGCCCCCAGCGACGAGAGGTGAGTATGTCTCTTTTTGCAGCAGCAGCAGCAGCTGCGGCAGCATAAAGGGGCCTATTCAATGCAGCATCTATGGGGGCACAGTCTGTGGAGCATCTATGGGGGCATAATCTATGGGGGCATAATCTGTGGAGCATCTATGGGGGCGTAATCTATGGGGGCATAATCTGGAGCATTTATAGGGCATAATCTATGGGGGCATAATCTGTGGAGCATCTCTGGGGGCATAATCTATGGGGGCATAATCTGGAGCATTTATGGGGCATAATCTATGGGGGCATAATCTATGGGGGCATAATCTGTGGACAGTATGGGGGCATAATCTATGGGGCATAATCTATGGAGCATCTATGGGGCTAATCTATGGGCATAATCTGTGGAGCATCTATGGGGGCCTATGGGGGCATAATCTGGAGCATCTATGGGGCATAATCTATGGGGGCATAATCTGTGGAGCATCTATGGGGGCATAATCTATGGGGGCATAATCTGGAGCATTTATGGGGGCATAATCTATGGGGGCATATTCTGTGGAGCATCTATTGGGGCATAATCTATGGGGGCATAATCTATGGGGGCATAATCTATGGAGCATCTATGGGGCATAATCTGTGGAGCATCTATGGGGGCATAATCTATGGAGCTTCTATGGGGGCATAATCTATGGAGCATCTATGGGGGCACAATCTATGGAGCTTTTATGGGGCATAATCTATGGAGCATCTATGGGGGCATAATCTATGGAGCATCTATGGGGCATAATCTAAGGAGCATTTATGGGGGCACAATCTATGGAGCTTCTATGGGGGCATAATCTATGGAGCTTCTATGGGGGCATAATCTAAGGAGCATCTATGGGGGCATAATCTATGGAGCATCTATAGGGGCATAATCTATGGGGGCACAATCTATGGAGCTTCTATGGGGCATAATCTAAGGAGCTTCTATGGGGGCATAATCTAAGGAGCTTCTATGGGGGCATAATCTAAGGAGCTTCTATGGGGGCATAATCTATGGGGCATAATCTAAGGAGCACTTATGGGGGCATAATCTATGGAGCATCTATAGGGGCATAATCTATGGGGGCACAATCTATGGAGCTTCTATGGAGGCATAATCTAAGGAGCATCTATGGGGGCACAATCTATAGAGCTTCTATGGGGGCATAATCTAAGGAGCATCTATGGGGGCACAATCTATGGAGCTTCTATGGGCATAATCTAAGGAGCTTCTATGGGGGCATAATCTAAGGAGCATCTAAGGGGGCATAATCTATGGAGCATCTATGGGGGCATAATCTATGGAGCATCTATGGGGGCACAATCTATGGAGCATCTATGGGGCATAATACATGGGCAGCATATGGGGCACAATCTATAGAGCATCTTGTGGGGCATAATACATGGGGCAGCATATGGGGCATAATCTCATTTTTTACCCTAGGCATATACTCGAGTCGATAAGTTTTCCCAGTTTTTGTGGCAAAATTAGGGGGGTCGGCTTATACTCAAGTATATATGGTATCTATCTATTATATATCTATATCTATCTATCTATCTATCAATCTATATATTATTTATTATATATATATATATATAGCATATACCTATGAGGGGCAGCATTATCCCTATGAGGGGGCTGCTTTATAATCGATGAGGGAGGCTACCCCAACTCGTGCTACATAATTAAGACATGTACTACCTTATATTATACCCTGATATTAGTGTGTTTTTCTGCACAATTGGCGGTCTTGTATTTATTTCTATGTAGCTACATAGTGGGCCCCAAGAATGATTTTCTCTGGTGGGCCCAAGGTGTTCCAGTCCGACGCTGCACAGTAATATGAGGTAATGCACAGTAACATGATTTAATACACAGTTATATGAGGTAATACACAGTGACATGAGGTAATACACAGTAACATCAGCGACGCAGGGCAAACTCCGCCCATGTGGTCATGTGACTCACCAACTGCCCATGATGTACTGAACATGTTTTGTCAGTCACAGTGTCTGATGTACTTCTGTCACATTTACTGAACACGGTAATACACAGTGACATGAGGTAATACACAGGTGACATGAGGTAATACACAGTAAAATGAGGTTATATACAGTAACATGAGATAATACACAGTAATATGAGGTAATACACAGGTAACATCTACTATATAATTGTCTTATCCCGTCTGTCTGTCTGTCTGTCCAGGAAATCCCGCGTCGTTCAGTGGTCCGGCAGCGGCCAATCAGCGCCGCGGGATTTCACAAAAAAATGACGGCCGTTAGCGGCTTATCTGCGGGACGGAGGTCAGCGGCGAGGCACTCATCTCCCGGCCGCTAGCAGCAGAAGGACCTCGACTGACGACGCCGCTGACCTCCATGCGGTAGGGAGTACCGGGATACTTCTGCTGCGAGCGCCCGCTCATGTCCCGGGTTCTCGCAGCGGAAGTAGCCACATAGGCAGCGGCGCTCTCCGGTCCTCACAATACAATTCGATGATTGGTCGCGGTCTTTCGCCGCGACCAATCAATGATCTTGCCACTAAACTTAAACACCGCTGTGTTGATTGGTTGCGGACGCTGCCCGCGACCAATCACCGATTTGGGCGCCACATTTAAATAGCGTCCGCGACAAATCAGCACATTCTTTGTCCCGGTGTGAAAAGGAACAAATCTACAGACAAACCCGCCCCCAAGCTGTCATTCACTGTGGTACACGAAACAAAATACCCCTGGCTGCAGCAGCAAATAGTCATCATGTCAGCGGAAACAACAGCCGGCTGCAGCCGGGAAAATTATGTGCTAGCTGTGCGTCGTCTGCGATGTTGTCACAAGCACTATTCACAACGTGATGTCATAACAAAATTCATTCGGTGCCCTGGAGAGATACATAGTAACGTTAATTTAAAGTAGTGCACAACCCATTTAAACACTGCTTCACTGCTTAGGCGCGCACGGTCGGCCGCATACATATTCTAGAATACCCGATGCATTAGAATCGGGCCACCATCTAGTCTACTTTATAATTGTCTTATCCCATCTGTCTGTCTGTCTGTCTGTCTGTCTGTCCAGGAAATCCCGCGTCGCTGATTGGTCTGGCCGCGGCCAATCAGCGACGCAGGGCTAACTCTGCCCATGTGGTCATGTGACTCACCAACTGCCCATGATGTACTGAACATGTTTTGTCAGTTGCAGTGTCTGATGTACTTCGGTCATGTTTACTGAACACGGGTAATACACAGTGACATGAGGTAATACACAGGTGACATGAGGTAATACACAGTAATATGAGGTAATGCACAGTAACATGATTTAATACACAGTTATATAAGGTAATACACAGTAATATGAGGTAATATACAGTGACATGAGGTAATACACAATAACATCAGTGACGCAGGGCAAACTCCGCCCATGTGGTCATGTGACTCACAAGATGCTTATAACGTACTAAGCAGGTTTTCTCAGTCACACTGTGTGAGGGACTTCAGTCAGACTGTGCGAGGGACTTCACTCAGGTTTACTGAACACGTTCTGCCAGGGACAGCGCGCTGAAGAGATACTTCTTTACGCTTCCTGTTTTATAATGGGTCGTAAGCGAAAATACGCCACGGAGGAAGACAGAAAGCTGCAGAAGCAGCAAGAAAACGACAAAGTCGAGAGCAACAGACACCACAACATACTGCCGCCAGACAAGCCCAGGATGCGGAATCTCACAAAAAAAGCCGGAACAGGAGACACCACAACACACTGCCGCCAGACAAGCCCAGGATGCCGAATCTCACCAAAAACGCTAGGAACAGGAGACACCACAACACACTGCCGGCAGACAAGCCCAGGATGCGCAAGCTCACAGAAAACTTCAGAAGCAGGAGACAACACCACACACTGCCGCCAGACAAGCCCAGGATGCGGAAGCTCACAGAAAAAAATGGCAACACGAGACACCACGACACACTGCCGGCAGAGAAGCCCAGGATAATAATAATAATATAATAATTTATATATTTCGATCATCTGTTGAATAATTTTGTTTAGTTGTATTAAGTTATATAAGCAATACTATGTAATAATAAAGTATTATTTTACACACAAAATTCTTTGTCCCGGTGTGAAAAGGAACAAATCTACAGACAAACCCGCCCCAAGCCGTCATTCACTGTGGTACACAAAACAAAATACCCCTGGCTGCAGCAGCAAATAGTCGTCATGTCAGCGGAAACAACAGCCGGCTGCAGACGGGAAAATTACGTGCTATCTGTGTGTCTTCTGCGATGTTGTCACAAGCACTATTCACAACGTGACGTCATAACAAAATTCATTCGGTGCCCTGGAGAGATACATAGTAACATTAATTTAAAGTAGTGCACAACCCATTTAAACACTGCTTCACTGCTTAGGCGTGCACGGTCGGCCGCATACATATTCTAGAATACCCGATGCATTAGAATCGAGCCACCATCTAGTATATACATATACATACACACACATTATATATACACAGTGGCTCAGTGGTTAGCACTGCAGTCTTGCAGCGCTGGAGTCCTGGGTTCAAATCCCACCAAGAACAACATCAGCCAGGAGTTTGCATGTTCTCCCCGTGTTTGCGGGGTTTCCTCCGGGTTCTCACATTTCCTTCCACACTCCAAAGACATACTGATAGGAAATTCAGATGGTGAGCCCCATCGGGACAGTGATGATAATGTGTGCAAACTGTTAAGCGCCGGAATATGTTAGCGCTTTATAAAAATAAAGATTAATAGTAATAAAATATAATTAAAGTATCTAAAAGAAAAAAAAATTATATATACAGTACAGACCAAAAGTTTGGACACACCTTCTCTTCTCATTTAAAGATATTTCTCTATTTTCTGACGATGAAAATTGTACATTCACACTGAAGGCATCAAAACTATGAATTAACACATGTGGAATTATATACTTAACAAAAAAGTGTGTAACAACTGAAAATATGTCTTATATTCTAGGTTCTTCAAAGTAGCCACCTTTTGCTTTGATTACTGCTTTGCACACTCTTGGCATTCTCTTGATGAGCTTCAAGAGGTAGTCACCGGAAATGGTCTTCCAACAATCTTGAAGGAGTTCTCAGAGATGCTTAGCACTTGTTGGCCCTTTTGCCTTCACTCTGCGGTCCAGCTCACCCCAAATAATCTCGATTGGGTTCAGGTCTGGTGACTGTGGAGGCCAGGTCATCTGGTGTAGCACCCCATCACTCTCCTTCTTGGTCAAATAGCCCTTACACAGCCTGGAGGTGTGTTTGGGGTCATTGTCCTGTTGAAAAATATATGATGGTCCAACTAAACGCAAACCGGATGGAATAGCATGCCGCTGCAAGATGCTCTGGTAGCCATGCTGCTTCAGTATGCCTTCAATTTTGAATAAATCCCCAACAGTGTCACCAGCAAAGCACCCCCACACCATCACACCTCCTTCTCCATGCTTCACAGTGGGAACCAGGCATGTAACGTCCATCCGTTCACCTTTTCTGCGTCGAACTAAGACACGGTGGTTGGAACCAAAGATCTAA
Organism: Oophaga sylvatica; assembly: GCA_033576555.1. Lineage (NCBI taxonomy): Eukaryota > Metazoa > Chordata > Amphibia > Anura > Dendrobatidae > Oophaga > Oophaga sylvatica. Next base: position 493,891,163 of record JARQOD010000003.1, on the reverse strand, counting down.
AATTTGGACTCATCAGACCAAAGCACAGATTTCCACTGGTCTAATGTCCATTCCTTGTGTTCTTTAGCCCAAACAAATCTCTTCTGCTTGTTGCCTGTCCTTAGCAATGATTTCCTAGCAGCTATTTTACCATGAAGGCCTGCTGCACAAAGTATCCTCTTAACAGTTGTTGTAGAGATGTGTCTGCTGCTAGAACTCTGTGTGGCATTGACCTGGTCTCTAATCTGAGCTGCTGTAAACCTGCGATTTCTGAGGCTGGTGACTCGGATAAACTTATCCTCAGAAGCAGAGGTGATTCTTGGTCTTCCTTTCCTGGGGCGGTCCTCATGTGAGCCAGTTTCTTTGTAGCGCTTGCTGGTTTTTTGCAACTGCACTTGGGGACACTTTCAAAGTTTTCCCAATTTTTCGGACTGACTGACCTTCATTTCTTAAAGTAATGATGGCCACTCGTTTTTCTTTACTTAGCTGCTTTTATCTTGCCATAATACAAATTCTAACAGTCTATTCAGTAGGACTATCAGCTGAGTATCCACCAGACTTCTGCACAACACAACTGATGGTCCCAACCCCATTTATAAGGCCAGAAATCCCACTTATTAAACCTGGCAGGGTACACCTGTGAAGTGAAAACCAATTCCGGTGACTACCTCTTGAAGCTCATCAAGAGAATGCCAAGATTGTGCAAAGCAATCATCAAAGCAAAAGGAGGCTACTTTGAAGAACCTAGAATATAAGACATATTTTCAGTTCTATCACACTTTTTTGTTAAGTATATAATTCCACATGTGTTAATTCATAGTTTTGATGCCGTCAGTGTGAATGTACAATTTTCATAGTCATGAAAATACAGAAAAATCTTTAAATGAGGTGTGTCCAAACTTTTGGTCTCTACTGTATATAAATATATATAAATAAATAAATATTATATATACATATATACACATGCACACAACATAAATATCTTATAGACAGATAACTCACTAAAGTTTGTGCTTAAAGTGGTGGTCAATGACTTTTATATTGATAGTCTATCCTTAGGATACAGCCATACAATATCTGATCGATAGTAGTCCTATACCCAGCGCTCCCGCCGAACAACTGTTCCCGGTGCTGGCTGCATGTGCTCAGTTGCAGAGTGGAACTACACAACTCCGTGAACCGCATATCCCCCTTATTGTTTCCCATGTTGGGATGTGCTGTGCCCACCATATCGGTGACAGAGCTGTGCTCTGCAAGTAATCACATCTAGTCACTACTGGAAGCAGGAACAACTGATTGGCAGGGTTGCAACACCTGACACCACCACCAATCAAATATTGATAACCTATTCTAAGGATAGGCTATCAATATAAAAGTCCCAGACAATGTTATATTTCCAAAACTTGGACTTTATGACCTTTTCTTCTCTTTCTAAATATTTGGGTCAGGGTTCGAGATACCTTACTGCCGTAGTAAGAAGCTGCAGCGTGGACAAGGAATCTCCATAATGGGTGCTAAATTATATTTCTCTAATGATGCAAGAAGTTAATACAATGTTTTGTTCCAAGGGAAAGAAACCAGTCCAACTCAACAGTAAATATACAGCTTTAGCATAGTATAATAATAAAAAAAATAAACCCAACAGCCAAAAGGGCCTATAACAAATTAATTGTGGTCAGAATTAAAAGCTTTGAAGTTCTACAAATTCACTACAGAAATTGTAGTTTAGCAACTGGACCATATTCTTTAATTCCTTCATATACATTCAGCCTATGGAAAATATGGCTGCAATTAAAGACTTTTGAAATCAAGTTGGGACCAAAGCCGTGTTAAGGCCTACACAGCTGTGTATATAGGATTACAACTACGAATTGTGCATTACAAAAATATACAGATTATGCTGCAGACTGAAACACTTTCGGTCACATTTTTATTTAAAATTTATAAGTTTTCATACAGGTTGCACATGCCTTTAGATACCTTTCCTGAAAAATAAATTCCAAGTTATGGCTACTAGATTTCTGCACATGGGATGTTGATCCAGAGATTTAGGCTGGGGCTAGATGGCGAAATGTCATGCGACTGAAGTTGTGAAACAAGTTGTGTGATCAAAAACATTTGTTGACTTTTCCATAAATAAAACTGCCAAGTTGCATGCGACTTACATGTCTATGTGTGCAAATTGCAATCAGCGATAGAAAATCCAGCACATTTCCAAACATGCGACACCATAGGAAATCAATAAATCCAATGTAGCAATACGTTACCGTGATTTCAGTGTTGCACAATACTCGTTGCCTTGTAGCCATCGCCTTGTTCTAGACTGCTCAGTCAGAAGGCTAATGAATACAAATTTCAAAAAACTGACGGAGCACTCCGCCTCAGCATCAGGTGTTTTTAATCACAGCAGGACCACGACCCCTCCACAGAGATACAGATTTCAGTCTAAGGCTGGGGTCACACACAACGACAAAAAATCGGTCCGTTTTAGACGGTCGATTGTCGGATCAAAATGCAAACATCACACATGCTTCTATCACCCGATTTTCCTTCAAAGATGCAATTTAGTCGCATGTGTGTGTACCTTGTAACATCCGATTTTCATCCGACTTGCGAGATTTTCTCGCAGGCTTGCAAAACTGACATATAATGGATCCAAAAGAATAGTATTTCAATCACAAAACAAAGAATAGATATATACACATAGAACACATATATATATATATATATATATATATATATATACATGTCATTGTGACATGTATATATACATATATTTATAGTTCCTAGACTTCTACATACTGTTATAGCCGCTAATTCAATTGCCGGCTTCTGTGAAATCACAGAAGCCGACATGAAATGATACATTGTTTCCACACAGTTAACCATGTCATTTCCTGTATTTTGATATTTGTTTAGAACTTACAATTACATGAGTGTATTTGTGCAAAATTTCAGACATGTAGGGGTTAATTAAAGGTGTAATTTCGTTGAAAAAAAATGTGTGGGCTCCCGCTGTATTTTCTCCACCAGACAGACAAAGCAAAGCGAGTGGGGGCAGATAATAACAGCCTAGGGAGGGTACATTTTTTGTGCCCCCCCCTGGCTACTAACATCTGCCCCCAGACACCCCAGAAAGGGCAAATCTATAATTAGATTCGCCCTTTCTGGCACTTTGCCCGTCTATTCCCATTGCCCTGTAGCGGTGGCGAATGGGTTAATAATCTCACCTTACTGTCACCTTAGTATTGAAAGGTGACCTTAAGGCAGGTTAATAATTGAGAGCTGTCAATTAGACAACTATCAATTATTAATCCTATTGAAGTAAATTAAAAAAACACAGACACATTAATAAAAATTAATTTTAATGAAATAAAAACACATTTTTTTGACCATATTTTATTTTACACTTAATCCGTGCGAAGCCATTGATCTCCTAAAATAAAGAAAAAAAAATAAAAAAAACATTATTCTTACCTATTCCGCTGATCTGTCAAGTCCCACGCTGTAATCCTTCACAAAGGGTTAACTAGCTTTGAGCCAAGCAGTGCAAGTAATCCTGCATGCGCAGCTCAAAGCTCCTGAATGAATAAGTTCCTCTCCTGGCGACAGGAGAGGATGTGTTTAACCCCTCTCTGACATTAGACGTACTATCCCGTCCATAAAACCTGTGCCATTCTGACCATGGACGGATAGTACGTCATGCCCTTTAATGCGACATCGCGACTTAAGTAGCGGTGATCGCATTAAAATTCCGACGCCAGCTTACCTCTTGGAAGTTGGCGTCGGCATCCCGGGCTGCGTCCTCCCCCCTCAGGCCTCCCGATCGCTGTGATTGGCTGTTGAATTCTGAACAGCCAATCACAGCCTTTCTCACTGTTTCAGCCAATCAGAGCGGCTAAAACAGTGAGATCGCAGGCTAGGATCGAGTACCGATGTACTCGATCCTAGGCCTGGGCCTAGGAAAGTCCAGACCCCCCCCGGATTGGCGCGATCGCCGATCACATCGATCGCGCCAATCGCAGGGCACAGCCGCGGTATATCCGCGCTGTGCCCTGCCTGTACCTGCCTGGATCTGTGCAGTAATAGCACCGATCCTAGGCCAGGGCCTGTAGGGCATGAAGGAGCTGATTGGCGCGATCGATGTCATCGACGATCGCGCCAATCACAGGGCACAGCAGCGGTGTGACCGCTCTGTGCCCTGCTAGGTGACCTGCCGGTGACCTGCCTAGAATCGGAGCTGTGAGCTCCGATTACTAGGCCGGTGCCTAGCAACCGGCAATGCAGGGGTCTCCTTTGATTGGTGGGATTGATGTGATCATCGATCCCACCAATGACAGGTCACAGCAGCGATGTGACCGCTCTGTGACCTGTCTGCAAACTGGATCTGACCTGTCTGACCGCACTGCAGGGGTCCTCACACTTGCTGAGGATTCCTGCTGTGCGGTCACACTGCCAGATCTCCTCCTGTGCTGGGCCTTGTGGTGCCACAGTAGCCTGTGACACCACAACTCCTGCTGAAGAGAGAAGAAAGAAGAGAGAAGAAAGAAGAGAGAAGAAAGAAGAGAAAAGAAAGAAAAGACTACAAACGTGAGTTTTTGAGCCCCGATCCCTGCCCGATCCACCCCAATCCCCCCATTCCACCCTCCCCCCTTCCCTTTCCCCCTCTTTTTACCCCCCCTTTGCGCCGCCGAGCGTTGATTGGTGACGCAGTTCACCCATCAACACTTTCGCACCCCCCTCCGTGCGCACATCCAGCAGCCGCAAACTTTGATAAGTGACAGCGGTCACTTATCAGAGCTCGTTCCTGCCGTTTTTTTTTTCACCCCCCCTTTCCGCCACTCCCGTGCGCACATCCAGCAGCCACGGAACTTTGATAAGTGACACCAGTCACTTATCAGAGCTCGTTCCTGCCGTTTTTTGTTTTTTTTTCACCAACTTTTCCGCCACTCCCGTGCGCACATCCAGCAGCCACGGAACTTTGATAAGTGACACCAGTCACTTATCAGAGCTCGTTCCTGCTGTTTTTTTTTTGTTTTTTTTTCACCAACTTTTCTGCCACTCCCGTGCGCACACCCAGCAGCCACGGAACTTTGATAAGTGACACCAGTCACTTATCAGAGCTCGTTCCTGCTGTTTTTTTTTTTTTTTTTTTCACCAACTTTTCCGCCACTCCCGTGCGCACATCTAGCAGCCACGGAACTTTGATAAGTGACACCAGTCACTTATCAGAGCTCGTTCCTGCTGTTTTTTTTTTTTTTTCCCACCAACTTTTCCGCCACTCCCGTGCGCACATCCAGCAGCCGCGGAACTTTGATAAGTGACACCAGTCACTTATCAGAGCTCGTTCCTGCTGTTTTTTTGTTTTTTTTTCATCTCCCTTTCCGCCACTCCCGTTCCACATCCAGCAGCCGCGGAACTTTGATAAGTGACAGCGGTCACTTATCAGAGCTCGTGCCTGCCAGTTTTTTTTTTCACCCCCCTTTCCGCCACTCCCGTGCGCACATCCAGCAGCCGCGGAACTTTGATAAGTGACAGCGGTCACTTATCAGAGCTCGTGCCTGCCAGTTTTTTTTTTCACCCCCCTTTCTGCCACTCCCGTGCGCACATCCAGCAGCCGCGGAACTTTGATAAGTGACAGCGGTCACTTATCAGAGCTCGTGCCTGCCAGTTTTTTTTTTTTTTTCACTCCCCTTTCCGCCACTTCCCGTGCGCACATCCAGCAGCCGCGGAACTTTGATAAGTGACACCGGTCACTTATCAGAGCTCGTGCCTGCCAGTTTTTTTTTCACCCCTCTTTCCGTCACTCCCGTGCGCACATCCAGCAGCCACGGAACTTTGATAAGTGACACCGGTCACTTATCAGAGCTCGTGCCTGCTGGTTTAGACTTTTTTTCACAGGCCTTTTTTTTCCCTATTCGCTTTCTTTTCTTTTAGCTTTTTCTTTTCAGCTTAGTTTACACCAATCACTATCCCCCCCCCCCACACACACACACAGTTATAAATAAAGTTCACACAAAGCACCACATTCACAAAAAAAAATGTCCCGCCCGTCACGCTCATCCCAACAGCGCTATTCAGTGGAGGAGGCATACGCTATCCTTGCCTCCGACACTGATAGCGAGGGAGAGGATCCCACATTTCTTTATTTTTCAGATGAAGATTCTTCTTCCTCCTCATCTTCCTCCTCGGGTCCTGCGGAACCGCCACGCAGACGCCCCAGGACAGAACATGAGGCAGCGCCCGCCCCTGAAAATGAACCAGCGCACCCCTCTTCGGACCCCGTATGGACCCCGGCCCCCGAAAATTACGAGCCACTGATTCCTGATTTTGTGGCAGAATCAGGAATCAGGTTTGACTCCACCGGCTTCACAGAAATAGACTTTTTCAAAGTCTTTTTCTCTGAGGATTTAATTAACCTCATGGTGGAGCAAACAAATTTGTACGCTCGGCAATTTTTGGCGCAAAACCCCCGTTCATCATTTTCCAACTGGTCTCCTGTAGACGCAGTTGAAATGATGCAGTTTTGGGGCCTGGTCCTCCATATGGGGATCCTGAAGAAGCCAGAAATTCGGCAATATTGGAGTGTTGATATTTTATACAACACTCCACTGTTCCGAATGGTCATGGCTCGGACGCGTTTTGAGGCCATCCACAAATTCCTGCATTATAATGATAATGCACAGTGTCCCCCACGAGATGACCCCAACTTTGACCGCCTGTTCAAAGTTCGGCCGGTCATCGAACACTTCAACAAAAAGTTTGCTGAAGTGTACGTGCCCCAAAGGGACATCTGCGTGGATGAGTCCTTGGTTCATTTTAAGGGACGGCTCGCATTCCACCAGTACCTGCCCAGCAAGAGGGCAAGGTAGGAATCAAACTCTACAAGCTGTGTGAGAGTACCTCAGGGTACACACACAGCTTTAGAGTTTACGAAGGAAAGGACACCAGGATTGTACCCCCTGAGTGTCCCCCCGTCCTGGGAGTGAGTGGGAAAATTGTGTGGGATTTGGTGCACCCACTGCTGGATAAAGGTTATCACCTTTACACTGATAACTTTTATTCCAGCATCCCACTCTACAAATCCCTCTCTGCGCGAGGTACCGCAGCCTGCGGTACCGTCCGCAAAAATCAGAGAGGCCTCCCGAAGACGCTACTTGGGCAGATGCTCAGAAAGGGTGAGAGCAGAGCCCAATGTAACGACCACCTGTTGGTGGTCAAGTACAAGGACAAGAGGGATGTCCTTCTCTTGACCACCATACATGGTGATGGCAGCGCCCTCAGCACTGTACGGGGTACCTCTACACAGGTCCGCAAACCGGACTGTGTACTGGGGTACAATAAATACATGGGGGGTGTTGATCTCTCTGATCAACTCCTCCAACCGTACAGTGCTTTGAGAAAGGCCAAGGTGTGGTACAAGAAGCTGTCCGTGCACATCGTCCAAATGGCAATGCTCAACGCTTTCCTGCTGTCACGATGTGCACGCAACAGCGATACGACGTACCTTCAGTTTCAGGAGGTAGTGGTTAAGGCCCTGATGTTTGGCGCTCAGGAAACAGCGGGCCCCAGTACTTCCGGAACTGAAGGTGCTCGTATCATACCAGGTCAGCATTTCCCGGGGGTGGTCCCGCCAACTGGAAGAAAAGGTAAGCCACAAAAAAGGTGCCGAGTGTGTTACAAAAGGGGAATACGCAAGGACACCACTTACCAATGCGACACCTGCCCCGAAAAACCTGGCCTGTGTATGAAGGATTGTTTCAAATTGTACCACACCTCAATGCACTACTAATTTACTTTACAGGAAAGATTAGTTCCAGAAGGGGGGCACATTTAGAAAAGTTCCTTGGGAGTCTACTTTCCAAAATTATGTCACTTGTGGGTTTTTTTTACTGTTTAGGCACATCAGGGGCTCTGCAAACGGAACATGACGCCCGCAGACCATTCCATCAAAGTCTGCTTCCAAAACGTCACAATTTCCCTTCTGAGCCCCAAATTGTGCCCGAACAGTTTTTTCCCACATATGGGGTACCAGTGTACTCAGGACAAATTGAACAACAACTTTTGGTGTCCAATTTCTCCTCTTAACCTTGGGAAAATAAAAAATTGGGGACTAAAACATCATTTGTGTGAGGTAAAAAGTAGGATTTTTTTTTTTCACACCTGGGCATTATAAACTTTAGTGAAACACTTGGGGGTTCAAAGTGCTCATCACACACCTAGATAAGTTCCTTAGGGGGTCTAGTTTCCAAAATGGGGTCACATGTGGGGGGTTTCCACTGTTTAGGCACATCAGGGGCTCTGCTAACGGAACATGACGCCCGCAGACCATTCCATCAAAGTCTGCATTCCAAAACGTCACTGCTTCCCTTCCGAGCCCTGCCGTGTGCCCAAACAGTGTATCCCCCCAACATATGGGGTATCAGCGTACTCAGGACAAATTGGACAACCACTTTTGGGTCCAATTTCTCCTCTTACTCTTGGGAAAATAAAAAATTGGGGACTAAAACATCACTTTTGTGGAAAAAAAAAATATTTTTTTTTTTCACGCCAGGGCATTATAAACGTTAGTGAAACACTTGGGGGTTCAAAGTGCTCACCACACACCTAGATAAGTTCCTTAGGGGGTCTAGTTTCCAAAATGGGGTCACATATGGGGGGTTTCCACTGTTTAGGCACATCAGGGGCTCTGCTAACGGAACATGATGCCCGCAGACCATTCCATCAAAGTCTGCATTCCAAAACGTCACTGCTTCCCTTCCGAGCCCTGCCGTGTGCCCAAACAGTGTATCCCCCCAACATATGGGGTATCAGCGTACTCAGGACAAATTGGACAACCACTTTTGGGGTCCAATTTCTCCTCTTACTCTTGGAAAATAAAAAATTGGGGACTAAAACATCACTTTTGTGGAAAAAAAAAATTTATTTTTTTTTCATGCCAGGGCATTATAAACGTTAGTGAAACACTTGGGGGTTCAAAGTGCTCACCACACACCTAGATAAGTTCCTTAGGGGTCTAGTTTCCAAAATGGGGTCACCCTGTGGGGGTTTCCACTGTTTAGGCACATCAGGGGCCCTCCAAACGCGACAATGCGTCCGTTCGCATTCCAGCCAATTTGGTTTGGAAAAGTCAACCGCCCTTCCCTTTCAGCCCTGCCGTGCGCCCAAACAGTGTTCCCCCCACATATGGGGTATCAGCGTACTCAGGACATGTTGGACAACAACTTTTGGTGTCCAATTTCTCCTCTTACCCTTGGGAAAATAAAAAATTGGGGACTAAAACATCATGCTTGTGGAAAAAATATATTTTTTTTCTTCACGGCTCACATTACAAACTTCGTGAAGCACTTGAGGGTTCAAAGTGCTCACCACACATCTAGATAAGTTCCTTAGGGGGTCTAGTTTCCAAAATGGGGTCACATGTGGGGGGTTTCCACTGTTTAGGCACATCAGGGGCCCTCCAAACGCAACATGGCGTCCGTTCGCAATTCCAGCCAATTTTGGTTTGGAAAAGTCAAACGGCGCTCCTTCCCTTTCAAGCCCTGCCGTGCGCCCAAACAGTGGTTCCCCCCCACATATGGGGTATCAGCGTACTCAGGACATGTTGGACAACAACTTTTGTGGTCCAATTTCTCCTCTTACCCTTGGGAAAATAAAAATTTGGGGACTAAAACATCATGTTTGTGGAAAAAATATGATTTTTTTTCTTCACGGCTCTACATTACAAACTTGCGTGAAGCACTTGAGGGTTCAAAGTGCTCACCACACATCTAGATAAGTTCCTTAGGGGGTCTAGTTTCCAAAATGGGGTCACATGTGGGGGGTTTCCACTGTTTAGGCACATCAGGGGCCCTCCAAACGCAACATGGCGTCCGTTCGCAATTCCAGCCAATTTTGGTTTGGAAAAGTCAAACGGCGCTCCTTCCCTTTCAAGCCCTGCCGTGCGCCCAAACAGTGGTTCCCCCCCACATATGGGGTATCAGCGTACCAGGGCAGTTGGGGCAACAAATTTTTGGTCAATTTTCCTTTACCCTTGGGGAAAAAAAAAATTGGGGGACAAACATCTGCTTGTGGAAAAAATATATTTTTTTTTTTTCACGGGTCACATTAAAAACTTGCGTAAGCACTTGAGGTTCAAAGTGCTCACCACACTCAGTAAGTTTTCCCTTTGGGGGCCTGTTTCCAAATGGGGTCACATGTGGGGGTTCCACTGTTTTGGCCATCAGGGGCCCCCCCAAAAAGCACATGGCTCCCTTCGCAATTCCGCCAATTTTGGTTTGGAAAAGTCAAACGGCCTCCTTCCCTTTCGCCCCCCCGGCACCCAAACATGGTTCCCCCCCACATAGGGGTATCAGCTACCAGGACAAGTTGGGCAACAACTTTTTGGTTCAATTTCCCTTTCCCTTGGGAAAAAAAAAATTGGGACAAAAAAATCATGCTTGGGAAAAAAATGATTTTTTTTCTTCACGGCTCTACTTTCAACTTGCGTGAAGCACTTTTAGGGGGTTTAAATGCTCACCACACATCAGATAAGTTTCCCTTTGGGGGTCTATTTCCAAAAGGGGGGCACAAGTGGGGGTTTCCACTGTTTAAAGGGACATCGGGGCCTCTCCAAACCGACATGGCGCTGTTTCTTTGGGGGGAAATTTTTTTTGGAAAAGTCAAACTCGCTCCTTTCCCTTCCAGCTCTGCCTGCCCAAACAGTGGTTTTTTCCCCCCTAAGGGGGACGGGGTACCCGGGGAAATTCACAACAACTTTTTTCAGTCCTTTTTCTCCTTTTTCCCCCTTTTGAAAAAAAAAAAATGTTTTTAAAAGACATTTTTGTGACAAAAAAAAAATGTTTAATTTTTCCTTCCACTGCTTCAGCTCCTGGAAGCCCCTGAAAGGGGAATAAACTTCTTTAAAGTGGTTTTGAGTACCTTGAGGGTGTATTTTAGAATGGTCACTTTTTTTATTTCTGCTATATAGACCCCCCAAAAATGACTTTTAAATATGAGGTGGTCCCGAAAAAAAATGGCTTTGAAATTTTTTTGTAAAAAGAGAAAACGCTGGGCAACTTTTAACCCTTATAATTTTTCCCAACAAAAAAAAATTTTTTTTCCAAAATTGTGCTGTGTAAAGAACATTTGGGAAAAATTTTTTTCTTTAAAATTTTGTGTGACAAATTTTTTCCCGTTTAAAAGGGGAAAAAAATTCAAAGTTTTAAAATTGCAAAATTTTCAAAAATTTTTTCCCTATTTGCGTTTTTTTTTTAAAAAATCAAGTTATAGGAAGAAATTTTAAACCCCTATCATGAAGTACCTATGTCACAGAAAACAATCTCAAATCGCGAAGATCCTTGAACGTTCCAGAGTTATAACCCTAAAAAACAGGGCAGAATTTTAAAAAA